>OU015499.1:62885813-63030813 GCA_907164885.2 Dolomedes plantarius
AGAAATACATGTTACAAAATACCTATTACTCTAACCTTGTCTTTCAGATTCATTCATTTCATTCGTGATCCCTTCACCCAGGGATAATCGCCTATTGGCCAAATGACCAGTATTTGTAAAATAAAAATAACACTTTAAACGAAATATAATTGAAATCTTCGTTAATATTGTGATGCAGTTGAAATACCAGCACAATCATTGTCAAAGAAATTTAGTAATATGTAAGATTTGTTTTAAGGTTGGTGGTTTGACATTACATGGCGTATGGTTCAGAAAGGTCAAGGTGCTCAAAACGCACGAAGAGAGAAGAATAAATGTTTAAATATTTTTCTAACGCAGAAACCTGTGGGCAAAATCCTAAGGTTCACAGAATAAAAGGGAAAAATACAAAACTGAAATCGAGAGCAATATGAGAAATGCATAAACAAGAAAAGCAATTAATGTAAAATTTTCCTGTGATCATGGGCACACCCAATAACGTCTGTGTAGAGAACGCCCAGTTGAGGCAGAGCAGAACATGATGTTCTTACCGTCCGTGTTGCTGGAATTGCAAAGAGGGCATATGGGGCAAGAAAAAAATTCCCATTTTATAATGGTGAATAAAAAAAACTGAGATAGCTGAAAGCTGCTGCTCTGAAAGATCACTTTGACGTTAAATTAACGTTGCCCGAGAGGCGGGTTCATCACGAGGAGGCGGGTCCATCAATATACCCCAATCAATGCACGCAGAACTAATTAAGAGATATAAATTAAATTAGATATAAATGTATAACAACAACAATAGTATAAGAAGTAATTAAAACAATTAAGTTAGAAAAAACGGTGATATATACAAGGTGATAAAATCAGACAAAAACCAGTGATGGAATTATTCATATATGAAACGTGATAGAAAAAATCGTATATAACAAGTGATTAAAAACAGTCAAGTATAATGATAAAAGATCAGAAGTTTTTTATGTAAGTTTTAGATGATCTTTTTTTCTATTTTTAATTTAATATTCTTCATATGCATAAAAAATCAACAGAGTATTTTATCATTTAGATTGTGTCAGTTGTTTTTACCTCATAAAACTCAATTTTTTTACCTCAGTCAATTTATAATCGAAGTTGCCATAAGCAGATGTATAAAATCAAGATAGAAAAACGTTTACATAAAATAAACACAGAATCTCAAAGTGGAAAATCCAGGATTTATCCAGATTATCGCGCATCGACGAGACGCCAGTCATATTTTCTGGAGTGGTAATATTCGGTTAAATTGAGTGATAAAATTTTCCCTCTACAGGAGATCTTTCAGGATGACATCTTTTGTCCGCTCCATGAAGCTACAGAAGGAGCGTAAGCTTCAATGGGGAATTTTTCGAAAAATGGACCGATCATTGTCGCTCACCGGTAGATGGCGCGACATGTAAGTTAAGTGACGATTATACTGGTCCTCTTATGCCAGTAATTGGTTGCACTGAGCAACATAACTTTAATTTAATTCAAAAGGTTATTAACTTTTTTCTGATTACGCGCATGCATTTTATATGCAAACAAGAGAATAAAAATGTCAACTCTGCGCTAATGTTAAAAGATTGAGAAAAGAATCGAAATTATAATTCTGTATTATTAAATTTAAGGCTACACAGTACCCTTTTTCAAAAAATTTTTTGGGAGACAGTTACATTAAAAATAATTAATGACTTTGTTCGAGGTTATAAAATTAAACTGATTCTGGTAAAAAAAAAATCATTTTAGCCAGCACCATTTTTAAAATTTAAAAATTTTTGAAAATTTGAAGTTTTTTAAAATTATTTAATTTATTTTTAATTTATTTTTAATTTTTAATATTTTTTAGTTATTTTAAGTGATTTATATTCATTGAATTATTAGGAACAGAAATTAGTATGGAATTAAAGATGTAACTTTTATTTAAATTTTTTAAAAAAATTTTGTAGCGAAACCTGAAAAAAACACAAAAAATTCATAAATATTAAATTTGACATTTTTAAAAAAATAACTATAACCCTCAGACCTAAATCCTTACTAATTATTGTAGTACATATATATATAAGTGTCTACAAAAAATGTAAAGGCTCTATCTGCAACAGAAAAAAAGCCTTAGGGAATAGCAAACACTAACATCAGCAAAAATAAAAGTCTGAGAAAAATGCATTTAAAGTTTGTAAAGGCATAAAACAAAAACTAAAAATGTTTGTAGAGCTCTAATTTTTTTTATATGTTATTCCCCACTTATAAGATGTACTAAAACATAACTTTAACTCAATATAATAGCATATATATTATCTTACTCAAAATATGTTTCTGCACAATATCAATAAACAAATTTATATCAATGGTAACGGCAATGACAGATTAGCTAATATTTAGCAAATATTTTAATAAAAGTTGTAAAGACAATACACTTATACAAAATAATGATAATAAATAATACAAATTAAAAATAACCAGCTTTCTACAAAGTTTCAAAGATGCACTATAACAAGAGCTGCACAGCAAATTTGTAAATAAATTATTCAAGTTTTCACTATCAACAAAAATATATTTTGATGCAGCAGATATATCTTGAATGTTATCCACAATACCTGTTTTCAAAACATTTATATTCTGAATTCTCACACTTGTATCTGCAGAAGGATGAGTTTTAGAATTACTGTTTACATTTGTCTGCCATCTCTTCAACACATGTTTCTTAGCAACGCGAGAACGTTTTGGTCGTGGTATTTTCTCAATGAAAAAATGTATAAAAACTACAAAATATTTCAATACAAAGCTTCTAAGTTGATAAAACTTTGTGTAAAATCTAATACTGGTCAAAAAATAGTCCTTTTTATGTATATTATATAGACAGTAATGATCGTTCAAATAGAATCAAAACGTAAACAAACAGAAACGATTTGAGTAGTAAAAGTTGCAATTAATTACCGATTCAGCCAAGGAGTTCATTCATTCCAAATTATTTTTATTTAATTAATTATAAGAATAATTATAAGAATAAATTATAAGAATATTTGCTTCAAAATCAAAATGATCAAAATCAAAACAATCAAAACAAAACTAACCACGCCCCCTCAGATGTCACACTTTGAGACTGACAACACTCAGAAAAGTTCAAATATCTTTAAAACTATTTGGATTTCAGATCTACAATTTGGAGTCAAGATTCACAATAGTATGGACCATTCAAAAATGCAATTTAAAAAAATTCGATATTTTTGTCATTTTTAGGGTACTGTGTAGCCTTAAGCTTTCATTTTATATTACTTTTGAATTGAATTATTCTCTTGTCTGAAGTTATTCCCTTGTCAATATCAATGAATAATGTTATCAATATCTGCAAAACCTGTCATGTATAATTTTTTGATCAAATTTATCTATAGTAAATTGTATATCACACATTTAATTTTTATTTTATAATAATGTATTAATAGTGTATGTTGTTAATTTCAGTTCCTTATAATTATGAAATAATTTTCTTCTATTCAATATATTTTGTGGTTATGGCAAATTGAGCTACACGTCTGAACTAAAGCCATCATTTTTTTTAAAATTGTGCACAGAAATAAAATATTTCCAGTTAACTTTTCTTAATATTGAATTTTATCACTATTAAGTCAGTTGATAAGTAAATAAGTTTTCATTGTATGATAAAGAATGTTGTTACTATAAATGAATAATCCAACATATATAGATAAAAATTATACTAAAATAGACAAAAACAAACAGAAATCAAGCACTCTGGGCATCCACGCACCAACGGCAAGATTCTGCATAAGAGCCGGAACTGAACCAAAATACAACAGAGGTAATCGACAGGTCACGTCATCAGGGGGCCTAACCATGTCAATTACCTCAAAGGGAACTTTCTGAATAGGATGCAGGTAATCCCAAAAGACATCCCAAGGCCCCGAGTTCCCCAATGAAGCAATTAGTCAAGAAGAAAATGAAAAGACAAACACAACTTACTGTATGGGCTCAACGCACCTTACAAGCAAGCACACAAAAAACCTAATGCAATATAAACGGTGCCCACACACCCGAATTCCGTAAGTGACGGTTATAGCGAAACAGCAGCCAGTACTATCCTAGGTTTTTTGTGTGCTTGCTTGTAAGGTGCGTTGAGCCCATACAGTAAGTTGTGTTTGTCTTTTCATTTTCTTCTTGACTAATTGCTTCATTGGGGAACTCGGGGCCTTGGGATGTCTTTTGGGATTACCTGCATCCTATTAAGAAAGTTCCCCTTGAGGTAATTGACATGGTTAGGCCCCCTGATGACGTGACCTGTCGATTACCTCTGTCGTATTTTGGTTCAGTTCCGGCTCTTATGCAGAATCTTGCCGTTGGTGCGTGGATGCCCAGAGTGCTTGATTTCTGTTTGTTTTTGTCTATTTTAGTATAATTTTTATCTATATATGTTGGATTATTTATTTGTTTTTTCATTATGGGGATATGAAGCTTCTGCGCTATCCTCTATTGAAAATGTTTTCTTTGCAGGATATGTTTTATGTTATAGTGATTTAGCAGTCTATGCTTGAATTTTAATTTTGTTTATTTCTATGGTTTACTTTTTAAGTTACTATAAATGCTTATGCAAAATCTGTTGAGTATAATTTTAAAAAAATTAATATTTTCCTATCTTTTTACTGTGAGTACAATGAAACCCATACTTTGTGAAAATGCGAAAATATAGGTGATTTGTCCTTATCAATGTTATTTTGGTTTTTTTTTTTTAAATTTGCTGAAAATATTTGTAATCGATAATTTACCAACTTGAAGGTAATTCCTGACAATGCTGGAACCATAATATTGAATTTAATCAATATTAAGTTAGTTAAAGTAGGTAAGTTACTTAAAGTACGTAAAAGTATCATTTTTAGACCTATGCTGGATTGCATGTACTACTCATGATTTTTGCTTGATTCACAAGAAATTTTTTGAGTAATTGCCTATAATACTGTTTATTATATATGCAATATTTTAAGATAATTAATAAAAAAATAAAATGATTTTTTATGCATAAAAAGCGAACTTTTTTTAAAATCGAGCATTTTGCAGTCAACTACTGTGCGCATTCTATCAAAATAAATTATTAAGTTCCATTAATAATTGCTTACTATATGTGATTACAACACTTTAGACAACAAAATCCACCAAAATGTTTTAACCTTAATACATTCATGGACAAAAAAATAGTGCAAATGTTTGTTCAGGTTAATTCACAGTAAATATAATTATTTATCAATACCGAAATAAGTAATTACATACATGAATGAATATATATATATATATATATATATATATATATATATATGTCTTACTATATGTGTGAATAAAAGTTCATATAGTATATATATGAATATATATATATATATATATATATATATACACTCATGGACAAAACAATTAGCGCACCAAGAAGGAGTCGTCAAAATGAAACGAAATTTTACATACGTAATGACAACTTTGATATAAGTAAATGATAAGAAAATCTAAGAAAAAGGATAATTTATTTCAGAGAAAAAGGCAAAAGAACGGAGGAGTTAATACTCAGTTGGACCCTCTCTAGCGCGAATGCACGATGCGATACGATCGGGCATTGAGTCATACAAGTTCTGTATGATGTCTTGAGACATTTCGTTCCATATTTGCTGTAACCTTGCCTCTAGTTCGTTCAAACTCGTGGGATGCCCAACTCGTCGTCCCAAATGATCCCAGATATGCTCGATTGGAGACAAATCTGGGGATCGGGCAGGCCAAGGAAGGGTAGTAACAGTGCGGAGACAGTCTTGTGACACCCTTGACGTATGAGGCCGAGCATTGTCTTGTTGAAAAATGGCTCCTGGGAGCCGTTGCATGAGTGGCAACACATGTGGTTGCAGGATTAATGAACATACCGCTGGGCTGTCATGGTTCCACGGAACAATACTAGGGGTGACCGTGTATTGTAGGCAATGGCACCCCATACCATCACACCAGCTGTGGGAGCGATGTGTCGCTGTACAGGAAAGGCAGGATTGAAGCGTTCACCACGGGCTCTCCACACGCGAACACGATTGTCATCACTGCCGAGATTGAATCTGGATTCGTCGCTAAAGACGACCTGGTTCCATTCCGCTGGAGTCTAGTTTCCTCGTGCGCGGCAAAACTCCAAACGGAGGCGTCAAGGGGGGGGGGGGGGCGTCAAGGGCAGCACACGTAATGGGCGCCGCGATACCAACTGTCCTTCAGCCAGGCGCCTTCGTATGGTTCGAGAAGACACAGAGGCCCCTAGTGAAGGTTCTACCTGTGCCTGGATGGCGGCCGATGAAGCAGTTGGCTGTACGCGTGCATTTCTTACGATGTGGCGGTCTTCTCGACGACTGGTCTGTCGAGGGCGTCCTGAGCCTGGTCTTCGTGTACATGACATCTCTCGGGTCCACTGGTCCCAACACCTCCTCACAACACAATCAGAGCGGCCTAATTGACGAGCTACTCGCCTAGCTGACCACCCAACTTCCATCATCCCGACGATTCTCCCCCTCTCAAACTGCGACAACTGCTTATATTTTCTTCGAACATGGCGTAATGGCATGTCTATCTTAGATCTTCCTTTGTAAATGATTCAGCACATTCAAACAAGCTTTGGTTACCTGTTTTATACTCCACAGAGTACGATGTTCAACGCCCTCTACCGGCTATACGTAATGCGCAATCACGCTGCATTTCTAATCATTTGCATATCTCCCCGACATGTACCTTCATTGCAAGTTTCGTTACGTTCCCGCAATTATTTCTTGGTGCGCTAATTTTTTTGTCCATGAGTGTATGTTTTAATTTTTTAAAGAATTTTTTATAAGCTTTTACTCAGTCATTTTTGAAATTTCTAATTAAAAATAGCACGTACTAAAATGTTTTAATATATTTTAGAATAATGCTGCTGGATATTGTTGCCTGAAGTATTGTAATCACATATAGTAAAAAATTATTAATGTACCTTAATAATTTATTTTGACAGAATGCGCACAGTAGTTGACTGCAAAATGCTCGATTTAAAAAAAAATATTCACTTTTTATGCATAAAAAGTCATTTTTATTAATTACCTTGAAAAATTGCATCTACAATAAACAATATTATAGGCAGTTACTCAAAAATTTCATATAAATCAAGCTTAAATCATGAGTAGTACATACAATCGAACATAGGTCTAAAAATGATACTTTTAAAGGTACGTAAAAGTGAGCACTCCCCTTAAGTAAATAATTTTCATTGTATGATAAGCAATGTTGTTACTATAAATGCTTATCAAAATCTGCGTACAAAATCTGCTTATGCAAGAAAATGCGTACTTTGTGAAAATTCAAAAATATAGCTGATTTGTCCTTGTCAAAGTTATTTGTTTTTTTCTTTTAAATTCGCTGAAAAAATTTTCATTCAGTAATTTACCAACTTGACGATTATACCTCCGGTTTTAAAAAGTGTAATCTGAGCTGCTTTGACTGATTTTTTTTCCAAAGGAAGATATTTTAAAGTATTGTCTGATTAAATACTGAATTGACTTCCTATTTTATTAGTCCTGATAAGAATTTATTTGTCATTGATAGAAAATGTTGCTTTTCTACTATGTGTGTGTGTGTATTTTGGTTAACCAGTATTATTTCTCACATTTTTTTTCCATAAGAGATTATGAACAATAAAAAAATTTCTTCACAATTCTTTTCTGTAATTTCATTTCCTTAATTATTAAATTATTACAAAATTCTGAACTCATTTATTCTGAAACCAATACACAATTATTCTGAAAAAGTATATTTACTCATTTCCTTTAAGAATTTTAATGAATTATAGCAAAAAAAGCACTTGAAATAAAGATTTTGAATGAAAATAAGAAATTGTTAAATTGAATAAATAAATTCATATTAAATACGCACTAAAATAAAACAACTTGTTTTCGCTAGGAAAAATACGAAAAATCCATATTAAAGCGTACGGTTGTCCGTGTCTAAGCCTAAATATCTAAAATGCATTCACATTTTAGATATTTATTTTATACTCCATTCTGAGATGGCATCGGAGTTTCCCAGGGAACTTAGATTGCATGATTATGAAGATTGACTTTATTTATGCATGAATGGATGTATCTCCGGTTGAAAAAAATAATCAAAATACAGCCAGACGAATCAAATGAGTGAAATGTTGCTTTGCGTTGAAGCGAATTTATATACTAATTTAACGAGTCTTCCGTATTTTTAAAATAAAGAGATTGTTTCTGTTTTGATTAAACAAGGCCGAAATATAGTTTTTTAGTATAGTAAGATCCATGAGTTAAGACTATTGTGTACTAACCCTATTGGATTTCCTCACCTCAATGTTAACTTATGGTGAAAATGTGTCTACTATTTACTGCTGCATTAATGCTGATAATCTAATAAAAATGGTATATTCAGATAGCCTGAACTTTTCTGCTCCGTTCAACAGGTTTCATTTTATAAATCCCGCACACCAGATAAATTTAGGAGCGTTTAAAATCCACAAGATCAGGGTTTTTCACCCCGAATAACTTGAATTTTAAAATGTTATTTGCATTTTAAAAAAATGAAAATTTCCCCAAGGTGTGAATTTTCTTTCTCCAATACGGAGTAAAATTTTTAAATACACACACACACACACATATATATATATATACTACCTGAAAACCCGCGCTTCGCTACGGAGTACATTGAAATTAAATACAACGGTCAACGTATGCAATTTATGCCAAAAAATAAATATATATATATTTATAATAAATGCGATTATCAATGTATACAATTGATGTAAAATATATATTTATCTATATATATATATATATTTATAAAAAAATCGTAAGGGATATGCATTTTTTTGGGATAATATCCAATCGTCTGCTGCATTAGAAAGAGAAAAATATATTTTTTTGTCTATTTAGTTGTTACGCACGTGACGATAAATTTATTGAAAGTACCAGATAAAGAAATCATGTGATCAGCATTTAATAAATTAAATTCTAAAAATTAAACTTTAAAAATTCACCAAAAATCAGGAAATGGAGGTAAAAATTCGACAAAAATTTCATTTTGAAGGAATTTTTATGATCTTTCTCGTGATATAAATTTTATAACCCTCATTGTATTATTTTAAATGCAACCGTAAAAAAAGTCTAAAAAACAGCTTAAAAATTTAATTTAAAAAAATCTAAGAAGAATTTTTGAAAAATCTTTCTTAGTGCACCCCTACACTATTAGATGAATCGCCATGCAAAAATTCAGCCCTTTAGGTCCAGCGGTTTGGTCTGTGCGTTGTATGTCAGTCAGTGAGTCAGTGAATGAATGAGTCAGTTACGGAACTGTTTTATATATATAGATAAATGTATACATATGTCTGTGTGTATTATCCCCATTATATCAAGTCCTTAAATTATAACCTGAAAGGGTAAACTAGCTCATATTTATACGCCCTGAGCTAGACTCAGCCTGAAAGGAATAAAAATTAGATTTAAATGCAATCGGGCCAAACTTCGTTTATTACAGCAAAAATACGCCCTAATTCCAGAAGAACGGCTCGGAATAATATCACCTTTCAACATTAAACGAGAGGGCGAAAAAAACACGTGGCTTTTATTTGTAAGGTCATCAGATTTAGGGGGCTCGTAAAGCTAACCCACTCCAGAATTCGGACATATACACGTGTAGAAATGCAAAGGCATGTGATTCATGGGAAGTTCTGTGGCTGAGGGTTTTAAAGCGATAAAATTAATATTAATGGGGATTGGATTTAGGAAAGGGAGTTTAAATGCTAGAATGGAGGGCATAATATTTAAGATTATATATATATATATATATATATATATATATATATATATATATATATATATATATATATATATATATATATATATATATATATATATATATATATATATATATATATATATATATATATATATCTGGGACAGGATAATCGAGCGGGTAATTTAAAACATATACTTAAACTGTTATAAACGAATACTAGGATACTTATACTAACATTTAATGAAAACTTATTTACAATATATTTACAAAAAGAATGTCGTTAATTAACATTATAGCCTAATGAAAAAAAAACAGCCGTCTGCTGCTAACAGATAAACGCGTCATCGCTTATTGACGTCCATCTCTCGTCTGCCGGAACTCTCGTCGGCTGGAGATTCACTCCCCGCGCAACTTTCCTTCCGATGAGCGGCGCTAGGTGCTGGCATCACACAGAACACCGATATAGATGATAATTACTAAAAAGGACTGAGGCAGGCTCCCGAGCCCACACATATATATATATATATATATATATATATATATATATATATATATATATATATATATATATATATATATATATATATATATATATATATATATATATATATATATATATATATATATATATATATATGTGTGTGTGCGTGTGTGTGTGTGTGATGTACCAAATATATTTTAGACTTGACTAGATGCAAATTTTACTAAAAAATTTTTTTGAGAAAATCTGATTAAAATTTGTTCAGAGTTTTAATATTTTATAAACCTTATTTAGTAATCTATATTCTATATTATATAAGAGCCGAAGTGGAGCACCTTTCTAGTCGAGTATTCGAATCGAAAAGAAATTTGGATGCAATTGTAATGCTCGTGGTGAACATTGCGTTAGAATTACGTCCATGTCAGTCAGTTCAAGTCAATTCAATTGAAATCATCCAAATCCGGTCAGTTTTGTGCGGTGTGCACTGCTTTGTAATGTACCGATCAAACAGATTCGCGCACAAAGCCGACAGTCTAATAAAGCCGGATTGCTCGACTTGAGCGGCTCGGCTAGTCGCTCGCGTTTAGTCATTGATTACCAAATCATTGCATTAAGTTAAATTACATTACGAGGTGGGCTAGATGTAGCGTTGTGGTAGCGTGCCGTCTTTCGGTGCTGAGGGTGCTCGGATCGAATCCCGATCCGCGCCATTAAATACCTCCATGTCTAGTACGGATAAGTCTCTCTATGAGGTCAGAGAGGATGGGAGAGAGTACAATCCTCCGAGATGTCGCCGCTGGGAGTGCATGGTCAAAATTGAGGTGGCAACTAGCTAAGACAGACTCCGACCCTTCTGGTGCTTTATAAAACGGAGCCGCACACTTCAGTCCAAAGCCGATATCGACCTGATCTGGAAGTTGCAACCAGGGGGCATTAGAAACAACAACGCGGGCATTAGAAACAACAATACGAAGCAATCTTCTCTGACTCCAGAATATGGATCTAGAGATTGACATAAAAAAGCGCCGATACATAATAAATGGATATCATGAAAATGCTTGAAATTTACTGAAAGAAAATATTGACTATCAGTGCAGTCTCCCTAGACTGCAATATCTAACAAGAACATGCTATAACCCACAGCTATAACAACGCATTACAAGGTTTGGCAACATGTCAGTCGCCGCTTTTATGTACATGCTTTGTCTTTACCTCTAGACGTACAAGTATCACTGGTATCGAATGCATAATATATACACGAGTTTGTTGTCCACATTGGATAGCTGTGTTTCGCTTTCCAAATTGTAGAAGACGTTGGTTATATTTCTCTGTTGTGGAAATTGACTGACTTTGATTGGTCAGCCTCCGGAAACCTTAAGAAAAATTGCGCTTTCCAAACATTTATTTTTCCCATGTTCTTGTTAGATGTTGCAGTCTAGGGAGACTGCACTGACAGTTAATATTTTCTTTCAGTAAATTTCAAGCATTTCCGTGTTATTCATACGGTCCATTCCACCACAGATTTTCCTTTAGAATGAATAAAGAATCTAAACCCTTTCTCAAGAGATCAGCTGGATTTTCCTTTCCACTGCAGTGTCTCCAGTTTTGGGGATCACTAATAGATTGTATTTCTGAAACACGATTGGAAATAAAAGGCTTCCAGTTCCACAGATGGCCCTTTATAAAGTGTAGCACTATAGTTGAATCCGTCCACAAGAAAACTGTCTGGCAATATTTAGGCAGTAATTTTATCAAATAGTTCGCAACTCTTGCGGCAGTGACCGCTCCTAGTAGCTCTAGACCAGGCTATTAGGAAATTAAATACAGCGATTAATGTATGCGATTGGTGTTTAAAAAAAAAAATAATAATAATTATAAAAAAATCGTAACGGATATTTTTATAGACAAAATAATGTAGAAGAAAATATTCAAATTAAATCTAATAGAACATACTAAAGAATATAGTACAGTTTGAGGAACATATCTTTTACTGTATTTTAATATTTTTTTTGGATAATGTCCAATCGTCTGCCGCATTAGCAAGAAAAAAAAATATTTTTTTGTCTATTTCGTTGTTATGCACGTGACAATAAATTAATTTAAAGTACCAGAAAAAGAAATCACATTATCAGCATTTAATAAATTTAATTCTAAAAATTAATCTTTAAAAATTCACCAAAAATCAGAAAATGGAGGTAAAGATTCGAAAAAGATTTCATTTTAAAGGAATTTTTATGATCTTTCTCGTGACATAAATTTATAACTCACAGACTATTATTTTAAATGCAAAGTCAGTCAGTCAGTTACGGAGCTATTTTATATATATAGATAAAAGCGAGCGCCTTGGTGTGAGAAAACAAAATTTATTTTTCTGGGTTCCGAAGAAACTTTGTTTCAATTCGTTGAGAATCTAATTAAACCATATTTGTTTTTTTACATATGGAAAACCGTAAAGAGTTTTACTTCAATATGACATTTCACCCAGCGCGTTATAAACTAAACAAATAAGCGCTCATTTAATATATATGGTAAAATTCTAAAGAATATTTAAAAAAATGAAAGAAATTAAATTTTCTTACAATGCGTATAAAGCTTAAAGCTGCATGTGAAATTTAATATACAACTAGCTTGCTTTCTGTGGAAGTAATAAACTGGAGAGAATGTACATATTCTTTCGAAAACAAAAGAATTGCATAATAAGGGAAAATTGGTATAAAAAATAGAAACGAGCATTAGTACAATTCCGACGAGGGAATATGAAATGTAGTCGAAGAGAAAAACTCTCTTGATCGATGAAAGCGAACTGCAAAATGAACTAGTTGAGATGATTCAGACTTTTAATAATTTACTTTACCAATGTTTCATTCTTTGCTTTCGCGTATAAACTCCAAAGATAAGAAATATTAAATTCATTTATCAAGATATGGCTAAAATGTTTATGTATTTTTCAACTAGAAACACATCAAAGCAAGGATATAGTAATTAGATGTCTCAATCGATATTTCAATGTTAAATATATATATATATATATATATATATATATATATATATATATATACACTGCTCAAAAAAATTAGGGGAGCAAGCAAATAAGTTAAGAAAACCGTGCGAGACAGCCAAGTATTGGCATAAAATGGATAGTACACGCTTATCAATGAGCAATACAGAAAAAGAGACGTAAAAAATTTTGTAATTATAGCTTTAACTCTTTGAAATTATGGAAAAAACATGAAAAGATGATTTAGGGCAACTATTTGGTTACATGTCAACGATAAAAAAAAGTATTGTTTAGAAATGATGCAAGATTTTTAATATGGCGTGTGGTCTCCTCGAACAGCTACAACTGCTGCATACCTGTTTTCCATGGATGCGATGATGTTATCGATAAGACTTTGGGGAATACTGTTCCACTCCTCAAGAAGTGCAATCTCCATGTCTCGGAGAGTAAAAGGAGGCCTTGGTCTCGCAGCAATGCGTCGTCCGAGCATATCCCAAACATGCTCGATTGGATTCAGGTCAGGAGAGCACGCTGACCATTCCATACGCTGTATTGTTTCAGCTTCAAGCATGTTCTCCACAAGACGAGCTGTATGCGGTCTGGCATTCTCATGCTGGAAAACAAAGGAATCTCCAATGGCTGCAGCGTAAGGTATGACATGAGGTCTCAGTATCTCGTCTGCATACCTTCGGGCCGTCAAAGTACCATTCCGAATGATATGCAGGTCCGTACGTCCACCTATGCTGATTTCACCCCATACCATAAAACCAGCTCGTCTGTATTGTGACCTTTCACGAACGAATGTGGGGTTATTTCGAGTGCCCCTTTCCCTCCATACCAAAACACGTCGGGTGTCACACTCCAGACTGAATCGGGACTCGTCTGTAAACAGCACTTGGCTCCAATCATGTTGCTCCCAATCTCAATGTTCAGCAGCCCATCTTCTTTGGGCTACACGGTGGCGTGAGGTCAACGGAATGTAGACCATTGGCCTACGTGCATAGAGACCTCCCTGATGAAGCCTATTACGTACTGTTTGGCTGGACACCCTTCATCCTGTTGCCAAGAGCAACTGTCTTTGCAGCTGAGTAGCATTGTCTGTTCTGTTTCGACGAGCTGTTAACGGTATATACCGGTCATCAGTTGCTGTAGTGGCGTGTGGCCGACCTTGCCCTGGTCGACGTCTAACATTCCCTGTTTCTTGGAATCGATTCCACAGCCTTGCAACGACAATTCTGGCGACTCCAACCGCGTCCGCGACACTACGTTGTGTTTGCCCGGATTCAAGTGTGCCTATAATACGCCATGCCATGGATTCCGGTAAATAACGTTGTTTAGGCATTTTCAAGTCACCTTTTCTCAAAAAGAATAACTGAGCAATTGAATTTCACAGTTAAGGCAGTGAATTAGACGTTTCTGCAACATCCCGATTTCCGCCTTTATGTTCTTTTTCTGGTTTTTGACGTCATGAACTTTGATTTGCATATGAAGTTTTCTTCTTCTGTTTCCTGCTAGGCTTTCAATTATGGATGATTTATTTTATGTTACTTATCGGTGTAAGTATTTGCGTAATTTCGTTAAAACCATGTGCTCCCCTAATTGTTTTGAGCAGTGTATATATATATATATATATATATATATATATATATATATATATATATATATATATATATATATATATATATATATATATATATATATATATATATATATATATATATATATATATATAATCGAAGTTGCTACAGCTTAAGTCTGCTATGTACTAACCCTATTGTTTTCGCTAACCTCAATGTTAACATATTCAGAAAATTTGTCTACTATTTATAGCTACATAAATTTTGATAATCCAATAATTACAAGATAAAATGAACTTTTTATATACCATGTTTTTAAAAATTTCCTGTTGAATCATATAAACTTGACAATTCTATGTATTAATAAGTACTTTTTAAAAAAATTTTTGATGAATTATCCCATCAACTTGAAAGAAAATGATCAAATGCGTAATAAAAAGGTTTCAAATGCGTAATCAATAGTTTAGCTCGGAAATTGGAAGTTAACTTGCGTTTAAAGAACGCAAAAGAACGTTGCGTTTAAAGTTAACTTGCGATTGAAAGATTTCTACAGGACAAACACACAAACAAACAAACAAGAAAGCGAGTTAATAAAAACATGGTAATAAAAATTTGCTTTGTGATGTCCACCATCCCCTTAACTGATATTATTTGCTTCAGTACAGTCACACAATACAAATATGTCATAATCAAGTTTTCCGTAGATATATTTTCATCGATACTGTTATTTACCTCCCGACTGCATTATTTAGAGTAATATCCTGTTAAGAATATGAGACAATGTCGAAAGATGTCGAAGGTTAAACGGAGTAAAAGATTATAATCTTTCCGCTAATCTCTCTCTCTATATAAAACAGTTCCGTAACTGACTGACCGATTGACTGATGACGCACAGACCAAACCGCTGGAACTAAAGGACAGAAATTTTGCATGGCGATTCTTCTTACAGTATAGGGGTGCACTAAGAAAGATTTTTGAAAAGTTCTTCTTAGATTTTTTTAAAAATTAAATTTTTAAGCTGTTTTTGTAGTTTTTAAAAATTTGCATTTAAAATAATAACCTGAGAGTTATAAAATTAATATCACGAGAAAGATCATGAAAATTTCTTTAAAAAGAAATTTTTTTTGAATCTTGACTTCCATTTTCTGACTTTTAGTGAATTTTTAAAGATTCATTTTTAGACTTTAATTTATTAAATGCTGATCACATGGTTTCAAAATATACAAAAAAAAATCTCCCTAATGCGGCAGACCATTGGGCATTATCCGAAAAACATTAAAATAAAGTAAAAGAAATGTTCCTCAAACTGTACTATATTAACTGCAATATATTCCTCAGTATGTTCTATTAGATTTAATTTGAATATTTTCTTCTAAATTATTTTGTCTATAAAAATATTCGTTACGATTATATATATATATATATATATATATATATATATATATATATATATATATATATATATATATATATATATATATATATATATATATATATATATATATATATATATATATATATATATATATATTGTCATTAATTGTATACATTGACCGTTGTATTTAATTTGAATGTACTGCGTAGAAAGGACAGGTATTCAGCTAGTATCCATATATAATGATATACTTCCTGGCACTCTGAGTAACATCTATATGTATAAAACTGTTCCGTAACTGACTCATTCACTGACTGACATACAATGCACAAACCAAACCGCTGGACCTAAAGGGCTGAAATTTTGCATGGTGATTCTTCTTATAGTGTAGGGGTGCACTAAGAAAGATTTTTTAAAAATTCTTCTTAGACTTTTAAAAATTAAATTAAGCTTTTTTAAACTTTTTTTACGTTTGCATTTAAAACAATACTTCGAGGGTTATAAAATTTATATCACGAGAAGGATCATACAAATTCCTTTAGAGTGAAATTTTTTTCGAATCGTTACCTTCATTTCCTGATTTTTGGTGAATTTTTAAAGATTAATTTTTAGAATTTAATTTATTAAATGCTGATCACGTGATTTCTTTTTCTGGTACTTTAAATAAATTTATCGTCACGTGCATAACAACTAAATAAGCAAAAAATATTTTTCTTCCTTGTTAATGCGGCAGACGATAGGACATTATCCAAAAAAAATATTAAAATACAATAAAAGAAATATTCTACAAACTGTACTATATTAACTGTACTAATTCTTTAGTATTCTTTATATTAGATTTAATTTGAATATTTTCTTCTACATTATTTTATCTATAAAATTATCCTTTACGATTTTCTTATCAATATATATATATATATATATATATATATATATATATATGTCATAAATTACATACATTGACCGTTGTATTTAATTTGAATTTACTCCGTAGCGAAGTACGCGTTTTCTCTAGTATATGTATATTAAACAAAGGCAAGGAAACCAAACATATAAGTTTTAAAAGGAAACTTACAAAGTTTTATGTCGATTTATCGAGCAGAAAGCAATTTTTGCTTTTAGTATTGAAGATCAATACCGAAGCAAAGATTTCGTAACGTTTCGTGGCAGTATTTATCTGACCAATCTAAGGACCAGTAAGAAATCGATCTTCAAAGTTAAAGAATCCTGAAAGAAACGTTCATTTCTCAAGTATAAATCTCCTAGCACTATAACTAGAAGACTTTTGTTTTCTTTTATTGCATACTTTAAAGTTTGTTGTTCCTGAGCCCCCTGGACTAGAATAGGCTAGACCAAGCCCCTGAGGCTCTGTCGTGTGGGCAAAAGGGTGGCAGCAGTGTCCCGATCTTCTGCAAAGATGCTGATGGGGATACCTAGACAGTCCATAATGTGGGAAGAATTCGCAAGAGCAGCTGAACTTACAAGGTGAAAAGACCTTAGCAGAATTAGACCATAAGGAAATGGGGTTTAACCTTTTCCTTACGGGGTGGAATAGCATGAATCCCAAGAATACGGATCCAAGAATGAATATATATATATATATATATATATATATATATATATATATATATATATATATATATATATATATATATATATATATACTGTGATATCTTGATCTATCGTTTTTCAAGGTACCGACAGAACTGAACGATAAATGTGGGAAAACGATAGATGTAGGAAGATACCAAAGCAACATTATTGTCGGGACTGATTGAAATAAACGACACATACGGGAAGATGATGATTCCTTTGGAACTTCTATGTTTATATCTATATATACATGAGATGACCCAAATGGTCATCTCCTGAAAATGCTACAAACAAGGCCTTAACAAAAAGACTCCAAATCATAACGATTAACTGATATTTATTTGACGTAAATCAACACACATCTTAATCACTTCGTTGCCACCTCGCATCTGAGCAGCACGCGAATCTAGAATTAGGTCAAAGAGAGGTTGTCAGAATTGGCGGAGAAAGTTAGTATATGGAAAGTCGAAGCATCTCGCCAAGGCGTCAGAAAGGTTACCAGATGAGAAAGAAAGTTCAGAATGGGAGATTAAATGTTATTAATAATATTTTCACGTATATATATATATATATATATATATATATATATATATATATGTATAATAAGCCAGAAAATAGTGGATAGTTAGTATAGATTAATATATACAAAATATTTATTGCAGATCAAGCGTGTCCACGCGATCCCAGAGGGTCGTAACTTTAACACATTTAACACACCTATCTTTCCGGAGAGAATATCGCTCTAATAACAAACGCTTTATTCATATCATAGCTCTTTGCGCTATAGTGATGTTCATGAACAACTATTCTAAAAAATAAAGGACTCGTAGAGTAGGATTTGATAAGAAAATTCCTGGTAGTTGCTTAAGGCTGCTGTGTACTAACCGTATTAGATTCGCTCACCTCAATGTTAACCAAAGGAGAAAATGTGTCCAAAGATTGCTGATTTGAATTTAAGGATCTTTTGAAAGTTGTATTACGTAATAAAGTAATAAATTTTACACATTGGGACATTTTTCGCTTGTGTTTTTTAAATTCAAATTATATTTTAAAATTTGAATTATTCGGGGGGAAAAATCTGGTCTAATTTCTTTGGTAGATGCAATTTATAAAATGAAACCTGTTGCAAGGTGCAGAAAAGTTCAGGCCATCTGAAAATACCAGATTTATTGGATTTTCAGCATTTATGTATCTGTAAATAGTAGATACATTTTCTCCTTAGGTTAACATCGAGGTGGCCGAATCCAGTAGGGTTAGTACATAGCTGCCTTAAAGAACTCACAAAGCATTGCAACTACGTTAGTCGAACTAGACAGAAATTCACGCATTCGTTTGACAAAAACAAGGTCAAATATCAATCTAAATGTATGTACATGTTACCTCCTTTTTGTTAATGTTATAACTAAAAATAAAATTAAGAGAAGGAAGCTAAGGTATTAATATTGTTACGAATTTTAGGAGTCTATGGTAATCTCTCCAAATTTGAGAGTTATAGCCGAATTGGCGATGAATTTGGTGCCAAATGGTCGCCAACCTTCTGGACCTTTCCAGGAGGTTCTGTGAATATCTAGCTGGTTGACCGATAAAGGGCGCTTTGGAAGTCTATAAATATACCTGACATTAGCATTGGTACTCAGTATTCTTTTCTGCTGAGAATTGAATCCCTGAATTGGCGATGAATTTCGTGACATATTTTGGTCGCCAAATTTGGCGATATGGCACCTAATGGTCACCAACATTCTGGACCTTTGAAGGAGGTTCTGTGAATATCTAGCTGGTTGACCGATAGAGGGCGCTTTGGAAGTCTATAAATATACCTGACATTGGCATTGGTACTCAGTATTCTTTTCTGCTGAGAATTGAATGTATTAAAAGCGCGGTAGGGGAGTATTGTATTGATGACTGTTATCCTGACTTGTGATTTTACAGTTTTCTGCTGTATAGAAGAGAGTTGTTAGGTGTTTTCTGTTTGAATTCGTGTATGCGCCTGAAGAATTTACACAATAATAAATTATATTTTGTGTGCACTTTCTGAAGAGATTTTATTCAATCCTATCGAACCCAGGAAAACGGAACAATATATATTCACTCTATTACCTATTTTTTATACGACCCAAGAAAATTCCTGCTTACTCTATGCAGCTCAGGGCAGACAAAATGTTGGACAACCATGTTATAGATCTAGAAAACTGCATCGAGAGGTGATAGTAATTGCACAGAATACAGATGAATTTCTTTCAAACAAGGCCGGAGCTTTACAGTGCAGAAAATAAAAGAAGATCCGGAAAGATATGACCGTTGTTAATTTTTTTATTTACCGGTGAAAAGATTACTACTAGATTAAATATGCTGAAAACAATAACAACACTGCCTCGTGGTTAGGATATACCAGCTGTGACGCAAAACAAAAAGAAGTATTAAAAAGGTCTTTCAATAATACAGACAATAAGAATAAAATGTTCACTGTCAATCACACAGTTCGTTAGGTAATAGTAATTGAAATACCTTAGTTATGCAAAAGAGCAACTACATCCTAAAACTGAGCCCAGGTATGTTACCTATATATACAGAGGCTGTTCGCACATTTTTTAGACGATTTTGGTAAGCGGAAATAAAAAATCGTTTGCTGCAAAAGAAATAATTGCAATTGTACTATGTTTTTAAAAGTCAAAATTATCGTCTGCGGCTTGAAAGTTTTGTTTTTATTCAAAATGGCGTTTTTAACAAAGCAGTGGTTCGAAGGCTACATTTATGCTCTTTCCGAAGAGAAATATGTATACTCCGTTATCCAAAATCGATGTGAGAGTCATGGTTTTGTGATATCTAAAGCGTCGATAGGTAATATCGTCAACAAGAAAGGAAAAAAAACGTCAAATTGGAGCCTCAAGTGGGACAAAAATTCCAAACAAGTATCCAAGGAAAATACGAACATCTTCGACTATTGCAAAAGTACGTTGTTTAATGTTAAAAGAAAATCCCCCTAGTCAAAGGACAGTTGCAAAATCATTAAAATGCTCAGTGTCCACTGTAAACAAAATGATAAACGTTGATTTAAATCTTAAGAAAGCGAAAAACCGCAATGTGCATCGTCTTCTTCCAAATCATATCGCTGAACGCAGGACACGCTGCAGAATTCTATATGAGAAACACTTATCCAAAGAAAAATGGAAAACAATTGTCACAATAGATGAATCATGGGTGTATTTATATGATTGCAACAAAAAAAGAGCCATTTATTATCATAAAAGGGGAGAAAAAAATTTAAGTACATGGTTCAAAGAATCGAAAAAAAGTTTTTCTAAGGGATTCGTGATTGTTGCTCGTTTTTCTTATAATGGCAAGTTAAAAATAAACAGAGTGGAAAAAAATGTCAAGATTAACTCCAAATACTATCAGGAACATATTTTATCGCCAATTTTTCTGAATGAAATAGCATCGGTTTACCCACAGTGTCATCTGTCTGTGAGACTCCACCAGGACAAAGCTAGCAGTCACACATCAAAATCCACTGTAAATTTCCTAAAAGAAATGGAACAAAAAACTGGTATCAAGGCCATACCCTTCACTGATATCCCTACTAAATCTCCCGATGTATCACCTATGGATTTTTGTGCTTTCGGACTTTTAAAATCTGCATTATCCAAACGTAGTCCCAAAACCCTTACAGGACTCTGGAAAGCTGTTCAGGAGGAATGGGATAGAATACCTCTTCTGACACTTCAAAAGGCATTATTATCCTGGAAATTGCGGTGTCGAAAGATAGTCCAGAATAAGGGATGTCAAATAGAACATTTGAAACACAAGAATTTTATGTAATTTAGTTTTGTGAATACAATATACATCGTTTAAAAAATGTGTGAACAGCCTCTGTATATATTAATTAATGCATTTTTTTGGTTCTTAAGAAATGAGACGCGTGTCTAATAAAATTTTCAAGGGAGTTGTTATCAATGGTGGTATTTTGCCGTACTTTATCGGTATTTAAATAAGGTTATAATGGAGATAAATAAAAAAAAGTTACGATATTTCATATAAATAAATCTATATGTACTTCAAACGATCCGAGATAAACCATTTCATAATGTTTAAGGAATATCATGAAATATCTTATTTCACAATATTCTACAAATTATCAGATCCATGGCGCCTTTCGTCAAAATTTCACTGTAAACTTAAATACTGTTCTTCCAGTTACAGACCATTACTGCGTATTTCTTTATCTCAGAAAAAATATAAATCCTCGAAATTAATTTAATGACACTTAATACTGTAATTGTGGAAGCGGCGACGTCAGATTGCCGAAATTATCGATTTTCGCGCCACCGATCGTAGAAACACGGAACTTTAGGGACGATCTAACGGACCCCTCCCGCGTCGGGTGTCGCAGAGCAGCAAGGATACTCGAATTTGAGATCTCGTTGTATGACGTCATACCGCTAAAGATTTCATGACCTTCAAGTCTTTGTTAAAGCTTTTTATATACTTTGAGAACTATTCTCTGCCAAATTCACCTCAAAAGCGTTCACGGGACGTATGTTTCTAGTTACTATGTCGATGAAGGTCACCGAATGATGATGAAGCGATGAAGGTCACCGAAACAACCTTATGAGCTTATGGTTATTTTTTATGACACCTACTGGGAAAACGCAGCAGTAGCGCGATTAATTCATCCTATAGGTCTATTACTCCTTAAGACCTCAGCCCAGAATCCCGAAAATATAGCGTTGGTGTCGATTCGGTATTAATCGTGAAAGCGATGGCTTCAGATTATAGAAATTACTGATTTTACCGCTACCGATTGATTGACCGTGCCCTTTGATTACCCCCTCTGGTCGCGCCACTGACGAGGAATATCTGGATAAAGATTCCTCAATACCGGCGACCGAGGGTGTGGCCCACTGTATTCTGTTGGGACATCTGGTGTGAAAGGGAGATCTTTTGTCCTTCGGATGCAATATTTTTCTGAAAATATCGAACTTACAATCACTAATATCATTTCTTCTGAATTCTGATATACATGGTAGATGGCAGGAATCTGCATAAAATTATAACCACTTTCCTTTTACGAATTTAAAATTTCTGGATTGCTTTGATAAGCGGTTCTCCACCTGGGGGGGGGGGGCGTAGAATAATTTCAAAGGAGGCGGGAGTTAAAAAAATAAAATAAAAAGTAAAACAAACTGTAAATTTCTGTGCTTAATTTTGCGGTCACAATGTAACCGCAATGTATTTTTGACATACGAACACGAGCAGTTACGTCGGAAAGGGTGGGGGTAAGCAAGGGCACTCCCCCCCCTAGAAAATTGAATTTTTTGTTTCTACCTAGCTAGAGCTCGTAAAATATTAGAATTTTCATTTAAAATCATAAAGCCTACCAAAACTGAATACTAAATTGCAACCTCACACTCGTTAATGCAAGCGATAAACGTCATTCCATATACGCAGGAGCGATTAATTGCTAATTTCAGGTACGCAAGTGCGTTTAAACGCCAATGCCAGACGTTTGCTTTTGAGATTCAAAAGCAACCCTACACAATGTTTTTGCATCGCGAAAGGATTTGAAACACATTTGAAACGCGTACACGTTGACGTGTGATAGGGCCTTTAAGACATTTCATAAGTGCTACGCTACAAATTTGAATTGTAAGGTGTAACTTCCAGAACGTGCCCCACGGTTCAGTTGACAAAAAGAAGGTGCAAATAGAGCGTACTAAAAGATCTTTCAATAGTACAACAATTAAAAGATCTTTTAGTACGCTCCGACGGGTAAAAACCTGGTTGAGTTCAACCATGTCTCAAGAGAGACTTTCTGGTCTCTGTATGCTTAGCGTTCACAGAGAAACTGTGAGTAAAAATAAAGACACATTTATTGAAAAAGTAATTAATAGATTTTCTCAAAACAGAAGAAATCTCTCATTACTTTTCTCCTATTAGAAAAATAACATAAAAGTTTATTTTTTATAATCGTATATATGTATTTTTAATAATAAAGGTGTAAAAGTTTTAATCTATTTTACTTTGCCCCCCTCTATATTTGACTCTTCCGGCCCCACTGAACACGAGCACGATAATTGTCGTAATTGAAAAAACACGATAATTGTCGTACGTATGGCAACACTGCAAGAGCTTGGGAACGGTTTCTCGCTCAGCTGCTTTCCCTTTGGGACTCTTTGAGGCGTTATGTCATGAAACTCTACTTTTTTACACAGAAGTTCGATGGCTGTCCAAAGGTAATATGCTTGCTAGATTATTTAACTTAAAATCGGAAGCTGAAATTTTTCTGAAGACTTCAACGAAAACATATCTGTATAGCACGTTTTCAGATGAAAAAAATTATCTTTCACTTGGAATATTTATCAGACTTTTTCGAAACACTCAACTTTCTGAACATGAAGCTACAATGTCAGAAAAACATTCTGAAGACTCATGATACTGTTAAGGGTTTCACAGAAAATATAGCTTTTTGGCCGTCTTCAGAGCCAAACTTTTCATCCTTTCCAAGATTGAACGACATCCTCAAAGATAAAAAAAAAATCTGCCATTGCAACAGATAAATGAATTGAAGGATCTTATATAAGGGCATTTGGCAGCATTGCAAAATGAAATTGCAGACTATTTTCCAGATATTAGTCCACAGAACTGGGAGTTTAAGTTGACAGTTGGACGTTGAAAGTGACCTGGGGTGTGCTTTGTCACAGTTACAACCTAATATTCAAAAACTTGTCAAGGACAAACAGTGCCAGCCCTCTCATTAATGTTGTGAAAGTGACTGGTATTACATGCCAACCTCACCTAGATCTTTTACCTCAAATATATTTGATCTGTGTTTAATTCTTTGATTTCATATGTTCTAATAATAATATGTTCCAAATTAATATATGTGTAGTAATATTAAATTTTATGTAGGAAATTATCTATTCAATATTTACATTTAATGACCAGCTTCAGTTTCAAATTCTGATTGTACTACTTGTATTGACCACATATGGTGGTGGTTGCGGGGGGGGGGGGGGGGCGTGACCTCACATCAGTGTTCAAAGGGGGCCACAGAGCCTGAAAGGTTGAGTGCCCCTTGCTTAGATCGCTTTCGCTTCTTCTATGACTTCTCAACAACAGACGGCTGGGATCTATTTCGATTTCAACACTTGCGGCACAATCATGCTGCTCCTGTTATATTTTAACAAATAAACACTGAAATAATTACAGAAGTAATTCAAATTCAAATCCAAATCAGTTGAGTCTTTACAAAAAGAGTGCCTTGGTAGTGTTGACTTTATGTCCTGTAAGCAAATTAATTGTTATCAAGGTACGTGTGCCAGGAAGTTAGGTTTAAGAGAAGTAACATTTTAAGATAAAAAATAAAAATTTAAAAATTAAATGGAAAAAGTTATTAGTTACGGTAACTGAATAATTGAGGAAATAAAAAATATATGAAGGTAATTAAGTTTGTAAATGAAAAACTAAAAAATGAAATATCTACGATACAAAAGTAATTAAGATAGGGGAATTGGCCAATAGCAGAAAAAGATGTTACTCGTAACAATAAAATATTCATTTTTTGTAATTATTTTTTTAAAAAGTCTATTATATTTTTTTAATATTTTTTCCATGTTTTTATTAACTCGCTTTCTTGTTTGTTTGTGTGTTTGTCCAGTACAAATCTTGCAATCGATTTTTAACTAACTTCCCGACTGGCTAGACATTTGAAACTTTTATAATCGATCAGAAAACGATGACAATACATTCTTTTGATACTTTTAGCCATCTTTAAGCAGAACTGAATACATTTTCAGTTAATTTTGTTTTGTAGAATGGTGCGGCCATGTATCGACCGGGACGGGAACGAAAGGTTAAACGCAAGTTAACTTCCAATTAACTTCATTTTCTTTCAAGTTGATGGGATAATTCATCAAAAAATTTTTTAAAAAGTATTTATTAATACATAGAATTGTCAAGTTTATATGATTCAAAAGAAAATTTAAAAACATGGTGTATAAAAATTTATTTTTATTTTGTAATTATTTATATTTTTAGTTTAATAGGAACAGCTAGTAATTGTAAATAAAACAAGTAATGTATAAAAAAAAATTTTAAAGTCAATTCCTATTTAGGTCAACAAAGAAAAATTTGAGTGTGAACTAATAGTAGGAATTGAAAAAAAGGATTGCCTGCCAGAACCTTGCCTACTGTGCGAGATTAGGAAGGGGGGAAAGAGAGAGAAAAAGTTTCTCAGGTTGGGGATTCGATCTCGCAACCTACAGGACGGGATAAGCCCGCGATATCGCAGTGCTACCGTTTACACAGTAACAAGAGTGAAATTACTATTCAAGAGCAAGAGACGCTCTAGGTCTAAAACGAAAATTGATTAATTAAATTTAATTAATGAATTAATATTTAAAAAAACTGTATTAACATCAAGTGTCATCCACTACAAGTTTTAAAAAAATGTATTTGAACTTGAGTGGATGAATAAAAAGTACTTTTATTAACGATTGAAAATTTGAACAAGATATATATATAGAGAGAGTGTGAACTAATAGTAGGAATTGAATTAATTAAATTTAATTAATGAATTAATATTTGAAAAAACTGTATTAACATCAAGTGTCATCCACTACAAGTTTAAAAAAATGTATTCGAACTTGAGTGGATGAATAAAAAGTATTTTATTAATAATTGAAAATTTTAACAAGATATATATAGAGAGAGTGTGAACTAATATTAGGAATTGAAAAAGACTCCCCCCGCAGCCATACATATTCATATTGAGATGATTGCTGGGTTCCAAGGGGGAAAGCTAAATATAGCAAGAAGCGAAATTCAGAAAAAATAGCTATACCGCCTGGAATCGAGCCCATACACCGGTAGATGCCAGGTGCCTGCATAAAATTTTGACTACTTTCCTTATATGAAATTACTACTTCTAGATTGCTTACACCGAAATCGTTGCTTCTGTGACTTCTCATCAACAGACGGCCGGGATAACTACATAGATTTCAACACTTGCGGCACAATCATGCTGCTCGTGTTTTGTTTAAGGATTTAACACCTTGTATATATATACATATACTGTGAAAACTGTACAAACGAATTCATTTAATAAATGTAAACTAAAATGTAAAAGTGGTCACAAAATTAAAACGTGTACTTTTATTAATTTTCTTTGATTTTCCAAGTTTTTTTTCCTAGTTAAATATAACAGAGAGGAAAAAGAAGAAAAATTCTACTGTACGGTTCTACTGTTCTGTTCTCCATATGCGCCTTTAAATTGTTTGTATTTCCAGAAGTTTTTATTACGCGTCCACACGTTTTGTTTTTTGCACTTTTCTCATCAATACGACAGATATTACTCCACCATTTCCATTTTGGTGGCATTATTGAACTTATTTTATTAATTACTGAAAAATAATTTGAAATTTATGTAAAATACGCTAAAACACAACTGCAGCACTTCACTACAATGAAAAGAATAAAAGAAAGAATACTAACAATAGAACTGAGGAAACCGGTGATCTCCAATATCTTCTTCCAATTTGTTTACATACACTCAGTGTTGACATTGCTTCTAAACTAGGATTTCTTTCTTTCTCTAAATAGGAACTTTCAAATTTGCTAAAATATTGTTTATTGAAATGTTATTTTATTTTTAAAAAATTACGATCATTTTTTTATTCTACTATTACCATATATATATATATATTATTTTACCATACAATCATTCATCCGAATACGATTGACTGCAAATTGAAAGGCAAATGTGTAATCTATATTTTGAAATATACTGTCGATATTTTTTTGCCGTTATAGTATTGTTATCGACATTAATAGCCGATATTATTATCGATACTCATCGATATTTTGCTTTCGATATCCAATCCCTACTTCTAGATTGCTTACACCGTAATCGTTGCTTCTGTGATTTCTCATCTACAGACGGATGGAATACCTTTATCGGTTTCACCACTTTGCGGCACAATCATGCTGCTTCTGTTATATTTTAAGGAATTGCGAAAATTTAGAACTCCACAAAAAGCAAATAAAATTTTAATAAAAATAAACTAAAATATAAAAGTGGTAACAAAATTTAAATATGCACTTTTATTAATTTTTAATATAAATGGAATTTTTTCCCTAGACACATAACAGAGAGAAACATAACAGAGAAAATTTTTTTCTCTGTTACACATAACAGAGAGAAAAATGAAGAAACATTCTACTGTGCTGTATGTGAAACCTACTATAAATATAATATATATATATATATATATATATATATATATATATATATATATATATATATATATATATATATATATTCCCGTTTCGTACATTTTTTACCGCTGGTCTCATGAAAAACGTAAAATCGGGGTTCCACTGTATATATATATATATAAGGGCGAAACCTTGGGCCAAGCCTAGTAGGGACGCTGGAAGTCTGTTTACATTCATGCAACCATCGGAACTTCTCAGTATTAAATTTATCGTGGTGTTTGAGAAAAATTTTAATACTTCAGTGAACTACTTAAAATGTTATTGTGCTTTTTTAGCATTTTGTCTTTTCGGTACGTTTTCATTTGGTCAAACCTTCATAAGATTCCAAATTTATATGTTATTAAATATATATTGTAGGTTTCACATACCATACATTAGAATATATCTTCTTTCTGTGCTCTGTTAGAAGGAAAAAAATTCATTTATCTTGAAAATTAAAGAAAATTAATAAAAGTACACACTTTAATTTTGTTATCACTTTTATATTTTAGTTTAAATTTATTAAAAATTTATTTGCTTAGTTTTATTAAATATTTAATTCACGAACTTCGTTATTTGTTAAAATATAAGTATGATTGTGCCGCTAAGTATTGAAATCGATATAGATCCAGCTGTCTGTTGGTGAAAAATCTCAGAAAATTGAAGTTGCATACGAAAACGATGCAAAACGATAAAGTACGGAAAATTTCCACCATTGATAACAACTCCCTTGAAAATATTATTAGACATGTTTCTCAGTTCTTAAGAACTCAAAAAATGCATTATAGGTAAATTGCCTGCGCTCAAATTTAGGTTGTAGTTGCTGTTTTGCATAACTGTGGTACTTCAATTTCTATTACCTAACGAACTGTGTGATTGACAGTGAACATTTTTTTCTTATTGTCTGTATTATTGAAAGACCTTTTTAATATTTCTTTTTGTTTTGCGTCACAGCTTGTATATCCTAACCACGAGGCAGTGTTGTTATGATTCTCATCATATTTTATCTAGTAGTGCTCTTTTCACCTATGAATAAAAAATTAACAACGTTCATATCTTTCCATGTGCATTCTTCCGTCTCTGGAACTTCTTTTATTTTCTGCACTGTAAAGCTCCGGCCTTGTTTGAAAGAAATTCATCTGTATTCTGTGTAATTACTTTCATCTCTCGATGCAGTTTTCTAGGTCTATAACAGGGTTGTCCAACATTTTGTTTGCCCTGAGCTGCATAGAGTGAGCAGGAATTTTCTTGGGTCGTATATAAAATATGTAATAGAGTGAATATATATTGATCGATTTTCCTGGGTTCGTTAGGATTGAATAAAATCTCTTCAGAAAGTGCACACAAAATAAAATTTATTATTCTGTAAATTCTTCAGGCGCATACACGAATTCAAACTGAAAACACGTAACAACTGTCTTCTATACAGCAGAAAGCTCTAAAAACACAAGTCAGGATAAGAGAGTCTTGCCTACCGCGCTTTTAATACATTCAATTATCAGCAGAAAAGAATACTGAGTTCCAATGCCAATGTCAGGTATATTTATAGACTTCCAAAGCGCCCTCTGTCGGTCAACCAGCTAGATATTCACAGAACCTCCTGTAAAGGTCCAGAAGGTTCGCGACCATTTGGCGTCATATCGCCAAATTTGGCGACCAAAATATGTCACCAAAATCATCGCCAATTTGGCGATAACTCTCAAATTTGACAAGATTACCATAGACTCCTAAAATTCGTAACAATATTAATACTTTAGCTTCCTTCTCTTATTTTTATTTTTAATTATAACATTACCAAAAAGGAGGTAACATTTTCGTATATTTAGAGGGATATTTGACCTTCTTTTTGTCAAACTAATGTGTGAATGTCTGTCTAGTTCGACGAACGTAATTCCAATGCTTTGTGAGTTCTTTAAGGCAGCTGTGGACTAACCCTATTGGATTCACCCACCTCAATGTTAACCTAAGGAGAAAATGTATCTACTATTTACAGATACATAAATGCTGAAAATCCAATAAATATGGTATTTTCAGATACCCTGAACTTTTCTACACCTTGCAACAGGATTCATTTTATAAATTGCTTCTACCAAAGAAATTGATGAGCGTTTAAAACACACTAGACCAGATCTTTCTTCCTAATAATTTAAATTTAAAAATAAATTTGAATTCAAAAATAAACGAAAAATGAATGAATGTGTAAAATTTCTTTCTCTGTTACGGAGTACATTTAAAAATCCTTAAATCCAAATCATCAATCTTTGGACACATTATCTCCGTAGGTTAACATTGAGGTGAACGAATCCAATACGTTTAGTACACAGCATCCTTAAGAAACTACCAGAGATTTTCTTATCAAATCCTAGTCTACGAGTCCTTTATATTTTAAAATACGTAGATGTTCATGAACATAACGCTCACTCCTTTCAACAACGTCATATCTCAAAAAACGGCATTCTTCAGGAGAGTGATTTGAAAGTCTAAAAGTACATTGATTGATATATATATATATATATATATCTATATCTATAAAGGAAGAAGTCCTGACTTATATATACATACACGTATCAACGCCCAGCAAAAACTATTCGAGATACAGATATCAAATTTTAGGAGCTTATTACTTTTGTGCTGAAGGCGTCATTTAAGAAGCGATTTTTCAAAATTCGCCCCCCAAGGGGGGGAGGGGGGGCAAAACGTGTTTTTTACATATTCCTTCATATCTCAAAGAAGGATATTTATATCCATAACATTCTTGCTTTAAAATGTAAGTAACATGAATACCTAAAAACCAATTTCAGGATTTTTCAAAATTAGGCCCCAAAGGGGGGGAGGGGGAAAGAACGTGTTTTTACGTGTTTTATCACATTTTCCTTCATATCTCGAAGAAGAAAACAGATATCCATAAGATTCTTGCTTTAAAATGTAAGGAACATAAATACCTAAAAACCAATTTCAGAATTTTTCAAAATTCGCCCCCCAAGGGGGGGAGGGGGGGCAAAACGTGTTTTTTACATATCCTTTATATCTCAAAGAAGAAAATCGATATCCATAAGATTCTTGCTTTAAAATGTAAGAAACATGAATACCTAAAAACCAATTTCAGGATTTTTCAAAATTTGCCCCCCAAGGGGGGGAGGGGGGCAAAACGTGTTTTTTACATATGCCTTTATATCTCAAAGAAGAAAATCGATATCCATAAGATTCTTGCTTTAAAATGTAAGAAACATGAATACCTATAAACCAATTTCAGGATTTTTCAAAATTCGTCTCCCAAGGGGGAGAGGGGGGCTAAACGTGTTCTTACGTGTTTTATTTATATATATAAAGAAATCAACACCCAGCAAAAACTATAGGAGATACAGATATCAAATTTTAAGAGCTTATTACTTTTGGGCTGAAGGCGTCATTTAAGAAGCGATTTTTCAAAAATCGCCCCCCAAGGGGGGGAGGAGGGGCAAAACGTGTTTCTTACATATTCTTTCGTATCTCAAAGAAGGAAATTGATGTCCATAAGATTCTTATTTTAAAATGTAAGGAACACGAATACCTTAAATCCAATTTCAGGATTTTTTAAAATTTGGCCCCAGGGGACGGGGAGGGGGGGCTTAACGTGTTTTTCACGTATTCCTTCATATATCAAAGAAAGAAACAGATATCCATAAGATTCTTGCTTTAAAATGTAAGGAATACGAATACCTAAAAACCAATTTAAGGATATTTCAAAATTCGGCCCCCAAGGGGGTTAGGGGGGGGGGGGCTAAACGTGTTTTTACGCATTTTTTACATATTCCGTCATATCTCAAAGAAGGAAACAGATATCCATAAGATTCTTGATTTAAAATGTAAGAAACACGATTAAATGTAACAAACACGATCAATGTCACGATTTTCCGACATTCGCTTTAGATTTTGAAACAATTGCTAGAAACAATCCAATAATTTATATTTCCTATATATCACCATTTTGAACACCAAATTGGTGGTAGGAGAAAAGAGAGAGATCAACCTTAATTAAATGAAGTGTGGAAAGGTGTGTGTGTGTATGAATTGTATATATTTCGGTTGTTAGTACGTATACATCTAGAGCTCAGGTTAACTCCATTCATTTTTATTATCCTGGGCAACGTGAGGTAATTCTTTGTTTATGAAACCGGCGATTTTCACAAGGGTTTACGGGGAAGCCCTCAAACTCCTCGAAGGGCCGGGATCCAGTGGGTTATCAAAATTGAAAGAAACATTTTAATGTTGACATTAGCATGGGGGGTGGGTTATTATAATATGCTGATGGGATGATGACCAGTGGAGAGGGGTATAGATTGCCATAAAATACAAATATACATATCATACAAGTAAGCTTTATTAAGGGTTCACCCGTGCAACGCCGGGTATATAAAGCTAGTATACAGTAACCACCGCTTATAGTGATCAGTGGTTATAAGAATCAACCGTTTATAAGAATCAATATCGCAAAAACAAAAACAAATTTATTATTTCCATGTTAAAATTTCCGCTTTAAAGAATCAATCCACCGGTTATAAGAATCAGTCTGCAATCTTCGCCTTCCTTTCATTTTTCCAAAAAATGCCACTTGAACTCTAAAAAGGTACGAAATTCTTTCTTAAGTTTTTGAAAAGAAAGATTGATAAAACTTTCGGGTGAAAAACAGTCGTAAAATACATTCCTTCTAGACATAACATAAGAGTTTCTCCTTATACGTTTTTGCTAAACACTGTCTTATTAGCTTTACTCAGGGGCATCTAACCCGCCCGGGTCCGATTTCGCTTTTCTCCAGACAGGCACTCCTTTTTTCCCACCCCTTACTTCCTGGTTGCGGATTTCTGGACCCTGAAACATATAAATCTTCCGCGAAGTGTCCATCATCACTTACGCAAACGGGACAGTGGCTTCAGCACTTCAAACCGTGAAACGTAAACGGATCCATTTTGTTGAATCAGATGAACCAGATGCTGAATCAAACGTTTCACGGTTTGATTCAGAATCAAACCGTGAAACATAAGCTATAAAGTGAATCTTCATCTGAGACTGTAATAAGCATACGTCGCTAGTATTCACTTTAGTTTTCTAACAAAATTGCCAGTTAGTGTTAGAACTTTTTGATAGTCGAATTCAAATATGATAAAAACAAGGAAAACTCTTAGTTTTTCTGAAAACAGAACTTGTTAATTAGATATGATGTTCTTCCAAAGTGTAGTCAAAGAGAAGCTGCCTCTTGTTGATTTTATAATCATGTGTTGTTACTTATAGGTCTAGAAATTGAGTTATAGTATTTGTTTAGAAATTGAGTATTTTTAAAATTATAAAAAATAATTTTAATAAATGATAAATAACGTAAATTAAAGAGTATTTAATAGTAAATTATGTATATATGTGCCTGTGTGTTTATATATATGTACAAGTATATATTTGCGTATGTGTGTCTGTCCAAATGGAAGTTTCGGCTATAAGAATCAACCGCTTATAAGAATCAAAAACAGTAATAACAAACGTGATTCTTATAAGCGGAAATCACTGTATATATAAAACAGTTCCGTAACTGACTCATTCATTCACTGACTGACTGACTGACTGACATACAACGCACAGACCAAACCGCTGGACCTAAAGGGCTGAAATTTTGCATGGCGATTCTTCTAATAGTGTAGGGGTGCACTAAGAAAGATTTTTCAAAAATTCTTCTTAGATTTTTTTAGATTAAATTTTTAAGCTGTTTTTAAACTTTTTTTACATTTGCATTTAAAATACTACATTGAGGGTTATAAAATTTATATCACGAGAAAGATCATAAAAATTCCTTCAAAATGTAATATTTTTCGAACCTTTACCTTGAATTTCTGATTTTTGGTGAATTTTTAAAGATTAATTTTTAGAATTTAATTTATTAAATGTTGATCACGTGATTTCTTTTTCTGGTACTTTAAATAAATTTATCGTCACGTGCATAACAACTAAATAGACAAAAATGATATTCTTTTTCTTTCTAATGCAACAGACAATTGGATATTATCCAAAAAAAATAAATATCCCTTACGATTTTTATATATATATATATATATATATATATATATATATATATATATATATATATATATATATATATATATATATATATATATATATTGCATCAATTGTATACATTGATCGTCGCATTTATTATAAATATATATATATATATATATATATATATTGGCATTAATTGCATACATTGTCCGTTGTATTTAATTTGAATGTACTCCGTAGCGAAGCGCGGGTTTTCAGCTAGTATATATATATAATACTAGAAGGTAACCCGTCATAATACTAATAATGACGTCATAATGGAAAAAGTATATGAAAGTTAAAAAATATCCCAAATTATCTAACAATATTGCATTTAATCCACACCTTGTAAAAGCAAACCCTTTCATTATTTTTTATTTATTTAGTTTTTCATGCGATTGGAGTAGTAGACTGCCATCCAGTTTTTTACGGCTCACTACGTGATATGAATACTTGAGCTACTTGATTCATTCACATTCAAGTTTGTTTACTTTCAGAATTGATCGCAAAAGTAAACAGATTTTTAAAAACTCTTAAATATACAGCTAAAAACATACAATTTTTTTAGTTCTGAATGTTTTATACAAAAATAGGATGAACAAACGTGATTTGATGGAGAAGATATTAGTTTTTAGGTAAGAAAAAATTCTGATCCACATCTGAAATTGAAATTAAGCCTAGCCGGCCGTTTGTTTACTGAGGGCTTCAATTGAAAGATGAGTACAGCCCGGAAGTGTTATACAGAGACAAGGGCTATTATGGTATATATAATGTGTTGAAAATAAATTTTAATTCTGCTCTCTAGCGGATAAATATTAAGTGGTGAGATATGACAATCTTGCAGGGATATACTACTCTTTCAGGTCATTCTGAAAACAAGCATAGCTAAAAATCGCCAATTTTTGAGATATGACGTTGTTGAAAGGAGTGAGCGATAAGCTTAGCGCAAAGAGCTATGACTTAAATAAACCGTTTGTTATTGGAGGGATATTTTGTCCAGAAAGATAGGTCCGCTAAAGTGGACGACCCCTGAGACGCTTGGCCTACTATAAACATTTTGTATAAATTTCTCTATTGATGAATACCAACACAAATAAAAGAATAGCAGCAGAATCAGAATTTTCCTATTCATTTAATGCATGCACAAAAAACAAAAGAATCTGAGTCCAATTTTATCATGAATTCTGCAATCGGATGCGCTCATTTAACGCTTATAACAAGAGAGTTCGGAAAGTAAATTGAATTCTCTGGTAGTACGTAACCGTCATAAAACATGCATGCATATTTTTATTTGTAACTTTCATTTTTATTGCAAACCTTAGTTCAGACTTTTCTGTCATGAACTTTTCTACCCGTTCAATTTGACAGTTTCTAAATTAGCTTTAGCACTTTCCCTACACGTCTAATACATGTGGACATATTCCTGACAGTTTTGAATTCCCTTTAGACTTATATGATAAAATAAGCTAAAGGTTTGTTATTTGCAAGCAATGTGTTTCTCCAGCAGTGAATAATGCGAAATACGAAAATAATACAGAAAAAAGATTAAATATATCTTTTATTCCTGGCTCGAAGTATAAATTCTGGAATATATATATACTGTGATAACGTGGCCACAGCGCCTTGCAAAAGTATTGACATACTTTAGAGATACAAGACACCAGAGGTTCTGGATTAACTTAAGTATGTCAATACTTTTGCAAGGCGCTGTGGCCACGTTATCACAGCTGGTGGCAGCAGGTGTGGATTGTCTGCTAGTGTAAAATAGCAGGCGAACACACGGCGGACCAACGACGAGGAGTGAGAAAGCGGTGCTGGAAGGATATCCAGGTGATGAACCGACAAATGCAGAAGTCAACGGAAGCCTACGGAATTTGCGGGCAGACGAGGAAAAGCCAGACGGATTAGAAGGAGGATAAGGGAAGCGGAGCGGAAGTCAGACACCAGCCTGATCAACTGATGAAATGATAACCGAAGGTGAGCCTATTTTGAAATCTTCCAAGAGGTCTGCGCGAAATATCGTCAAGGGGCAGTAAATTGTGGGGTTGACTAGTTGGAATTAGCCTGATAATTCAGAGAATTTAGATAGTTAATTTCAGCTCTTCGTCGAGGGGTCCGAAATTTAAGCCTGTGAAGGTTTAGGAAAATTAGTTAAGTAATGCAAGTGATTCGAAGTAATCACAAAGGAATTAATTGTTTAGGGATTAAACGATGGTTTAAAGTTCCTTTTTGTATTGTATATATGTTATTGATTTTTAGAAATCAAGTTACTTTTTGGGTGATTTTGAGATAAATCTCCCAAGGTTAAGTTTCAAGAAAATCTCTGTTTAAGGGTTTTAAACAGAAAAGGGATTTTTTTTTGGGGTGATTTTTAGGTAAATCTCCCAAGGTTAAATTTTGAGAAAATCTCTGTTTATGGATTTAAACAGGAAAGGGATTTCTCGTGGGGTGATTTTGAGTTAAATCTCCCAAGGTAAATTTTGAGAAAATCTCTGTTTATGGATTTAAACAGGAAAGGGATTTCTCGTGGGGTGATTTTGAGTTAAATCTCCCAAGTTTAAGTTTAAGGGGATGGTGGACTTTCAAATTACCAAAAATCGAGCAAAAATTGGAATTTTTTTTGAGGGTGTATTAATATTTTAAAAACATGTAAATATTGGAATGAAATGCCTTTAAAATGTGTAGTGAAAAGAAAAATGAAAAATTGGTGGCTTTAGAGTAGTAAGTATTAAAGGTAGATAAAAAATTATCTTTTAGATGACTTTTTCTCAAAATAAGAAATTTCCAGATTTGAAAGTCTTTAAAATGCTCCTCGCGTCATAATTTTTGACGAAATTTTATGAAATTTATAATAACGATTCCTGTAATACATCAAAATAAAGTTATGTATCCATTTTAGGATTCGAGGTCATTTAGGTTATAAGAGTTTAACTTTAGTGTAGAAAAGTACAAAAATTTCGCCAAAATTCAGAGTACAAGCATAAAAATATTTTCTAAAAATTAACTATTCAACGAAATTACAAAAAAATACATAACTTTGTTCAGAAAGTATTTATAAGCAATATAAATGCAAAATTAAGGGGAAAAGTTTAAAATTGAGTCGCAAGGAGCATTTTAAAGAAGGGTAATTTAATTTAAATTTTTTAATTATAAAATATTTTTTTTTAAATATTTATAAAATTTTATAAGGTGTTTAATATTGTTATACTTTAATAAATATATATACAATATTTCATATCTCTGTGGTAAAAATTTCAAAAATCGTTTTGAAAGGTCCACCATCCCCTTAAGAAAATCTCTGTTTAAGGATTTAAACAGGAAAGGGATTTCTTTTGGGGTGATTTTGAGATAAATCTCCCAAGGTTAGGTTTTAAAAGAAAACCTCTGTTTAGGGATTAAACAGGAAAGTTTTGTGAGAATTCATAGGAAATCTCACAGTGCCTTTGGTGCACAGGAAGCGCTCAGTGTGGGACACATATCACCGGCGATACTATAAATAAATGAAAATTTTGTGTATGTATGTGTTTTCTGGAATTGTGTGATATTGTGCATGTTTTATATATTTGTTGTGTCAGCGGCATAACGGTAGATTAAGAGCGTTTATTCTTGTATATGTTGTTATGCTAAGTACAAGTTCTAGCGATTTAAATATCATAGTGTATAACTGTTGTAGTATATGTGACAGGCATTTTGGAAATTGTAGTTATGATATTTATGATTATGTAATACAGGTTTTAAGGTTTTATTACAATAATTGTGTAATGGTATGTGTTAAATGTTTGAAGGTTACACAGGAATATTAGGGATTTATGTGTTAGAAATTCCTGACAGCAATTATTTGGTATTCGGAAATAGTATATAGAACCTTATAGTGTTATTATTGAAAAATTTGGGAAATTATGGCAGAATTTACCGAAATGGAGCTATCTCTAGCTAGATATACTAAAAGTGTCCTGCTGACATTGGCAGCAAAATTCGATGCTAATGTGTCGATGTCAGACATAAAGCTAAGAATTATAAGGCAAATTGTAGGAGCGTCAGATTTTGACGAACAGTATGCGAAAAATTCTCTAGAATCAATTTTGTTGGATAGACAAAGGGAAGAACAAAGAGAAAAACTAGCTTGGGAATTAGAAAAGCGAAAACGACATAGAGCGTTGGAACTGGAGAGAATCAGAGGGACCTCGGGAACTTCGTTAGACCCTGATGTTAAAACTTTAGTCGCGGGAATGTCAGAGGAATTCAAATTTGACAAAGAGTCATTTGTGCGAAACCATAAAGAGACTATAGAAAATCTAAAACAATTAAACTTTGATCTTGAGAGTGAAGTAGAATTCGGCATTCGAGATGAACTTAAGTTACGTCATAGTGAAGAGTTGTTAATTTTAAGAGAATTTTTGCAATCAATAAAATTTTACGAGGAAATTGCGATTAAACCAGTTGAAGCGGATAGCTTTAGCACAGGGGACACAGGTCCAGAAAATTCGCCTAGTATGGCTATTCGGGAGAATAAAACGGATAGTGGGGTTAGCGTTGAAACTAATTTAGGTAAAAGCAGTAACTCTAAGCTGGTGAATCCTGAGGAGGTTGGGAAAGCCGGAGTTTTAATCCGACCAACTAAATTACCCGGAAAAATTGATTGTAGGGAAAACGAGTCGGAAAATGTAAAGTCGAAAGTAGCTCCTGACGGGACAAAAGAATTGGGAGAATCGCATTCAGAAAGACCGCTCATTTTGGGGGAGGCGAACGAATTGGGGAAAACGGGTTTAGTGCAAGTTTCCGAATCTGATTTTGGCGAAGCGCAAGTCAATTGTCCCTCCTTGAAGTCCCTTTGGGAAAAAGCGAGCGACCCTAAAAACTCCGAGTTTAGCGTGGAAGGGGGCAAGCTAGTCCGATTTTCGGAGTCTAAAACGGGAAAGCTAGAATCGCGCTTACCGATTCCAGGAAAACAGGAGTCGAGGGACGGCTGTATTGAACCTGAAAGGTTTTTGTTCGTACGAGGCGTGTTGTACGGGTTTCAGGGGAAAACAGAGAGTAGTATCCGCGTGGCGAAAAGGGAAAGTTCCCCCATACGGATTTTGGGAGAACAAGAGAACCCACCGGAAAGATTAAGGGTTAATGAAGGGAAACCCTGTAATGGGAAGGTTTTAGACAATAAGTTAAATGGCGAGACTAACTATAGGAAGGGTAAATCACGATGTTATCCTGTTAGTTGGCGAGAGCCGCGTTTAGTAAACCCCGAAGTGGTCAAACTGTGGAATTATAAGTCACGGAAAAAGGTCAGATACAGAATAGGTTTTTTCGGCAAGATGGATACCCTTCTCCCTATTGTAGCAGAAATGGTTGTAATTGTAGCGACGCATTATGAAACAATTATGGCAGTTATCGCAGGGAAAGCTATTGTATACATTTGCACCTTACTTGAGAATAGTGAGGAAAATTTAGGTTATGAGGATGGTAATGAGGATCTTAAGGTATAAATTGTAAAATTGTGTTGCTGAAATGTATTAAATTGAGTGTGAATACATAATTTAAGAAATAATGATATAATTATAATTGTGATGAATTGTACGACTTTAAATATGTTGGTAATTTCATAGCCTAAGAATTGAATGTATAGTGATTATTGTGATTATTGGATTTATTGTGATGAATTTTAGTAATTAAGTTCAATTTATTTGTGCACCCATGAGTAAGATGGCCAATTAATATTGATTATTGATGTATGGAAATTATTTAACGATTTGTATTGTGTTCAACGGTGAAAAGTATTTAAGGTTTTTTTTGTTGTATTATGTCCAATTGTGTGACTGTTCTGTATCGTGAATGGAAACTTAGACGGTTTTGTCTATTGTTAGGTTTTTAGTTCAGGATGAACTGATAGGTGAAAATCCTAATAAATCGTGTAGATCCTATGTTATATGAATCTTAATTTACCATTTGTGGGTCAAGTAATTTTATGTAATTAGTGAAATTGGAATATCAAGTGTAATGGAAGTAAATTGTTTAAATATGTACTGGAACGAGATTTCTGTTCTAGGTGTTGTTAAAGTAACAAAAGTAATAAGAAACTTCCATATGAAAACAGGGTTGTGTTCGAAAGAAAGGCCCGCTCTCATGATGAGTAAATTTCTTTTTGTCTGGATCCTTTAGTTCTTTGATGGAATTAATCAGAGAAGGATGTTGGGGTTGGAACCCTTATTTATGCTAAACAATTTAAAATGTGAAGAATTTTGTTTGGATCCATGTTTTCATGATGAAAGTAAATTTTTTGTTTGTTTGATATTCAATTCAAGGTTAGGTATTTGATTTAGGCCATGAATAATATAAGATGATCCATTTTGTTGAAAGAAAAATTAAAGATGAAAATCTTGTTAAAACTAATCTAGACTGTAGGAGTCTGAGGTTTCTAGTGTTGAGTCAGTTTTGGGGACCAACGCCTAAATGGAAAAATTTTAAATATTGTTTGATAAAATGAAAAAAAATTCAAATGTCCTGTAGTTAGAAAAGAAAACTGGGAGTCTTTGGACGAGCAGGTTATAAGTTTAACATTGTGTTGAATTTGTTGGTACATTGTGATGAATTTCTTTTGTTGTTGAAATTTTATGTAATAGTGTTTCATGTCCTGCGTAAAGGCAGTGTCATGTGTAATGTGTGTACCATTTTAAATGGACCTATCAGGAATTAAGCATCACCTGTTAGAGTTTTGAGTCAAACATGCTGTATTTAAAGGTGTCAAATTTTATGTAAACTGAGTAATTTTAAAATGGTATTGAAAATCTATGTGTTAGTCATCGGTTTTGTTTGGGTGGGCCAGTGTTGCCGAAACCCTGTAGTCAGGTGCTGTATACCTGGAGGTGACACATAGTTGGTTGAGTGTTTATTTTATTACAATGAATGGTATTTTTGGTAAAGGTTCATTTTAAGTTCAGTGACAATGACGGATAATTTTAGCATGTAATTAAGATGTTAAGTAACTAAATGATTTTATGAGTTTATATAAGTGTATATAAATATGATTATATAAGTTTGATATCTGGGTTGTAATCTCATGTGCAATACTGTCATGTATTTAGTGAGGTCAGGGTCTGTCTGTTGAGTAATATTTGTTCCATGTGTTACAACGTAGTTAAAATATGTCCGATTAATTAATTGGGGTAGAAATCTTAGAAATGATTGTTAAGTAAGTTAAGATTGAGGAATGTATTGTAATGATAACTGTGAAAGTACCTTAAAATGATAATGCTTTATGTGTGTTGTGTTTTTAACCATGTATGAATTTATTATGTGTAAAGGTGTTGTAATATTGTGTCTCAGACTGAGGGCAGTTAGGGTTTTTAGTGAAGTCTAAAATAGGCGGTTGTGACTCTTTTGAGTTAGGGCTTAAGAAAGCCAAAGGATAATGACCTCTTGGGAATGGTTTCTTGTGGGCTTTCCTAAATGGACCTACTGAACTTGCCTTTAGCCTTTTTAATGTTTAAAAAGACTTTTAGGGGGGAGGAGTTGTAGTAGCGGCAATCTTTGTTGACACATGCCTCCACTCCTTCCTTGCGATTCTGTGAAATGGGCAGAAAGGTTAAGCGGTGTGTGTGATGTAGTCTACACATTCTTCGTGCGGAAGACGTAATTGCCTCCATTCCTCATGTGTTGTTCGGAGAACAATTTTGAAAAGGCAAACTGGTTGAGGGTGACATAAAGTTAAGCTGTCTTGGCGGCAGATGATCTCCATAGAAAGACCTGTTAATAATGTTTTCTGTTCCAGAGAATCGTACATTTTTCAGGCTAACAAAGACCGGGTGATGGGCCTATGCAGCCTTTCAGCTCCAATTACGGTAAGGTAACTTGGAAAAACATCGTTAACGAGACCGTCCATCAAGAGGCAGGGTAGATGTCCAGCTGAAAGAGGACCGCGGCAGACAAAGAGAACCGACTCTGGGATATCGTTGTAGCCGGAGGCAAGGCAGCTGAAAGAGCGGTCAGGAGCGAGATGACGTCAGCGGGCTAGCGGATTGTCACCAGGAGCGCGAGGCTTTTATAAGGAGGGGATCGCCGACTCGCCGAGGAGAGAACGCAGAGACACAGGGAGAGAGACCTGGAACCGGAGAGGACTTTCGAGTCGTTTTGACTGGAGGCTCGGGAGCTGAGATTTAGCTATGAGCTTAGCGAGTTCGTTTTGCACGTGTAAGGTGCCCATCTACTACTTGTAAATAACAATGTATATAATTTTATTAGTCCAATAAAGGACGTAAGTTAAACAAGAATCTCTGGTGTCTTGTGTCTCTAAAATGAAGTCAATACTTTTGCAAGGCGCTGTGGCCACGTTATCACAATACACTGAAGTGCCACTGAATTAGGGATAGAAAAGCCAGTGCAAATTGTGTAGTGCTGCGCATCATATATGCGCAAGTGAAGGCGCTGTGGTAACTGCATAAATAGCGCGTACTGTGGTTGTTCTGAATTAGTTGTTGGAAATGCCAGTATGGGTAAACTGCCTGATTTAGACGCCTTCGATCGCGGACAAATCGTAGGTGCGTGACGCATGGGCCATTCAATTTCCGAAATCGTCAGACAGCTAGGATTTTCAAGGTCGACAGTGTCAAGAGTATACCAAGAATACATGGATGGTGGAAAAAAAAACTAGCGATCGGGCAAACTGCAAAGGACAATTAGCCTTGACAGTGCGTGGTGAGAGACGGCTCAGGCGTATTGTACGTAGCCAGCGAAGCCAAACATTAGCTCAAATTACCACCCAGTTTAATGACGGTGCCAGTCGTACAGTCAGTAAACGGACTGTGCAACGCTCACTTCACCGTATGGGTTTCGGGAGCCTTCGACCTACGAGAGTACCATTGCTCTATACTCGCCATCGGGCTGCACGTCTTGCCTGGGCAAGAGAGCACAGAGACTGGAGTGTAGAGGACTGGAAACGAGTAGCATGGAGTGATGAGTCTCGATTCCGACTACTTAATGCCGACGGGGGCTGAGAATATGGCGTCAGGCTCATGCAGCCAAGGATCCTGCATGACTGGCTGGAACTGTACAAGGGCATGGTGCCTCAATTATGGTCTTGGGTGTTTTTTCGTGGCACAGTTTGGGATCTTTGGTGCGTGTACCAACCTCCCTCAATGCATTTCGGTACGTAGAGTTGCTGTGTGATCACCTCCATCCGTTTATGCTGTTCTGCTATCCGCACGGTTATGGAGTTTTCCAGCAAGACAACTGTACCTCTCACAAGTCCCGGTTGGCTACTGGCTGGTTGGATGAGCATTCCTCTGACTTCTCTGTCATGAATTGGCCACCTAGAAGCCCAGACTTAAATCCTATTGAGCATCTATGGGATGTTTTGGAACAAGGCGTGAAAGGCCATCACACAGCACCAAAGAACCTTACTGAATTATGGACAGCTTTAGCCAATATTTGGCAAGCCATTCCCTTGGAATTTTTCCAGAAACTTGTTGAATCTATGTCTCATCGAGTGGCAGCCGTTATCAAGGCCAGAGGAGGCCCAACTCGTTACTAGGTAGGTATCCCTAATTCAGTGGCACTTCAGTGTATATGTATGCATGGATTTATATATGTGTGAGTGTGTAAGTAATCTGACTTTTTTAACACCTCAGCTGGTATTTGGATATAACGCTACACTCACACTCTCTCTCTCTCTCTCTCTCACACACACACACACACATATATATATAAGTGTGTGTATGTATATATATATATATATATATATATAAAACAGTTCCGTAACTGACTCATTCATTCATTCATTCACTGACTCACTGACATACAACGCACAGACCAAACCGCTGGACCTAAAGGGCTGAAATTTTGCATGGCGATTCTTCTAATAGTGTAGGGGTGCACTAAGAGAGATTTTTCAATACTTCTTCTCAGATGTTTTTACATTAATTTTTTAAGCTGTTTTTTAGACTTTTTTTACGTTTGCATTTAAAATAATACATTGAGGGTTATAAAATTTATATCACGAGAAAGATCATAAAAATTCCTTCAAAATGAAATTTTTTTCGAATTTTTACCTTCATTTCCTGATTTTTGGTGAATTTTTAAAGATTAATTTTTAGAATTTAATTTATTAAATGCTGATCACGTGATTTCTTTTTCTGGTACTTTCAATAAATTTATCGTCACGTGCGTAACAACTAAATAGACAAAAAAAATATTTTTTTCTCTTTCTAATGCAGCAGACGATTGGATATTATCCAAAAAAAATGCATTTCCCTTACGATTTTTTTATAAATATATATATATATATATAGATAGATATATATTTTACATCAATTGTATACATTCATCGCATTTATTATAAATATATATATTTATTTTTTGGCATAAATTGCATACGTTGACCGTTGTATTTAATTTGAATGTACTCCGTAGCGAAGCGCGGGTTTTCAGCTAGTATGTAACCCGCACTTCGCTCCGGAGTACATTCAAATTAAATACAATGGTCAATGTGTGCAGTTAATGCCAATATCAATATATATATATATATATATATATATTTATTTATTTATTTATAATAAATACGACGATCTATATATACAATTGATGTAGAAAAAATATATATATTTATAAAAAAATCATAAGGGAATTTTTATAGACAATATAATGTCCTATCGTCTGCCGCATTAGCAAGAAAAAAATATTTTTTATCTATTTAGTTGTTATGCACGTGACGATAAATTTTTTTAAAGTAACAGAAAAAGAATTCACGTGATCAGCATTTAATAAATAAAATTGCAAAGCTTAATCTTTAAAAATTCGCCAAAAATCAGAAAATAGTGGTAAAGATTCGAAAAAGATTTCATTTTAAAGGAATCTGTATGATCTTTCTTGTGTTATAAATTTTATAACCCTCAAATTATTATTTTAAATTCAAACTTAAAAAAAGTTACTGAAACGGCTTAAAAATTTTATTTAAAAAAATGTAAGAAGAATTTTTTAAAAATCTCTCTTAATGCACCCTTACACTATAAGAAGAATCGCTATGCAAAATTTCAGCCCTTTAGGTCCACCGGTTTAGTCTGTGCGTTGTATGTCAGTCAGTGAGTCAGTTACGGAACTGTTTTGTATATATAGATATATTAAAAAAAGTGTGTGTGAGAGTGTATATATATATATATATATATATGGTGCCCAGTATAAGGGACTTAAATAAAAAGAAGTAATTTTTAGAAATTTTAAGTATTGATATGAAAAAAAGCTTTTGACTAGTATAAAGGCTTGAGTCTATCAATTTTGTGCACAAAAGTACATTTCTTTGCACAAAAGACTAAAGTTGGAATTATTGTTCTGCGATTGGTATAAAAGCTAATAACTCGGTATATAACCTCAATATATCGTTCCCCAAGGGACCGATTGCACTGAACGATAGTTGCGGGAAATCTCTGGATACGGGAACACGAGAATGGAATATTATCATCGGTACTGGATGAAATAAACGACACATGCGGGAAAGCGATAATTTTGGGAACGATCGATCGAGGTTCCAAAGTATGTGTATCGCTCTCTCTCTTTCTCTCTCTCTCTATCTCTATCTCTCTCTCTCTCTCTCTCTATATATATATATATATATATATATATATATATATATATATATATATATGAATATAAATATATATATAAATATTCATATATATATATATGCATATACACACACACACACACACATATATATATATATATATATATATATATATGTGTGTGTGTATGTATATGCATATATATATGTATATTTATATATATATTTTTATTCATATATATATATATATATATATATATATATATATATATATATATATATGTATATATATATATATATATATATATAAGAAAGAGTTGATAGTGAAAACCAGCATAAGACCTATTACACCCTGCAGCGTGAAACAAAAACATGAAAAGAAAAGAATTTATAATGTATTAGACAGCATCTCTTCTTCAGCGGTGTCGATACTGTTTAAAAACCAATGGATTGTTTCTAATATATATATATATATATATATATGTGTGTGTGTGTGTGTGTGTGCGCGTAATCTCACTTTTTTAACATCTTATCTAGTATTTGGATATAACACTAGTAATATAAAAATTAGTAACAGGCATAACTAAATTGAACTTCCTTTATTAAAATATACAAAAATGCATATATATATATGTATATTTATATATATATTTATATTCATATATATATATATATATATATAAGAAAGAGTTGATAGTGAAAACCAGCATAAGACCTATTACACCCTGCAGCGTGAAAGAAAAACATGAAAAGAAAAGAATTTATAAGGTATTAGACAGCATCTCTTCATCAGCGGTGTCGATACTGTTTAAAAACCAATGGATTGTTTCTAATATATATATATATATATGTGTGTGTGTGTGTGTGTGTGCGCGTAATCTTACTTTTTTAACATCTTATCTAGTATTTGGATATAACACTAGTAATATAAAAATTAGTAACATGCATAACTAAATTGAACTTCCTTTATTAAAATATACAAAAATCATATGGCGGCCTCTTTAGATGATTACACATATTTCTGATTTTAAATTTCAAATGTATCAGATAATGTTAATGGTGTAAACCAAGCACGGACAGTAGTTAAAAGTGTGACGAGGTTCATATTACTTCACACAAAGCTGCTGTGGACCGCAAGAAAATAAATCAGCTGGGAATGCGAAAACTTTTTCCTCCAACATCCATTTTTCTCCATTGCTTATACATATATTTCGTAATATTATAAGTGTAATAACTACAAGATAAAAATAACTTTTTATATACCATGTTTTAAAATTTTCTGTTCAATCATATAAACTTGACAATTCTATGTATTAATAAATACTTTTTTAAATTTTTTTGATAAATTATCCCATCAACTTGAAAGAAAATGAAGTTAATTGGAAGTTAAATTGCGTTTAACTTTTCGTTCCAGTCCCGGCCGATAGATGGCTGTACCATTCTACAAAACAAAATTAACTGAAAATTAATTCAAATCTGCTTAAAGGCGGCTAAAAGTATCAAAAGAATGCATTGTCATCGTGTTCTGAGCTATTCTAAAAGTTTCAAATGTCTAGCTAGTCGGGAAGTTAGTTAAAAATTGATTGCAAGATTTGTACTGGACAAACACACAAACAAACAAACAAGAAAGCGAGCTAATAAAAACACGGCAAAAAATCATTCCGTATATTTTAGATAAATAAAATTATGCGTCTTCAGGAAATTTTACGCGGGCCGTATATTGTGCTATCCTTGTGTAAACTACAGTAGATTCGTTGGTAATCGTGATAAACTTCTAGCTTTAGGAGGAAGAATTGATATGTACATTCCAGCAACATGTTAAGCCTAGGAAAAATTGATATGTAGATACGACCTGATAACGATGATGTTATAACATTAGTTGTAAGTATTGGGCCATGTATTAGAGATAATCGTCATTAAGTTTAATTGAAATTGTTCTGTAAGTATCTCCACTTATTTATAGATAAAAATTCAAATTATCTGTGAGTAAGTCACACCTCTTCACAATTCACCAAAATTTCAATAGAAATGAAGTTTAAATTGTGATCGTAGACTATAAATTTATAAAGCAGTGTACATCATCTATTTAACCTTTTCCTTATGAGTAGGTCAGCATGTATCCCAAAAATAAGGGCCTAAGAATATATATATATATATATATATATATATATATATATATATATATATATATATATATATATATATATATATATATATATATATAACTAAATTTAACAGAGCTACATAATTATAAGAAGAATGTAGACAAAAACAATACAGAAATCAAGCACTCAGGGCATCCACGCACCAGAGGCAAGATTCTATAATAGTGCCGGAACTAAACCAGAAGTACGAGGTAACCGACAGGTCTCGTCATCAGGGAGCCTAACCAAATCGGTTACCTCAAGGGGAACTTTCTGAATAGGATGCAGGTAGAACCAAATGACATCCCTGACGACGAGATCTAACGGTTATCTCGTACTTCTGTACAAGGTTGAACTTTTAGTTCCGGCTTTTATTTGAAACTTTAATTGAAACTTTTGATTGAAGCTTTTAATTGAAACTTTTAGTTCCGGCACTATTACAGAATTTTGCCTCTGGTGCATGGATGCCGTAAGTGCTTGATTTCTGTATTGTTTTTGATCTACATTCTTCTTATAATTATCTAGCTCTGTTAAATTTAGTTATATATATATATATATATATATATATATATATATATATATATATATATATATATATATATGTATAATATGTATATGTATATATATATATATATATATGTATATATATATATATATATATATATGTATATATATATATATATATATATATATGTATATATATATATATATATATATATATATATATATATATATATATATATATATATATATATATACACATACAGACACACACACAAAATTTCCCATTCTAATAAGAGAATTGAAAAAATGGGCCCCGTAAGCTAGAGGTTAAACAAATTTAACTTTTTTAATGAATTTTCTTTACCATGTAATTAAATGTTACTGTTTCAGTGGAAGATAAATAAATGTTTTATTGTTGTACGAAAGATAAATGTTCATTTATTATCTCGAAGTAAACTAGCTTAGAAAACAACCTGTTTCTCTTTTAAGAAAAATGATGGCACATATGGTTCATATATAGCCTTTTGACAAACCATGTGCTTCTTTTTTATTACATACTTCATCCCTCATTTGTGAGGATCTCCAGTAGATAGCCAGTGATAATCCATAGTACGTTAAAATCGAAAGAAAAGAAGGTTGCAGTTATATACAGGGTGTCTGAGCTAAAGGTATCCAGAAGTCATGACTTATTTTTATAGAACTACCCATTAGAATTTTAAAAAAAATTTATTTAAATAGAAAGAACATCTCACCAAGTTTTAATATAAATCATAGATTCTATCATCTATATATATAAAACAGTTCCGTGGCTGACTGATTGACATACAACGCACAGAGCAAACCGCGGGACCTAAAGGGATTGAATTTTGCATGGTGATTCTTCTTATAGTGTAGGGGTGCACTAAGAGAGATTTTTGAAAAATTCTTCTTGGATTTTTTAAAATTAAATTTTTAAGCTGTTTTAGTAACTTTTTTTAAGTTTGCATTTAAATAATAAAATGAGGGTTTTAAAATTTATATCATGAGAAAGATCATAACAATTCCTTTAAAATGAAATCTTTTTCGAATCTTTACCTCCAAATTCTAATTTTTGGTGAATTTTTAAGAATTAATTTTTAGAATTTAATTTATTGAATGCTGATCACATGATTTCTTTTTCTGGTACTTTAAATTAATTTATCGTAACGTGCATATCAACGAAATGGACAAAAAATTTTCTTTTTTTCTTGCTAATTCGGCAGACGATTGGACATTATCCAAAAAATTATTAAAATACAGTAAAAAATATATTCCTCAAACTGTACTGTATTCTTTAGTAAGGTATATTAGATTTAATTTGAATATTTTCTTCTACATTATTTTGTCTATAAAAATATCCGTTACGATTTTTTTGAAATATATTTTTTCGTTTTTTTACATCAATTGCATACATTGATCGTTGTATTTATTATATATATATATACATATTTTTCGCATTAATTGCATACATTGACCGTTGTATTTAATTTGATTGTACTCCGTAGCGAAGTACGGGTTTTCAACTAGTAGTATCATAGATTTCGATGAGTGAACCTTTTGCAGCACGACTAACGTAAATGGTATGCCAGTTCTCTCCAAGTGTTTCGTAGCTTATCAGGAGTTATTAGACTTGTTTGCTTGGGGATTCTTTAAATCCGTGGTGTATAAACAAAAAATTGAAACTGAGGATGAGTTGAAGAAGCGTATCATTCAAGCAATTCGTGTAAAAACTCTGATATGCTACGAAACACTTGGAGAGAACTGGCTTACCATTTAGACGTTTGTCGTGCTACAAAAGGTGCACACGTTGAAATCTATGATACTATGATGATAGTAATACTTGGTGAGAAGTTCTTTCTATTTAAATATATATATTTTTAAAATTCTAATGGATAGTTCCGTAAAAATAAGTCCTAACTTTTGGATAGCTTTAGCCCGGACACCTTGTATTTACTGTAAACATTTGAGTTAAATCACTGAAACAGAAACTGAAGGATATTGCAATAGTGCTATTTTGTACAACCTTAAACTCTCGCTGTTTTTGATATTCCTTGATGACATTTTTTAGTTTAGCACACTTAAATTGTACTTTAAAGTTCTTTAAAGTAATCTTATCAATGATACAAAAATCCAATAGACGCTTTTTTTTCAGCTCAAATATTAAAATTCGTCATAGCTTCATGAATCTAAGTACATATGTTTTCATCCAATTTTGATTCCATGATTAAAATTTAAATATCACATTTTTAAAATCAAGAGCTGCCACATTACAACTAAATGTTAAAAATCTGAAGTAGCAGATAACTCACTAGAATTTTTTATTTATATAGATATGAAATAAAATATAAAATTAACTGTTCATTTTTCTACATTAAAAATGCTCTTTTTGCAGCATGTGTGACATTTGCAAGGATTATTTATTTGATTTGATACTATATTACTTAATTTTCAAAGTGAATTTCTTTGATTTTGTCGGATTACATAAATATTTCTTCAACACAGAGAGGACGACACAATTTTCTCATTAAATAAATTTTATTCATTAGAATAATATTCTTTACAAAAGAAATTTTTTTTTTATAACTCATTTCAGATTTCCCACTTTTCAGTTTGAAAATGAAAGGGGTCAAATAAAGCAGAAAATACTTTATTATACCCCATCTTTGATTTTACAGTAATCGAAAGTTTTAACGTATCACCATAATCTGTTAATTTAAGCTTTTCCTTACGGGGTGGGATAGCATGTATCCCAAGAATACGGGCCAAAGAATGAATACACTCACACAAACACACACACATATATATATACATACATACATATACATACATACATTCATATATATATATATATATATATATATATATATATATATATATATATATATACACATATATATATACATATATATATATATACATATATATACATATACATATATATACATATATATATATATACATATATATACACATATATGTACATACATACATATATATATATATATATATATATATACATATATATGTATATATATATATATATATATATATATATATATATATATATTTATATATACATATATACACACGCACACATATATATATATATATATATATAATACCCCCTTAATGGGCGTATGAAATTCCCCGTTCCAAAGAGGGATTCGGAAAAATGAGCCCCGTAAGCTTAAGGTTAAATTGCTATACTTTCCGCTAAAGGTAGTTCGACCAGAAAAGCGTAATCTGTTGTTTTTGGCAACTATCATTTTGGCATACGACAAAGGGTTGAAAATTGGAAGGAAAAAAATAGAACAACCAAAAAAAATTATTCGACAAAAATTAAGTACTTTAAAATGCTTGAAACCAATCGTGGGAACCCTGAAATATATGTACATTTTACAAAAATTAAGCATTCAGTTCTGTGATGTTCAAAGGCAATGGTGTTGGAAGCAACTCTGCATGCCTACTAGTATCATTACTGTGATTTTCTTGGTACTTTGGAGTAGCCGAGGGTTTCACAATTCTTTTATTTAACCTTGCCAAAATCCTTGCTGCCTGTAATGGATTACGCATAACGCACCTCTTCCCCCTTCGAACGAAACCAGGCAAACACACCACGCTCCGGCATTTCTTGAAAAAGGGATCAAACAGATCTTCCCTCCTGCAGATCCTTATCATTCCGACTTCTTCACCGCTGCCTTCACCGAAGTCCATAAGCAGGGCAAAGTTGTGTATTCCGAACTCTCGGAATATGTCGATTTCGTCAATTGATCGGCAAGACAACCTGGTGGCATTTATACCGTTGCAAATCGCACAGTGGACGTTTCTGTAACCAATGCCGCGATGGTCGAACCTCACTCCCGTGTAAGACCTGCACATGGCCCGGATTTCCGAATCATCCCAAGAAGGGGGACAGTCGGATATGAGACGAGGCTTGCACAGGCGAATCTTGGTTTCTAACTGCGGGGGCAACACGGGGTAAACGCTGCAATCGTGGAAAAATGAAGACCCGTCGCTCTCGTCGTTCAAGTACAAACCCCAGCTGTGTCCATCTGTGACAAGATTTTGCAAGACATATTCGGTGGTGATTTCGCCGGACGTATTCATGAGGCTTAGAAGGGGACATTCAAGCTTCGGTGTCCACATCACGATGCTATCAGACTTTTCATTGCATATATTGCAGTAATAGTTCTTGTACGTCACACCAGTCAATGGGTCTGTGACGGGCATCGAGCCCAAAGGATCGGCCTGGCTTCCCAACTCTGTCTTCTCGCACCGCAGTTTAACCTCTTCCGGCCCTTTATATGCAGGTGGACAAGAATCTTTCATGTAAACCCCTCCGATCTGTTCCACTTGTAGGCACTTTAAATCATTTCTATTACCCCTCTTCTTCCATAACGCATCGATGCAACAGTCCCCGTATTCTGAGCATAAGGGATCACAATTACAGTTGCAATCTTTAATAGGTTCTTGCTGTCTTCTGTATACTGATCTCCAAGTGCAGCTGTCTAGTGTAGGACAACTGTATCCTAATTTTTCCACGTCCTTATATGTCACACTTGTGTTTCCGTCAGCATTGCAGACGCAAAGCAGGAATAGGACGTAATACATTGTCTTCACCGAAAATTGTGTCCGCTTATCCATAGAACTCCAACCAGAAGTCAGTTTGCGAATCATGTTCTTATAATCTCCAACCTGAAAAATAAATATTTTTTTCCATTAATGCAAATAATTCAGGTACTAAATCTGATCCAAATCATTGATAATTTTATTTTAATTTTAAATAAATAACCCTTGAGTAAATTATGCAATTTCTTTTACCAATGTTGGTAAGTGAAATGAATTTTCGCTCTCAGTTTTTTTTTTCAGTATTTATTTATCTCTGTTTGGGGATCTTCAGGAAGAGTAGCGGGAACTTTAGTACATGGGCCGGGCCCTCTACTGTAGGATGATATAGCAATGCATAAAACTTCAGTGATCAGTAAAAAACGAAAGTAGGCAGGAAAATAGAGAGTGGGGAAAACAAAAAGCTTCGATAGTACAAGTAAAGATGAAACATGGGGGGAAAAAGATGCTGAGCGTACAAAGAACAGGACAAAGAATTAGAAGTTACGAGCTAGATGTTTGAGGATCCAGCACTGATTAAAGACATGTATTTTTACTTCAAATGTGATATAAAATCATGAAAACAAATATAATTTTCTTAAAAATTTCGTAACACTTTAAAATATAGGAAATTTTTTTAATAAATTTTTAGTACAATTTAGTTGAAAAGAAAAGATACAACCTTTGTGCTCGAGAAATGAACAGGAAAACTAACGCAAATAAAGCACAAATAGCAATAAAATGCAATTATTTTGCATACGGCCGTTACGAAGCTACAAAGGAGCTTCTTAATCAGTGCAACGAACTTAGTGCCAGCTCAAAAAGCCGAAGACTAAGCGACCAGACCAGCGCACACGCACTTACATAACCCGCGCGTGTCGAGCACCCAAAGACACGAAGCAGCTGAGAGACCAAATAGATGGCGCTGCTTGCCCTTTTTCGATCTCTCCGCTGCCTCGTGACTTTGGGTGCTCGGCACGCGCGGGTTATTTAAGTGCGTGTGCACTGGTCTGGTCGCTTAGTCTTCGGCTTTTTGAGCTGTCACTAAGATCGTTGCACTGATGAAGAAGCTCCTTTGTAGCTTCAAAACGGCCATATGCAAAATAATTGCATCTTATTGCTATATGTGCTTTATTTACGTTGGTTTTCCTGTTCATTACAATTTAGTGTTTTCGCCAGAGACCCCCTACACTCCATTCAACTAAATATATTCTAATTGCTTTTATGCTATATACCAACGGTGGCCAAATGGTGGCTCGGGAGCCGCATGCGGCTCTTCAAGAAGTTTATTGCGGCTCAACAAATAAATGAAAAATATTTGTTATGTTTTAAATTTCTTGAACCGTATAAATACAAAAGGTCGTTCGCACTTTATGGAAACAATTTTGATAGTTAAGTTTTTTGTATAAATGCCTTATTTTTTGCGGCGATTTACTTCTGTCTGATAGCCATGGTTCTTGACAACTCTAGCTCAAATTTTCCATGAAAGTAAAATTTTTCTTAGTATTGTCATGTCAATTTTACCCCATTCCTCTTGGACTGCTTTCCAAAGTCCGTTCAGTGTTCTTCAATGCCGTTTTCCTAAGGCTCGTTTTAATAAACAGAATGCGCCAGATTCCACTGGAGAGGCGTCAGATGATTTTTTCAGGTATTTCATTAAATGAAATACATTTTATTCCTGTTTCTGGTTCTTTCTTTGCTAAATAAACGGCAGTTGATTTAGACGTGCGACTATTTGTCTTGTCCATATGAAGCACAACATTATGAATGTTCTTTCAATATAAGGCTGTAATTTTTTCTTTAAAAAATTAGGTCTAAAATATTCTGCTGATAGTAGAGCGAATTAATTTTGGCCTTACTTGCGACTTTTTTTATTTTTAATTTGCCGTTGTAACAAATTCCTGAAACTATCTCATGAATCCCTTTGGGAACTGTTCTGTACGCTTGCGAAGACATTTCGTACGGTCATTCCTCTCAGTTGAGCAATAGAAAATTGATCTTTTTTTTATTACACTCACTTAAATGCATCCATGCCTCATCGAGTGTTGCCACAAATTTCCATTTTTCATCAGCTAGGTGTTTTTAATATAATTTTCTACAATTTGTTTTTCTTTCAGCAATATGCTTTGGCAAAAGCAGATGAACTCTAGGTTTAAACATCTTTTTTAACTTCAAATCTTTATGAATGATTTTACTTACAGTGCCAGAAGACATTCCTAGTTTCGATGCAATGCATCTCTGAGTCGGCAGATTTTCTTTTAGGATCAGAGACTTCACTTTCTTAATATTTACCCGCGTTCGAACAGTCTTAGGATAAGGTTTCGCGGTCGTGTTTTCATTTTTACTTCCAATTAAGACTTTTTTTCCTTTCAAAATTAATATATTGTAAATACCTTTTTTTGACATGCCATATGCGCGATTTTTACACCGATTTATAATTTGTTGATACGAATATTTCTCCTCGGAAAGGGCAATTACGTAACCTTCGAGCCATCTATCAATTTTAGGAGCCATTTTCAAAATAAATCTTTTATTTCACATTCCAATGAAAACAAAATAGTAGCAGACGATTATTCTGAAGTTGCCAAATTTTTATCTCAAAATGCAAACGCCAAAAATAAATTACAAAATCGTTTTCATAGCGCGCGATCGACCTTCTGTAGATGCAGCCATAGGAAATGATTCGTACAGTCGTTCGGCATTCTTCGGTTCCACCCGGCTCAGCCCTCGTAAAAATATATTTGTTCTAATACTAACACACTTGTTCAGACCTCGTGTAGGCCGAACAGGGATCCCAGTCATTAGTGTATTTAAATCGGGGCTTCAAATCGGAACTGAACCGAAAATAAATAAATAAATATCGGTTTATTTCGGTTCGATATAATGTTCAGTCATTTTGTCTCCGTAACTAACTTCATTCCTTCGATGTAACGAACTTCACTCCTCCGTAACTGTAGCCAAGGCCCGATTTAGAAAATTCTGGACTATACGCACAACTCGGGATGGGGGCCCCCTAACACCAGAGCCTGACTAAGGCAGGGGCATACGGGGCAGTTGCCCCGGGCCCCCATATCAGAGGGGGGCCCCCAAATCGAATAGAAAGTTTAGTATTAAGTTTCTTACTGAAGTAGTGAAGCAGAGGGGGGAGGGGCCCAAAGAAGTTTTTGCCCCTGGCCCCAATTAGGCTAAGTCGGGCCCTGCCTAACACTGATATGGGCCAAAATTGACACACAAAAAAATAATCATGAATCATTGTGAAAGTACTATTTTACCAAGAGTTGGCTGTTTAAAGCGTAGAAGCTTAGAACATTATCAAATAACAAAAAGCAATAAAACATAATAACTTCATCATTTAAACACCAATATAATGCAACCAGGAAAACTTATTAATCCCTTATATACACTATGACATATATATATAATGAACTATACATATAACTATACATATTATGAACCAATCAATCAAATTTGAAAGGATATATATAAAAAAATTGCTATTAAAAAGGTAAAATTTTTTTTTAAATTGGGAATTTTCTTATTCTTTTTTTTAAATAAAAAATTTGAGGGGGGGCCCTAGGTCCGGGCCTAATGGAAAATCAGGCCCTGTTTCGTAGTACTTGCATTCATGCCAATTTGACATTAATTCCAATATCACTAGGATCAATGACAGTTACATTCATTATACTGAGGTATTCGAACACGTCCGGAGCACTTTTTTAGAAACACATGGTGTAGGCACACTTTAAATACATTTTTAGATTTAATTCCAATAAAGATTAATGAGAGATTGCCAATTTAAAAAATAAACTTCTATACTTTTTCAAAATCGTTAAATATATGTAGAATTTTTAGGAAATTTTAAAAACTTCAAAAATGCTAGATTAAAAACAGTTAGTCTTATCTGAATAAAAGTTATACAAAAATAAACTACATGCTTTTATCTAGAGAATCTACTAAAAGTTTGAAGTTATATTAATAAATGAATATTTTACAACTAATCGAATATTTATTATGAAATTTTTGCCAATTTCACAACGCAACCAGAAAACCTTATTAATCCTTTGTATACACCATAACATACATTATGATGAACTATACATATAACTATACATATGATGAACCAATCAATCAATCAAATTTGAAAGGATATATAAAAAAATTGGTATTGAAAAAGATAAAATTAAAATTATTACAAGATGAAAAGAACTTTTTATATACGACGTTTTTTAAATTTTGATGAATTATATAAACTTGACAATTCTCTATTATTGCACAAACCTTCACTTAATTATTCTTTTTCACTTTCTTTTATTTAATTTTAATCATTTTTTAGTCATTTCCACTATCGACAGACTTTATAAACTTTAAGTTTTATAATTTTTTTAAATTTTTCGCGCAATATTTTTTAAACAGAATAAATTCACATGTATTCTGTTTTCAAAATCGTCAAACGCCGTTACGCAAAGTGCAAGCATTGAATTCGATCGAAGCTCCACCTTGCGGATTTTTTTGGCTAAAAGTATTAAAAGAATGCATTGTCATCGTGTTCTGAGCTATTCTAAAAGTTTCAAATGTCTAGCCGGGAAGTTAGTTGAAAATCGATTGCAAGATTTGTACTGGACAAACGCACAAACAAACAAGAAAGCGAGTTAATAAAAACATGGTAAGAAAAAAAATTTTAATTGGGAGTTTTTCTTTTTTTCCCTTTCAAAATTAAAATTTTGGGGAGACCTCTAGACCCGTGCCTACCGGACCTAATGGAAAATCAGGGCTTGACTGTAGCTAACTTCACGACTTACTTCCGCTCGTATTTCTCGCTGTTTTGAAATTGACCGTTTGAAATCGATATGATTAAACAATGGTTTTACAATGGATAAGTGTTTACTTCCTGAAACGACTGCAGGAGAATTAGAATTAATAGAGATGCAAGAACATCAAGGTCTCCAAATGTTCCATAAATCGGCAAAATCGATTAAGGAATTTTGGAGATGTGTACCATAAACAAAGTACAAAAATTTAAAAAATGCAGCATAACGTTTAATTTCAATTTTTGGAATGACATGTGATGAAGCATTGCACTCTACGGTGAAATTTATAAAATAGAAGTTCCGTTCAAAGTTGACCAACCAGCATCGAAAAGAATTAATAAGTTTAATTTCTAATTATCAACCTGATTATAAAAAATTAGTTTCTACATTACAAATTTATTTACCTTGTAGTAGTGAAGAGTAAATAAAAATTTTTGATAAATATGTAAAAACTTGCTGAATACCCGTACTTCACTACGGAGTACATTCAAATTTAATACAACTGTCAATATATGGAATTAATGCCAATATATATATATATATATATATATATAATAAATGCAACGATCAATGTATGCAATTGATATATATATATATATATATATATATATATATATATATATTTACAAAAAAATTGTAAGGGTATTTTCATAGACAAAATAATGTAGAAGAAAATATTCAAATTAAATCTAATAGTACATACTAAAGAATATAGTACAGTTTGAGGAACATATCTTTTATTGTATTTTAATATTTTTTTGGATAATGTCCAATCGTGTGCCGCATTAGCAAGAAAATAAATATATTTTTTTGTCTATTTCATTGTTACGTAAGTGACGCAAAATTAGTTTAAAGTATCCCCAAAAGAAAAGAAACCACGTGATCAGCGTTTAATAAATTAAATTAAAAAAATTAGTCTTTAAATATTGACCAAAAAATCAGAAAATGGAGGCAAAGATTCGAAAAAGTTTTCAATTTAAAGGAATTTTTATGATCTTTCTCGTGATATAATTTTTTTAACCCACGGATTATTATTTTAAATGCAAACTTTAAAGAATGTTACAAAAACAGTTTAAAAATTTTATTTAAAAAATCTAAAAAGAGTTTTTCAAAAATCTTTCTTAGTGCACCCCTACACTATAAGAAGAATCGCCATGCAAAGTTTCAGCCCTTTAGGTACAGCGGTTTGGTCTGGGCGTTATATGTCAGTCACTCAGTCAGTTACGGAACTGTTTTATATATATAGACTATCAAAATAAATACATTATGATTCTTATTTTTTTCTACCAAGAACTTTAGCTGCGGCTCCTAAGATTTTCAGGTAGGTAACTTTGCCTCTTACTGCAAAAAGTCTGGGTACCTCATCTATATACTATTGGGACATTTACTTGTTTTCTGTTGCAAACGTTTTACAATATTTCCAAAAATCCCTGAAATATACCAAAAAACAGTGAAAAAACACTGTTTTTTTTTAAGTTATCTTTTTATAATTACAAGATAAAAAGAGCTTTTTATATACCACTTTTTTAAATTTTCCGTTGAATCATATAAACTTGACAATTCTATGTATTAATAAATTCCTTTTAAATTTTTTTTTTGATGAATTATCCCATCAACTTGAAAGAAAATGATCAAATGCGTAATAAAGAGAGCAATTATAAGAAATTTTCAAACATTTATTAATTGAATGACATATATGAGATTTTTACAAACATTAATACCAGAGCCTACTTGGTTTCCAATTTTTTTTAGAGTGCCAGGTCAACCGCGTGGAGGTGAGACTTGGCATATTGAGTATGAGAGGCTAAGTGTAGTGTAAACTACATATATGACGCGTCATACCGCTACCATACAAAACAAAATTAACCGAAAATGAATTCAATTCTGCTTAAAGATGGCTAAAAGTATTAAAAGAATGCATTGTCATCCTGTTCTGAGCTATTCTAAAAGTTTCAAATGTCTATCTAGTCGGGAAGTTAGTTAAAATCGATTGCAAGATTTGTACTTGGCAAACATACAAACGAGAAAGCAAGTTAATAAAAACGTGGTAATGAATACAGGTACCTGTAGACAGTGGCGTAACGAGAGGGGGGGGGGGGAAGAGGGTCTATCATGTCCCGGGCGCCACTCGCAGAGGGGGGGGGGCAAATGGTCCTTTTCACTAATTCTATATATTATATTACTATATGTATTTCGGGGGGAGGGGGACGGCAAAACGACAAATATCGTGCCCCGGGCGCCAGTTATGCTCGCTACGTCACTGCCTGTATAATGATGAAATTTACACATATAGCTTAGCTTTTGAGTCAAAGCATAGATAGTAATCTATAAAGCAATACTTCAAAATTTCATTAAAATATATCGAAAACTTTTTAAATGATTCGCTTTCTCGTTTGCAAAAGTAACTGAACAAGTAATATATAAAAAAAAAAAATTAAAGTCAATTCCTACTTAGGTCAACAAAGAAAAATCTGAGTGTGAACTAATAGTAGGAATTGAAAAGAAGGATTGCCTGCCAGAACATTGCCTACTGTGCGAGATTAGGAGGGGGGGGGGGGAAGAGAGAGAAAAAGTTTGTCAGTTTGGGGATTCGATCTCGCAACCTACAGTATGGGAGAAGACCGCGATACCGCAGTGCTACCGTTTACACAGTAGCAAGAGGGAAATTACTATTCAAGAGCAAGAGACGCTCCAGGTCTAAAACTCAAATTGATTAATTAAATTTAATTAATGAATTAATATTTGTAAAAACTGTATTAACATCAAGTGTCATCCATTACAAGTTTAAAAAAATGTATTTGAACTTGAGTGGATGAATAAAAAGTACTTTTATTAACGATTGAAAATTTGAACAAGATATATATAGAGAGAGTGTGAACTAATAGTAAGAATTGAAAAATGAGTTTTCTAGAAAGTGCATGCTTCAGGTCTTTTCATATAGCTGTCTGTTTATTATGTTGGCCATAAGTTTCCTTCCAACGATCGTAGGAAACAATGTAAACTAGTTTTGGTATCCTAAAAAATTGGCCTTTGAATGAGAACGATAAATTTTCTTTTTGAAATTTTGAACCAAAGCAGTTATTTCAGCGTAGTACCTTAACACTAGAAAGGGATTTTTTTTCTTACTAGAAAGACTGGACGCAGTCATTTTGACGGTTGGAAATAAAATCAAGAATATAAACTATTTAATGTTTTTATTAAATGGTTAAAAACTTTAAATGTCGAACTATTTCATACCAACATATAATAAATTATTATATATTTAGATATATTTTTATGCAGGTATGCCGGGCTGACAACCTGGTATGGTTTATCCGTAAAAATATATGATGGCTTGTGTAGTCCATATTTTTCGAAGCCAATATTTCCGAATAGCCAATATTTTTGTTATTTGCAAAAGGGGGACGAGACGAAAAGTAACTAAACTTTTACTGGTATTAAAGATTTCTGCCTGTTTTCTACATTGCCGTCAAATCGACGGCTTTCGGTCTTAGCTGGTATATAACACATTTTCTCCCCCTCTTTACAATCGAATATAATTTTCTAAATGTGTGTGCATATTTCGAGTAAAATTAGAAAAAAAGTCATAAAATTTCTGAAGCCTGAGTACATAAATACAGACATAGCGCTCAATAGAATGTACGAAACCGTCAAAAGGACGGCAGCCGTCTTTCTAGTGTTAAAGGTTCCAAACACGCTTTTAGAGAAAACGAACTGCTAACATTGTGAATTAAAGCCCCGAAAACGTGCATGTTTGCGCTTCCTAAAACAACAGTAAGAACTTAAACGCTATTAGTTGGTACCCGTCAAAACATGACGGCTAGATAGTAAATAAATGCACTAATACACAAATTATACTCAACACATAATTGCCAATTGTTGAAAATCATAATAATGCCCAGGAACAAATTAACGTGTTTAAGCGGCCTCGTGCTTAGTGAGTATCTAAAGCCAGATTTAAAAAAGTCACTGAGCATGCGCAGAAAGCAATTTTTTTTTTATTGTAAATTATCGCAAAATAAACAGCGTGAAATAAACAATTTCCATCAGGTTTAATCTTATATTTTACAAATATAAATATCATAAATGTAAAAATGGCTGAGAGAGATCTAGAGAGACTCCTCGAAATAAACGTATTTATCAATAAAACATGTCACTGAGCATGCGCAGAAATCAATTTTTAATTGTAAATTATCGCTCATTAATAGAAACTGCGGCTACAAAAACTAAATTTGACAAATCTACTGATTACAATCTTTCGTTTAAGACCAAAATAAAGTAAATTGATGAAGTAGTTTTCTCTCATGGACTGCCCCAAAAGTCGGCTTAGGAACTTAAATATATAGATATCTTTATTCATAATAAACCGTGGTGAAGGAGTTCGGGCAAATAAAGAATAACAGGTGGCGAGGTAGGAGGCACTACTTTCAGTCTATATATATAAAACAGTTCCGTAACTGACTCATTCACTGACTGACATACAACGCACAGACCAAACCGCTGGACCTAAAGGGCTGAAATTTTGCATGGCGGATCTTCATATAGTGTAGGGGTGCACTAAGAAATATTTTTCAAAAATTCTTCTTAGATTTTTTTAAATTAAATTATTAAGCTGTTTTTTAACTTTTTTTACGTTTGCATTTAAAATAATACATTGAGGGTTATAAAATTTATATCAGGAGAAAGATCATAAAAATTCCTTCAAAATGAAATTTTTTTCAAATTTTTACCTCCATTTCCTGATTTTTGGTGAATTTTCAAAGATTAATTTTTAGAGTTTAATTTATTAAATGCTGATCACGTGATTTCTTTTTCTGGTACTTTAAATAAATTTATCGTCACGTGCAAAAAAAAAAAAAAATAGACAAAAATTTTTTTTTCTTGCTAATGCGGCAGACGATTGGACTTTATTTTGTCTATAAAAATATCCCTTACGATTTTTTTATAAATATGTTTTTTTTTACATCAATTGTATACATTGATCGTCGTATTTATTATAAATATATATGTATATATTTTTTTTTTTGGAATTAATTGCATACATTGACTATTGTATTTAATTTAAATGTACTCCGTAGCGAAGCGCGGGATTTCAGATAGTAGTATCATAGATTTCAATGTGTGCACCTTTTGTAGCACGACAAACGTCTAAATGGTAATACAGTAAAAGAAATGTTCTTCAAACTGTACTATATTCTTTAGTATTCTTTATATTAGATTTAATTTGAATATTTTCTTTAACATTATTTTATCTATAAAATTATCCTTTACGATTTTCTTATAAATATATATATATATATATTTTACACCAATTGTATGCATTGATCGTCGTATTTATCATATAATATATGTATATATATTTGGCATGAATTGCATACATTGACCGTTGTATTTAATTTGAATGTACTCCGTAGCGAAGTACGGGTTTTCAGCTAGTCTATATATATAAAGCGCGTAGGTATGCGGCACAAAAATCGACGATATTTCTACACTCCGAATGGCAACGGCTGCAACTACCAGATGTAAACATTAGCGGCCAACCACGTGTGTGTAATGGAGATTATAATTTTCCCTTAAAAAAAATCAGTCTAAAGGGGACCGAAACCCACAATTATATTTTAAAATAGAACATTAAATTTTCTTGGCTTAAAACATGCTACAAAGCTTTTAATTTAAAATATTGCAAAAAGAATTATTCTATAATCATTAATCACCAATTACTAAATTTTTTATTCTTTGGTGTGTATGTGTAGTCAAATGCATATCTGAACTTCAAACATTTTTATATAGGAATGTAATTATTTAATAGGTAATATTAAACAGAATGGAATCATTTAATATGTAATGTTTTATTGGAATTAAACTATTTTATAGGTAATATTTAAACGGAATCAGGGCCCGATTTAGAAAATTCTTGACTATAGGCACAACTCGGGATGGGGGGGGGGGGGGCTAACACTGATGTGGGTATAAAATTTCCAAATTTGACACACACAAAAATAATCAGGAATAATAGCGAAAGTACCATTTTACCAAGAATTGGCTATTTGAAGCATAGAAGCCTAGAGCATTATCATATAACAAAAAGCAATACAACATACTAACTTCATCATTAAAACAGCAATACAATGCAACAAGAAAACTTATTAATCCCTTATATACACTATAACATACATATGAGGCGGTGAAAGGCAAAGTGGTGTAAGTCACATTTTCAACTTTTTTTATTTGAGGGCAAAAACGTAATCTCCATGTTCAATTTATAGTGGAATTGCAAATAATTATTGTTTTTTTTTTTTTGGGGGGGGGGGGGTCGTCCAAGATTCAGGGGCCCCTAAGCCCGAGACTAATGGAAAATCAGGGCCTGATCGGAATGGGATTATTTAATAGGTAATATTTAATCGGAATGGAAAGATTTAATAGGTAACAATTAAATCGGAATGGAAATTTTTATTTAGTGGAAACATTCTGAAAAAGAAAATATTATATTGAAACCTTTCCTATGTACAAAAAAGGGGAACATTCAAATAAAGAAGTTTGTACGACAGATTTTAAAAAATCAAACTTTAAATCTCTGATGATACTTTTTTAAAAACAAATTTTCAAATTATTCAAGAAAGAGACATACTATGAAATAAATTCTTAGAAAATATTATTAAATAAAAAAACTAGACCTCCTTAACATTTTAATATTTTCATACATATTTTACCGGCATTGACATTTAGCCTGCAGAGTGTTTGTGGAAGATTTTTCTATCTTATAATTTAGTGTTCAAAGGTGTTTCAGAGACACATGTTTGACGCCTTTGAATACAAAACTAGATAACGGAATAATTTGTTGTAAACACTTTTCCATGCTGAAAGGAACAGACAAAGGAAAATGTGTCAGATGGTTAAAGGATTTAAAAAATCTAAGGGACTAACAAACTTCGATAATTAGAGGGCTATGATCCATCTGTATAAAAACAGCTATATAAAACTGTAACAACTATATAAACTTTATTATATAAAACAGTTCCGTAACTGACTGACAGATAACGCACAGACCAAACCGCTGAACCTAAAGGGCTGAAATTTTGCATGGCGATTCTTGTTATAGTCTAGGGGTGCACTAAGAAAGATTTCTGAAAAATTCCTCTTAGAATTTTTTAAATTAAATTTTTAACCTGTTTTTGTAACATTCTTTAAAGTTTGCATTCAAAATAGTAATCTGAGGGTTATAAAATTTATATCACGAGAAAGATCATAAAAGTTCCTTTAAAATGAGATCTTTTTCGAATCTTTACCTCCATTTTCAGATTTTTGGTTAATTTTTAAAGATTAATTTTTAAAATTTAATTTATTAAACGCTGATCACGTGGTTTCTTTTCTTTTTGTGACACTTTAAATTGATTTTGTGTCACGTGCATAACAACGAGATAAATTGACAATATTTTTTCTTTCTAATGCGACAGACTATTGGACATTATCCAAAAAATATTAAAATACAGTAAAAGAAATGTTCCTCAAACTGTACTATATTAACTGTACTGTATTCTTCAGTATGTTCCATTAGATTCAATTTCAATATTTTCTTCTACATTATTTTGTCTATAAAAATATCCGATACGATTTCTTAAATATATATTTTTTTGTTTTATTATGGCATTAATTGCATACATTGACCATTGTATTTATTATGAATATTATTTTTTTGGCATTAACTACATACGTTGACCGTTGTATTTAATTTGAATGTACACCGTAGCGAAGCACGAGTATTCAGCTAGTTTAAGAATAAAGTTATGAAATTCTATTTTCCTTGACAGGGATGTTCAAAGATGAAAAGATCGAATAAAAATTATTTAAAGAAAACTTTAAAAAAAAAATATTTCAATCATAATTATGAGAATCATCAATCATAACTATGAGAATCAAGAAGTTGATATGAAGAGCTCGGCCGCACTAGTGCTCCTGTAATTAGTCCCTTCTGCTAAACCTTTACCAATTTTAAGTTGGAAATATCCATGAAAAAGATGACAGGTTAATAGAATCTTCCGTTTCAGAAGCTCTGCGGTCGATATTATTGACTAGCTGAATACCCGTGCTTCGCTACGTAGTACATTCAAATCAAATACAACGGTCAATGTATGCAATTAATGCCCCAAAAAATATATATTTATAAAAAAAATCGTAACGGATATTTTTATATACAAAATAATGTAGAAGAAAATATTCAAATTAAATCTAATAGAACATACTATAGTAGAGTTTCAGGTACAATTCTTTTACTGTATTTTAATATTTTTTTTGGATAATGTCCAATTTTCTGCCGCATTAGAAAGAAAAAACTGTTTTATATATTTAGACTAGCTGAAAACCCGCACTTCGCTACGGATTACATTCAAACTAAATGCAACGGTCAATATATGCAATTGATGCCAAATAAATAAATAAATAAACATATATATATATATATTCATAATAAATACAACTATCAATGTATGCAATTGATGTAAAAAAACAAAAGAATATATATTTATAAATATATTATATGAAAATCGTAAGGGATATTTTTACAGACATAAAAATGTAGAAGAAAATATTCAAGTTAAATTTAATAGAACATACTAAAGAATATAGTACAGTTAACATAGTACAATTTGAGGAACATAAAAAAATCTAAGAAGAATTTTTCAAAAATCTTTCTTAGTGCATTCCTACACCATAACAAGAATCGCCATGCAAAATTTCTGCTCTTTAGGTCCAGTGATGTGGTCTGTGCGTTATCTGTCAGTCAGTCAGTTACGGAACTGTTTTATATATATAGATAACAGGCTAATGTTTTTTTTTCCCCAAAGACACACGTAATTTCAAACCAAGCAAAATAAATAACCACATCAAGAAATACTTACAAGAATTACTGCAACGAACTTGGTATCCGATAAATCCCGAGGCACCGAAGCAAATATAAATGCACCAACAGTCGCACCACGTCTACAGCAAATTTGGTACCCGCTTCACCGAAGCAACTTTGAAATTATGTACAGTTTCACACCGCGTCTGCAGCAAACTCCGACGTATCCCGAGTCAGAATGAAAACATGTACAATCTCCGGGATCTACTAGCCACCTATCGGGAAGATTTGTCAACAGCAAACAAGCCCTACCATTACTCAGGTGAATGTCTGGAAGATGACAAAAGTTGTACTAATCCGGTAGGCACTGGCAGACACTGAGTTCTCCATTCATAGGCAACAATGGGGTGGTGGGGGGATGGCCATACAGAATGATGGATGACGCTTCAAAACTTTTCAATCGCATGCACGTGTTTGGATACTTTCCTAACAAGACCTCAAAGTGTTTTGGGCCCCCAAAAGCCCACCCTTTCTTTGACAATGGACGCATTACAAGCGAATAAGAGTCATTAGATTATTCCCGTCACTGGAGAAGTTCTTTTTGTGATTTTTAGACGACATGTGTCAGGTTCGCTTTTGTACACGTGATATCAGTGCTCTTCTGTCAACAACCCCGTCGCTAAACCTCTAGAGCCAGGTCCTGCTGAAAGATTTGGACATCTGCTTCACAATAGTCCTGCCACATCGTAGGTCTTATTCAAAGCTGATGATGCTTACTACCCTGGGGTTTCATTTTTGAGGGCTCTCGAATCGAAACAATCCTTTTTATGATGGCTTGAAAGGGGGCCTTCAGGGATTTCGCAACTTTCACAAACAGTCAAGCAAAATGCGCTTCCTTTGCCGTATATACATGTGTATATACAGCAAAGAACAGAAAATCCACTGAAAGAAGTTCAATAGTTTTGGTAATAATGAACCTCAACCACTAACAAGCAAAAATCTTGGTTGAATCACTGAATTGTATACTTTTCTTGTACACGGCAAAGCATGAGATATTCAGTCGAGTTCAATAATTTTGTTATTTATGATCGGGGTGTCAGTGAATTATTTAGTCTGCAAAACGCGTAATCGCCTTAATACAATGGACTGAGGGGATCTTCTGTTATTCCTAAAAGCAATAGAACCGGATATAAAAAAAATTTAAACACGGGAATCTATATTTCAAGGGTCACCTTGATCAAGAAGTACCGTATTTTTCGGACCACATAAGACGACAGGAGGCACCTCAAATTTATGGGAGGATTTTTAGAAAATAATATTTTGTATTTTGTTAGGCATACAAAGGCATTTTCAATTTCTTATTCAATAAAGATTAAAAAAATATATGATGATAAATATGATAAGTAATATATATATATATATATATATATATATATATATATATATATATATATATATATATATATATATATATATATATATATATATATATTCAATATATAATAAAATATTCATTTTATTTTAATGTTACCTTCGGACCACAAGACCCACCCTAACTTTAAGGGGAGGGTAGACTTTCAAATTACCAAAAATCGAACAAAAATTGGAACTTTTTTGGAGTGTATTAATATTTTAAAAATATGTAAATATTGGAACGAAATGCATTTAAAATATGTAATGAAAAGTAAATTGGAAACTTGGTGGCTTTAGAAAAGTAAATATTAAAGGAGGGTGAAAAAAATATCTTTTAAAAGGCTTTTTATCAAAATGAGTCATTTCCAGATTTGCAAGTCTTTGACATGCTCCTTGCGACACAATTTTTGATGAAATTTTATAAAATTTATAATAAAGACTCCTCTTATACATCGATATAAAGTCATGTGTCCATTTTAAGTTTCGACATCATTACGATTATCAAAGATTAACTTAAGTGTAGAAAAGTACAAAAATTTCACGAAAATTCAGAGTACAAGCATACAAATATTTCCTAAAAATTAACTATTCAACGAAAACACAAAATAATACATAACACCGTTTATAATGTATTTATAAGCAATATAAATGCGAAATTAAGAGGGAAGTTAAAATTTGCATCGCAAGGAGCATTCTAAAAATAATAATAAAAATTTAAATTTTTTAAATATATAAAAAAATAATATTTATGAAATTTTATAAGGTGTTTGACATAGTTACACTTTTATGAATATATATGCAAAATTTCATATCTCTGAGGTAAAAATTTCTTTGTAATGTCCACCATCCCCATCATGTCGATTTTTACCATGTTTTTATTAACTCGCTTTCTTGTTTGTTGTGTGTTTGTCCCTTACAAATCTTGCAATCGATTTTTAACTAACTTCCCGAATAGCTAGACATTTGAAACTTTTAGAATAGCTCAGAACACGACGACAATGCATTATTTTAATACTTTTAGCCATCTTTAGGCAGATTTGAAATCATTTTCAGTTAATTTTGTTTTGTAGACTGATGCAGCCATCTATCGCCCGGGACGGAAACGAAAAGTTAGACGCAAGTTAACTTCCAATTAACTTCATTTTCTTTCAAGTTGATGGGATAATTCATCAAAACAAATTTTAAAAAAGTAATCATTAATACATAGAATTGCCAAGTTTATATGAATCAACAGAAAATTTAAAAACATGGTTTAAAAAAAGTTCTTTTTATCTTGTAATTATTTTATGTAAACAGGTTCGTCTTATTGGTCAGAAAAATACGGTACTTAAAGCATAAATTTTTATGCTATACTATTTTGTATAAATTATAAAAGCTATAAATAAAACTTGTTTTAAATTCTAAGCGTACACACACAAAAGTTTCAATAGAGTTACTTTAATCCCCGTACGACAGGAGGACCACAGTTTAAAAGCAAAGTTGCAAGGGGTAAAAGACTCAGAAAGTCTGCTCTAATTTATGCCAGACACCTATAAAAAGTCCCGGGCAAGCAAGTCTTTAATATAATCTGCTCTCCCCGTCATTTTACCTTTTCCTTATGGAGTGGGATAGCATGCATCCCAAGAATACGGGTCCAAGAATGAATATATATATATATATATATTTTCTGACCCTTGTATTCCTTTCCATTCACTGTTAGTCGGGATTTAACCGTGGTAAACCGGCGATTATACTGGATTACAATACGACAAAAGCAGGAGTTGATGTAGTCGATCAAACGTGCAGCTATTACACGGCATCTCGCATATCACGAAGATGGACGATCTCATTGTTTTTTAGGTTTTTTGGCATAATAGGAATCCATTCCCAAGTTGTCCTTAGATCCAATAAACCGGACAGTTTTGAAATAAGGCGATTGTATCTACATTCTTTGGCCTTTAATTATAAATATATCTCAATATTATCAACATTTTATATCTTGTTATAGAACGCCGAATTATTATTTTCAATTTGAAAAAAATAGTTTATTGCAAAAGGAATAATCAAGGTTGAAAGAGACGTTGCACTTTATGCCACGCGCGCCTGTTCCAAAAATTGGCGCGCTCACTAAAAGGTTAAATAAGATTTATTATATACATACAGTCAACATTCGTCGCATTTCGACTCCGAAAAAATTGCTTTGGTACAATTTGTTTGCTCAGTACTTGTCGCATTTCGACACGAAAAAAATGCCCAGGTACTCGATGTTTGCTCGTCACACATGCTGAAATGTTTTCTAGATGGGTTGAATTACGTAATTTTTGCTGAAAAGTATCACCCTGTGAAAGCTCTAGGAAGCCGATATGTGGACTTGTTTATAGATAAAACAATGCCTCACTTCAGAAACATTTTGAAACGTAGGCGGTGTTTCTCTTGATAGGTTTGTAGTGAAACTTCCTAAATCTGAGTCTACAACAGGGATCCTTGTAGGGATGCGACATCGATGTCGATGCTTTCAAAACATCGATGTTTTAAACATCGATTTATTGAAGCCGATTTTTTTTAACATCGATGTTTTGTGCTCGATGTTTTACGTTGTTCTATGGTTTTGTTTTTAATGAAAAAGCATCATAATAAAAAAAAAATTGACCACCTATGATAATTTTCACACTCAGTAAATGTAAACTCAAAAATTCTTTTAAATGACTTTGCCTTATACTCTATTGATATGAAATCAATCCTTTTGTCTTGTGTTACAGTCATGAACTTCACAATTTTTTATACAAAATTATTTAAGCCCCTGGATGTAAATTATTCTCCAACCTGTAAATAAATATGACTTGATATTTACAATAATTTTTCACATTCAACCGATTTAAATTAGAAAACATTGCGGATTTTTCTTTAAGTCTTTGGTCCTATCAATTGTTTTTATAGCAATAATTTCTTCCTCGATTTTCTGGTAAAAATATTAAATTGTATAATGGAAATTCTGTGATATGCGCTGACTCTAGAAACCAAGTTTTTTTCATTTGTGTCAGCCCAATCAGAGGGTAAAATTAAATCCCCCTCCCCCCCCCGACCAACCGAAGAAACTATAATGTTAGAGGTTACTAAACCAGTTTTTAAAAAAAATGGATGTTCAAAGACATCGATGTTTAAAAACATCGATGGTTTTTGGGCGATGTTTTATTAGCATCGATGTTTTAATATTGAATATCGATGTTTCAAAACATCGATGTTTTGTTGTCGATGTCGCATCCCTAGATCCTTGGTATTTAAAGGCTGAAAAGAGAGAGAATCCCTGTGCATGCACATGACGCTTTATTGGAAGCAGACTCCCCTTCCAAGCAATAACCCCACTCCACATCTACTTCACCATTATCCCATTAATTTCTATCAGCTCAGGTTGAGAGAAGATAGATTTTAATTATTTCATATAATTATTGTTTTAAATTATGTCTGTCAACTTTGCTTCAAATAATTATATCGTCAATTTATAAATGGCAACTAAAATAAAAAAAAAATTCTAGTTCTTAGGAACAAATTAATTCAATTTACATCTTACGTGAAAAATTTGTTCAGTACTCGTCGTGCCTTCTGGAACCAATTAACGACAAATACCGATCGGTACTTGTCGATATATGTTGCAAAGAAGTACGTTATAATATGCATAATTACGTATAAGCCTTCAATTCATTGTATTGGTGAACTGTTTACACACTTCAATTAAATAAAAATATATATATACACACTGGTACCTTCCCAAGTAACACAAAACCAAAGACTGCTGGGAAATGTCTACTAAAGATTGCCTTTCTTTCGCCGGATCTGTTAAATTTGGGGACCATTTGACCCCTTAACCGTGGATGTGTCTGTGTTTAAGCCTGCTGTCTACTAACCCTATTGGGTTCGATCACCTAAATGTTAACCTATGGAGAAAACGCCGGGTGATGGCCGAATGGCTAGAGCGCTGGCTGTGGATTCGAGTCCCACAATTGGCATGGATATTTGTAGCCGTTCGGAATCAGCTTTAAGCAGTAGGTACCGGTTTAATTAGACCTCGTGTAGCAAAAAATGACCGTAGCGCTCCAAAACTAAAGCCTATGGAGAAAATGTGTCCTAGGATTGCCGATTTGGATTTAAAGACTTTTTTTTTAAATTGTACTCCGTAATAGAGAAAGAAATCTCACATCTTGGAGCCTTTTTTGTTAAAAAAATGCAAATTTTTTTTATTTAAATTATTTGGGGAAAAATTTGGTATAGTGTGTTTTAAATGCTCATAAATTCTTTTGGTGGACGAAATTTATAAAATTAATACTATTACAAGATGTAGAAAAGTTCAGGATATCTGAAAATACCGTTTTTATTGGATTATCAGCATTTACGTAACTGTAAATAGCACACAAAATTTCACCACAGGTTAAGGGAACGGTGGACATTAAAATTTACTTTTTTTACTTTTCATCATAGAGATACGAAATTTTGTACATATACACATTTCACTATAAATATATAGAATACCTTAAAAGAAATTTCCAATTCCATTATAATTTTAAGATTTTTTTAAAAAATTTGAAATTTATAAACAAAATTTTAAAATGCTCCTTGCTACTTAATTTTTGAGATATTTCCTCGATTTTGCAATTTAATCTCTTTAAACTGTATAACAAAAAAATCTGGGTATCAATTATTTAATCCCTTGAATAATTAATTTTTGAGAGATTTTTTTCTGAATTCCATCCCGATTTTCATCAAAATTTTGCCTTTTGAAAAGTTATAAATCAAATTTAATTACCTTAATGAAGTCGAATTGTAAAATGCACACCCAGTTTTTTTGTAAACAGCATCAGGATTCTTCCGTATCAATTTCATGAATTTTGAAGAAAAATTAAGTAGCATGGAGCATTTAAATATCTAAAAAATTTGAAAAATCTGGTTTGAAAAATGCAGATTTAAAATTTATTACCACACTTACCCATTATAAATTACTTTGTAGAAGCTTCATAAATGAATTTTTACTTGAAAAGAATTATTTTGGTACTAATAATCTACAGAAATATATATATATATTATTTACAATAACACAATCAGTATTACAATGACGAGATTTGCTGAAATAAACGTCCACCGTTCCCTTAACATTTAGGTGAGCGATTCTAATATGGTTAGTACACAGAAGCCTTAAGATTACCATCTTTTCCCCTGAAGGAAGAATTTTGAAAAATGCAGTGTTCCCCACCTGCAATATTAATTATAATCTAAGCTCTCTTTCCTTTCGTTAAATATATAAACGGATTGGTATTCTTCAGTTGACATCGTAATATAGAAATCTGGTTATGATTTTAATTTGTAGAAAGGAACATTCACTGAAGCATACACATGGCCAATTAAAAACTATTCACAGAAAGCCAAGCATCGCAAATAAAGTGGGGCACACAAAAATATGCAGTTTAAAATAACATTGTATGTTATCACAGGATCATGCTTCACTCACATATGTTTTCAATTCAACTACCCACAATACATGTATATATACTCACACAGAGAGTACCACAAAGTCTATTGGAACAACAATTATTCTGTGTTGACAACAATAACCCACTGTTCAAATACTGTGAATAGGGCAAAATGCAAGGGGGAGTGCCAAAGAGGCAAAGCATTTTCCATTTTTATCCCTTTCAACACGGACCACCCTTAGTGGGTGACATTCCATCTTTCAAGACCCCAATGAATTTAGCCCTCATCCACGTGATAGAAATAATCCAGGTGGGGAAAAATGGGAAAATTAGAAAGGGTAAACCTTTACATTTACTTACCGAAGGATATAAAGAAAGGGTCATGAACCTTTTAAGGATATAAGGAACTTCGTTTTTTCTAAATTTCCTATAATTTACTCTATATACAAGATGAGAATTAATATTCTTTTATACTCCATAAAAGACACTTACAATTCACAAATAAGTATTTTGTGGAAGAATAGGACTTGCTTTTCAAAAATTTCTTCAAAAGTGCTAGAATTTTTCAAAACGCACAATGTGCACTCATTTGCGTTTTGAAAACAATGCTTCTGATTTCTTACAAATTTCTCAGGATTATTAATAGAAGAGTTTATCATCGAACTGTGCATCCTTCTTTGAAATCACAAATATATTTTTTTAGTTTTTAGACCATGAAATAAAGTAAAAACATGCAAAGACTTATGTCCATTGTACAATTCTGTGGCATTATGGCAGATGTTGATAAGTCATTTTGTTATGCTTTCGGCACATTAAAAAAGTAACTTTTGCTGCGAAATATAAAATCGCTCAATTGAGTTTTTCAATCCAAATATTGTTTAGTTTATACTCATATTCAACCTCAAGCGTATGGCTGGTCTTCAATGAAAATTTGCAATTAGGGACTAAAATATTCAATTAGAGACCAAGTATTACCTCTTTTATACATAACAGCATTTGCCAATACGAATAGCTTAGTATTATTTCATAATTCCACTGTCAGCTTTTGCCACATTAAAGAAACAATTTTAAGGGGACTCACTACTCTTAAATCTTTAAAAACATTCGATTTTTTGAATAAAATATATGTTAAAGCCTGATCATTTCTGAACAAAATAAAGCAAACCGCGTGAAAATATGCCGCTTAGTTCCGGGGATATTGATATTCTAAATATTTAATTACTGATCAAGTAAATGAATGCACAAATTTAAGGAAATTTTAAGTATATTTTGAGCAGTTTTAAAAAATTTAAAAAATTTTAATGTTGAATGTTTTAGTTCAATTGTATTTTGAATTATTTATTTTAAATATAAAACAAACATTATACATTTAAATGTAAAATCAATTTCGTAGTTCTGCGCGCAAGCCAGTATATAATAAAAATGCTTCAAAAAAAAAAAGGTATATCTAAAGCATTTAAAAAAAAATTATTTAAAATTATTTGGAGAGTTGAAAATTTGTTTATTAAAATAAATATATCAATTTATCATATACATAAAATTTGGAAAAATTGAAATAGTTACAAAGAGTCAAAAAGTATGAAAATATGCCTTATTTCCTCGAATTAAGAGTCGTGAGACCCCTTAAGTGCAACATAACAGAAAGAGGGTGGAAATGGCAAAAAATAAACTGAATCAGAAGCTTAAGCTACAGGAAGGAGTTACTTACTCACCTGGAAGCTTTTAAAAGACATTTAAATGTTCTTTAGGCACCAAATCTTTGTTTTAAGTTTTAAATGCGTATTTCAGCATGATAGGTTTTTTCGCCATTTCTAGTCTTTAAATTGTTACAAGTCACGAACCGTTAAAGATAAATGGTTCAAACTTAGAACATGTCTCTTTCAATTATTTTACTTTAATTTTGATTAGGGAAATTTGAAAACAATATTTATTTTTGAAAGTAAGAATTTTTAAAAATAAGGTACATATTTTTTAAATTTAATTTAAATATTTTAAATTCTTTAAAAACTAATATTTTAATAAATGCTGAATAAAAATTAAAAATTATATATTTCTGTTGAATTTAATGAAAAAAATTTGAAATTCGACAAATAATATTTGGAGTTATAACGATTTTAAACTACCCTACTTTTAAAAAAAATTTAAACTTTTTTAAATCTATGAGAAATTTATGATCGAATTCTTTCTACGAATTATATGGTTAACCACCACAAAAAATTCTAAATTCTAACTCAAATAATTTTTTTTAATGTCCCCCTTAGAGTTAAAGACATAATTATTTTGTCTAGCACGATAAAAAGGATTTGTCTTGGTTTATAAGAGTTAATCAATTTTTTATTTGTTCATTTGAGAAAAACGTACTTTCCAATCTTCTCAATCTACAATATTACAACAATTTCTCTAGTCTTGGTATAGCTGCTTATTATGAATGTTTTATGTATTTGTTTTTTTTTAATTACTCATACGCGAAAATGGATTATCATGTTTATTTTCTGATTTTATTTTATGTGTGACTGCCCTTTGAATAATTTTACCATGATATTCTATTTCCCTGTAAAAATTGCTCATAATACCGATTTCTCAATTTTGCAGGTTTTTAAGGGGACCAAGGGAACCTGGTTTTTAAAATTTCCAATATTTTAATCTATATACAAAGTTAGCTGAAAACCCGTACTTTGCTACGGAGTACATTCAAATTAAATAAAACGATCAATGTATGCAATTATGCCGAAAAATAAAAATAAAAATATATATTTATAAAGAAATCGTAACGGATATTTTTATAAACAAAATAATGTAGAAGAAAATATTCAAATTAAATCTAATAGAACATACTTAAGATTTTAGTACAGTTAATATAGTACAGTTTGAGGTACATTTTTTTTTACCTGCATTTTAATATTTTTTTTTGATAATGTCCAATCGTCTGCCGCATTAGAAAGAAAAAAAATTTTTTGTCAATTTATTTCGTTGCTATGCACGGAACGATAAATTAATTTAAAGTATCACGAAAAGAAAAGAAACCACGTGATCAGCATTTAATAAATTAAATTCTAAAAATTTATCTTTCAAAATTCACCAAAAATCAGAAAATGGAGGTAAAGATTTGAAAAAGATTTCATTTTAAAGAAATTTTTATGATCTTTCTCGTGATATAAATTTTATAACCCTCAAATTATTATTTTAAATGCAAACTTTAAAGAATGTTTCAAAAACAGCTTAAAAATTTAATTTAACAAAATCGAAGAATAATTTTTCAAAAATCTCTCTTAGTGCCCCCCTACACTATATGAAGAATCCGCATACAAAATTTCAGCCCTTTAGGTCCAGTGGTTTGGTCTGTGTGTTGTATGTCAGGCAGTCAATCAGTCAGTTACGGAACTGTTTAACATATATAGATGAGAATACTTAATATTATTTTCTACTACAGTGAAGACACTTAAAATTCATATATAAGTATTTTGGGGAAGAATAAGACCTGGTTAGCAAAAAATTCTTCAAAAATACTAGGATTTTTCAAAATGCTCCACGTGCGTTCATTTTCTCTTGATTTCCTTCAAATTTCTCAGGACTGTTAATTGAAGTGTTTCCACAAAATTGAGAATGAAATAAAGGAGAATCATAAAAAAATAACATCTAGATCAAAATTATTATTATTTATGGAATTAGATTCATTCGAAAATATATTAATGCACAATTATCTGTATATTATATAAAACAGTTCCGTGACTGACTGACAAATAACGCACAGACCAAACTGTTGGACCTAAAGGGCTGAAATTTTTAATGGCGATACTTCTTATAGTGTAGGGGTGTACTAAGAAAGATTTTGGAAAAAGCATCCTTAGATTTTTTAAAAATTAAATTAAGTTGTTCTGGTAACATTAATTTAAGTTTGCATTTAAAATAATAATCTGACAGTTATAAAATTTATATCACGAGAAAGATCATAAACATTTTTTTTAAATACAATGTTTTTCGAATCTTTACCTCCATTTTCTGATTTTTGGTGAATTTTTTAACATTATTTTTTATTTGGAATTTAATTTATTAAATGCTGATCACTTGGTTTCTTTTCTTTTTGAGATACTTTAAATTAATTTTGCGTCACGTGCATAACAACGAAATAGACAAAAAATGTAAAATATGGTAAAAGATAAAATTTAACCACTAGACTAATTGAGATGGAATTTTTTAAAAACTTTAATTGAAATTAGTATGTTTCATTAAACATACATGTTGCTTGCATACATTGACTTAATATGAATTTGAATGTACTCCATAGCGAAGCACGTGTATTCAGATAGTAGTACACGCACACACAAATATATATATATATATATATTAGTAGTTCCAATAGTGTTTAATATTTCCTTTCAATTGTAACTGCAGATGTGTATTTCTCCCCACCTGTTTCATGTAAACACTGCCTTTTCTTAGACTAAACCATTGTCAATCGGCAGAAAACCACCTGTTCGACTCTTCCTTGGGACAAATGCCGATATTTGGCGAAAAGTGGGGGGAGTTTGGTGACAATCTCTTCCCCTCTCGTTGACCTTCGCTTTAACGTTCCACCCCTCATCAAAAAAGAACTCTCCCCGAGTGACAAGTTTCTCAGGAATCTTCTCTTCAGAGGTGACCAGTACATTATATATATATATACAGTAACCACCGCTTATAGTGATCAGTGGTTATAAGAATCAACCGTTTATAAGAATCAATATCGCAAAAACAAAAACAAATGTATTATTTCCATGTTAAAATTTCCGCTTTAAAGAATCAATCCACCGGTTATAAGAATCAGTTTGCAATCTTCGCCTTCCTTTCATTTTTCCAAAAAATGCCACTTGAACTCTCAAAAGGTACGAAATTCTTTCTTAAGTTTTTGAAAAGAAAGATTGATAAAACTTTGGGGTGGAAAACAGTCGTAAAATACATTCCTTTAGACATAACATAATAGTTTCTCTTTATACGTTTTTGCTAAACACTGTCTTATTAGCTTTACCCAGGGGCATCTAACCCGCCCGGGTCCGATTTCGCTTTTCTCCAGATAGGCACTCCTTTTTTCCCACCACTTACTTCCTGGTTGCGGATTTCTGGACCCTGAAACACATAAATCTTCCGCGAAGTGTCCACCATCACTTACGCAAACGGGGCAGTGGATTCAGCACTTCAAACCGTGAAACGTAAACGGATCCATTTTGCTGAATTAGATGAACCAGATGCTGAATCAAACGTTTCACGGTTTGATTCAGAATCAAACCGTGAAACGTAAGCTATAAAGTGAATCTTCGTCTGAGACTGTAATAAGCATACGTCGCTAGTATTCACTTTAGTTTTCTAACAAAATTGCCAGTTAGTGTTAGAACTTTTTGATAGTCGAATTCAAATATGATAAAAACAAGGAAAACTCTTAGTTTTTCTGAAAAACAGAACTTGTTAATTAGATATGATGCTCTTCCAAAGTGTAGTCAAAGAGAAGCTCCCTCTTTTTGATTTTATAATCATGTGTTGTTACTTATAGGTCTAGAAATTGAGTTATAGTATTTGTTTAGAAATTGAGTATTTTTAAAATTATAAAAAATAATTTTAATAAATGATAAATAGCGTAAATTAAAGAGTATTTAATGGTAAATTATGTATATATGTGCCTGTGTGTTTATATATATGTACAAGTATATATTTGTGTATGTGTGCCTGTCCAAAGGGAAGTTTCGGTTATAAGAATCAACCGCTTATAAGAATCAAAAACATTAATAACAAACGTGATTCTTATAAGCGGAAATCACTATATATATATATATATATATATATATATATATATATATATATATATATATATATATATATATATATATATATATATATATATATATATATATATATATATATATATATATATATATATATATATATATATATATATATAGTAAGCTTATATTAAAAAAATACGGTTTTTGAATAAATTGGAATGCACACGGAGAATTTTGGAAAATGCTAGCATTTTTGTAAAACAGGCATTATTCTGCGAAAAATATCCCTGTTTTGAATTCTAAGGGTCTCAGTTGTAGTAAAAAAGAATGCAAATTATTCTTATTCTGTATATAGAGCTAAAAATTTAAAATTAAAAATTCAACATTGAAGGTCCCTGGTCCCCTATAATAGGCAGCTATGATTTTACCCGAGGCAGAACTAAACTATCAATACCTGGAGGTGTAAATTACTAAATTAGAGGGAGTTTGTTTTTTAAGCAACTGCAATTCTTGTAATACATCGGAAATTTCCACTTTACAATTAAAAAAAGAAGGCGGTTCGAGTTCGAACTTGAATGCGGAAATAATCGTGTTTTAACGTGTTGACTTTGTGATACAGCATTCCGCGATAGGGACCCTTATCTGTTAAGGCAACGCTGGGTTGCAATACACCCTTATGATGAAATTCAAAATCGACATGGCAGAATTCGTCATAGAGACCATATCATTGTTCTTAGTCAAATTATGAACAAATTATAGTTTACTTTTAACAACTTTCCGGGGGAGTACCGCCCTTTATTAACCCTTCAGCGGGTGCGCCAATTTTTGGAACATCAGCAGGCGCGCGTGGTACAAAATGCAACGTCTCTTTCAACCTTGATTATTCCTTTTGTAGTAAACTTTTTTCTTTTGAAATTGAAAATAATGATTCTGAATTTTATGACAAGACTAGCTGAAAACCCGCGCTTCGCTACGGAGTACATTCAAATTAAATACAACGGTCAACGTATGCAATTTATGCCAAAAAATAAATATATATATTTATAATAAATGCGATGATCAATGTATACAATTGATGTAAAATATATATCTATATCTATATATATATATATATAAAAAAATCGTAAGGGATATGCATTTTTTTTTTATAATATCCAATCGTCTGCTGCATTAGAAAGAGAAAAAAATATTTTTTTTGTCTATTTAGTTGTTACGCACGTGACGATAAATTTATTGAAAGTACCAGAAAAAGAAATCACGTGATCAGCATTTAATAAATTAAATTCCAAAAATTAATCTTTAAAAATTCACCAAAAATCAGGAAATGGAGGTAAAAATTCGAAAAAATTTCATTTTGAAGGAATTTTTATGATCTTTCTCGTGATATAAATTTTATAACCCTCAATGTATTATTTTAAATGCAAACGTAAAAAAAAATTTAAAAACAGCCTAAAAATTTAATTTAAAAAAAGCTAAGAAGAATTTTTGAAAAATCTTTCTTAGTGCACCCCTACACTACACTACAGAAGAATCTCCATGCAAAATTTCAGTCCTTTAGGTCCAGCGGTTTGGTCTGTGCGTTGTATGTCAGTCAGTCAGTCAGTCAGTGAATGAATGAGTCAGTTACGGAACTGTTTTATATATATAGATATAAAATATTGATAATATTGAGATATATTTATAATTAAAGGCCAAAGAATGAAGATACAATCGCCTTATTTCAAAACTGTCCGGTTTGTTGAATCTAAGGACAACTTGCGAATTGATTCTTATTATGTCCAAAAACCTAAAAAACAATGAGATTGTCGATCTTCGTGATATGCGGGATATCATGAAATAGCTGCACATTGCATCGACTCCTTCAACTCCTGCTTTTATCGTATTGTAATCCAGTACATTCGCTAGTTTACCACGGTTAAATCACGACTAACAAATGAATGGAAAGAAATACAAGGGTCAGAAAATTAGATATCTGCATTAGAAAGGGTGTAGCTATAAATAGAAACTGCTTAAAACATTCAAACCTTACATGTAAAAACAAATTACGAAATTATTTCGTAAATTCAAAATTACGAAATTATTTCGTAAATTCAAAATTACGAAAATGTTGCACTGTATACACGGGCGGGCCTGCTGAAGGGTTAAAAGCAAGTGGCATTCCAAGAAATGCCCATAATTGTATATCAACACAAAGATATAGCTTCAGAAAATTTGTTTCAATAATAATTTCAATTTTATTTACGTAAATATAAAGAACTAGCTGAAGTACCCGGCGTTGCCCGATTTTAAAAACCAATATCCCTATGTTTTAATCTGAAATATCATCTATATCTATACAAAATTTCAGCTCAATTGAAACAATACTTTTTCACTTATAAAGGAACAAACATAGGCCTATTCGAAATAATCAATAAATTTCACAGTTTCAATGAATCACGCTGATTTTTGAATAAAGTTCAATAATTCAAGTTCGATTTACGCAAATTGTGCATAAAATTGTACATAAATTCAAAAACAAATTTTATAAGTTAAATAAAGTTCTGTAATATTATACCAATAAATTTCCAGTTGATAGCCAATAAATTGTAAATCCTTTACCTTAAATGTCTAATAAAAAGTCTAATAATTGTATTTATCAATACCTCCTCCGCTTGAATCTTTAAAATATTAAATGTTTTAATGATAATAAATGAAAATGTAGTTTGGTGTGTTGCTATGGTTACTTGACTATGGATGACAAAGAATAAATTGTAAAGGTGAAGCATCAGCTCAACATTTAGGCCCCTAACTTTCTTACTACTGATCAGATATACATAATATATAGCCTATGTCCATCTGGAATAATGTACCTTTCAAATAGTGAAAGAATTTTTCAAATAGGTGCAGTAGTTCCGGAGATTACCCTCCACATACAAAATCCCCTCTCTCTTTATATATTAGTATAGATTTAAAGTACGAGAAAAAAATATATTTTCTTATTATTTTGTCTTAAATTTAAATCGGTACCCGATTCAAATAGCTTATTTATCAGTGAATCTAACTTATCAATAAATTCTTTTGTATACAATTTAGCATACAAAAAGTTTTTTAATTTGGTTTGGTTTGGAGCACTGCGGTCAATTTTTGCTACACGAGGGCTAATTAGACCGGGATCTACTTCTTAAGGGGACAGTAGACTTTCAAAATTCTGAAATTTGTCCAAAAATTCGATTTTTTTTATTTTATTAAATTTTGAAACTACGGACGAGTAGGAATGTTTTGCAAAGAGAATTTTTAGTTTCTGTGATTACTTTCCTAGTTATAGGCATTTGTATTTAATTTAGATATTATGTGGTTACTAATAGCAATAACTTTAAATGTGTTTTTCTCAAAATAAAAATTTTCATGTCATACGAATATTCAAACTGCTCCAGGCACATTTCTAATAATCGTACTGCTTTGAAATTTAAGTTTTATATACTTAACACTATATCAAATAAATCTTATTAAAAAAAAAATTTGCTTCGTAGCTCAGAATTTTTAAATTTTGTACTTGAAAAGATGATTTATGGGTATTTTGCGTAGTAGAAAGGGTGTTTTCACTATTATTTTTTCTCTTTATATTTTTAATGAATGCTTAAAATAAACAATAAGTTTCATTGTTAGTTCTATAAGGTATCCTGTAAATAAAAATTACCATATTATATGCAAAAGAAATGCGCATGAAACATTTTTAATTAGGCCAATTTTTGATATAATTAATAATTCCTAAATTATTAATATTTCATCTTTAAATTTTAACCACTTTTACATATCTATGGTACTAATTATATATTCAAATTTCAAGCAAACCCATTCAAAACAAAAAAAAGTTAGATTTGAAGGTCCACTGTCCCCTTAAAGCCGATTCCGAACGGCTACAAACATCTATGCCAAGAGTGAGATTCGAACCCATAGACTTTGGTACCGAATGCTAGCACCCTAGCCATTCGGTCATCGTCCGACAAAGGATTTTGTAGAATTGAAGATGGTATAATTCTCCACGGTGTGTGGACAATAAAGAATGTATTATAAAGGATGCAGAGGCAGGGGTAAATACAGGATTGTAAACCAATAAAAGAATAGAAGAATAGCTGTCGGTGTGGCCAGTGATAGCGATCTGAAGTTTAAATTTTACAAGATGGATGGTCGTTATTTTATGGCCCACAGTAAAAACGTCAGATGAGAAGAATCAAAGTTGTTTTGCAAAATAAACGTATGTGGGGGGAGGTACTACATAGACTATGGACAGAGGCGGTATAATAAAGAATCAATTAGGGATAGGAACCACTGAAAGAGAAACAGCCCACTGCCCAATGAAAGAAAAAAATGACAGAAAGTTTAAAATAAGTATAGTTTTAGAGTCTAAAAATAAAAGAAGTTACAATTAAGGCTGCTATGTACTAACCCTATTGGATTCGCTCACCCTAATGTTAACTTGTGAAGAAAATTTGTCCAAGGATTGCCGACTTGAATTTAAAGATTTTTTTTCTTAATAATTGTACCCCGTAATAGTGAAAAAAAATTTTACACCTTGGTGCACATTTCGTTTAAAAAAAAATGCAAATAATGATTTAAAATTTAAATTATTCGGGAAAAATATCTGGTCTAGTGTATTTTAAACGCTCTTAAATTCCCTTGGTGGACAAAACTTTATAAAAAGAATCGTGTTGCAAGGTGCAGACAAGTTCAGGCATCTGAAAATGTCATTTTTATTGGATTATCGGCATTTATGTTGCTGGAAATAGTAGACAAATTTTCTCCGTAGGTTAACATTGAGGTAAGCGAATCCAATAGGGTTACTACACAGTAGCCTTAAGGATGGAGCAAAAATGAATTAAAAATAATCTTTACTCTCTAAGGAAGTTAAAATTAACGGATTACCTACATAATTTAATTTTTAGTCAACATATAAGAAGATAATAACAACGTAATATATTGAATTGGAAGTATTTGCTTAAGGTATCCGACTACGTTGAGAAGTTTAATATGGGTCAAAAATAACATTTTTTTATTATTCTTTAACTGGATATATCAGTTATTTAGCTTTACAAAACATGTTTATTTTTGTCTGTACGTTAATTAGAAGCCGAGATATTAAAGATATTATAATGACTAGAAAACCGGAAGTGGAGATTTAACTCACCGGAAGTGGCCGTTTATTAAAAGACCAAAAACCTGTTAACAATTAGTACTAGCAGAATTTCATTTTTTAATATAATGTTAGTAAACTTTTAATGAAATAGTTAAAGTAAGAACACTTTTGCAAATTGTGTGGCAACGTTAAATTACTTCCCATAGCTTGTAGTTCTAAGCACGTGTAAAACTAAAAAAAAAATGCATTTTTCTTAAATTTGAGATATGACCATTTTTTGCTAACTTCAAAAGTGATAACTCAAAATATTATCATAGAATTTTTACGAAATTTTGTGTGCCCGGTCTATATATTGTTTTCTAGAGGATGTGCTAAAATATTTTTGATTGAATGAATATTTTCTAATTTATGACCTATTATTTCAATAATAACGTTGCAAAATTGGCAAAAATTTCATAATAAATATTCGATTAGTTGTAAAATATTCATTTATTAATATAACTACAAACTTTTAGTAGATTCTCTAGATAAAAGCATGTTTTTTTTGGTATAACTTTTATTCAGATAAGACTAACTGTTTTTAATCTAGCATTTTTGAAGTTTTTAAAATTTCCTAAAAATTCTACATATATTTAACGATTTTGAAAAAGTATAGAAGTTTATTTTTAAAATTGGCAATCTCTCATTAATCTTTATTGGAATTAAATCTAAAAATGTATTTAAAGTGTGCCTACACCATGTGTTTCTAAAAAAGTGCTCCGAACGTGTTCGAATACCTCAGTATAATGAATGTAACTGTCATTGATCCTAGTGATATTGGATTTAATGTCAAATTGGCATGAATGCAAGTACTACGAAACAGGCCCTGATTTTTCATTAGGCCCGGACCTAGGGCCCACCGAAAAAAAAATTTTTTATTTAAAAAAAAGAATAAGAAAATTCCGCATAAAAAAATATTTTACCTTTTCTAATAGCAATTTTTTTTATATATATCCTTTCAAATTTGATTGATTGGTTCATAATAAGTATAGTTATATGTATAGTTCATTATATGTATGTCATAGTGTATATAAGGGATTAATAAATTTTCCTGGTTGCATTGTATTGGTGTTTTAATGATGAGGTTAATATGTTGTATTGCTTTTTGTTATTTGATAATGTTCTAGGCTTCTACGCTTCAAATAGCCAATTCTTGGTAAAATGGTACTTTCACAATGATTCATGATTATTTTTTTTTGTGTTTCAATTTTGGCCCATATCAGTGTTAGAGGGCCCCATCCCGAGTTGTGCCTATAGTCAAGAATTTTCTAAATCGGGCCCTGCTACTAAATTTAAAGCTACCAACTGTGCTACATCTAAAACAACAGAGATGATAATTATTTGCAAGCACTTCCCCGGAATTATTTAAATATTTTAAACTTACTTTCAGAAAACATTTTTTTTAAATGTATAAGCTGATGAGCTATTTTTTTCTTAATAATGATTATCACAAACCAATATTTGAAGTAGTGATATGCGATAACAGCTATTATACTTCTTAAACTTAACAGTGTCAATACCTTTGCAAAACTAATTTAATACAGGTAAAATTTTAACCCTTGTTTGTGTTAAAATTTAAATCGAAGAAGTTCGCATCAAGCGATTTATAACTGCTGGATAAAAATTGAGATAACCTAAGGTAAACAGATGAACTTTTTGAAGAATTAAATGCTATCATATCATCTACGTGACTGTATAAACCTTAATTGTTATCATAACTTTCATGCAATGCAAATATAAGGTTAGTGTACATACTAAATAAGACTGGCAGATTAGATTCCGTATAACTAATTATTTAAGGGGTGAAATCACCTTAAAACCTTCAAAAAAGTTAATTTTTTATTAGGATTTAATTTTGAAGAATGGAATGTTGGGAAATAATAAAAAAAATTAAGTCAATACTACAATTAGAACCGATTCTATGGCCAAATGTATAAAGCTAATAGTACATTAATTTATAGAAACTTTAAACTTTAAATGGGTTTTTCTTAAATCTGTTATTTTCAAACTTGTGCGCACCATTTCTTCAAAAACTAATGGTCACAAATTGCTAAAATTCTGTATACATGCATATCTAGTATGTTTATACAATTTTCTTCTAAATTTAGGTGAGTACACATTACGAATTTTTTTATAGCAATTTTTGTGAAAAAAAATTATGATATTTCTTGTATATTACAATACATTTGCCTGAAAAAATATTTTTATGGGAAATAGGGTAATTATTTTAGGTGTAGATTAAAGTATAACCTATGAATAGAATATATACAAATAATTTAATATCTTTTTATATATATATATATATATATTTCTTCTGTCCGTGTGTATGTCACTGACTATACGGCTGGACTGATTTTAATGAAATTTTGCGTGTGCGATTAAGTTGATTCGAGAATGATTTAGATTCACAATTTGATCCGATAGAAAATGTTTTTTTAATTAATTTATTTATTTATGTGTTGTTGTTGATCTTTGGTTAGTTTAGGTACACAATTGGATCCGGTAGGCAGCGCTGCAATCGCGTTTCAGAATTTTTTTATTTTTATGAATTTTAATGATGTATACACGTGCATTCAATAACTGTATCCGGTAGGCAGCGCTGCAATCAGGTTTCAGATTTTTTTTTTATTTTCATGAATTTTAATGCTGTATGCACGTGCAATGAAAAACAATTAACTTAACCTACAAATTTAAATTGTCAGTTCTCATTTGATTCTATGCAGCTTAAGAAGTATTGAACAGCTCATTGATTAATCATACTAATAACCATATTAATGAAATTTCGTCCACATTCTTACTAATTTTAAGATAGGTCGAGTTGTGATAACTGTACGCGTGGTGGTGTAGGGTTTTTTAAAAATTTTTTTTTTTTACATATTTTTTCATCAAAACGGTCCAAACAATTTATTGTTTATTAAAATAATTTCATGATTTTTGGATTTACAACGTTTGAACAGTACAACATCTGTCGGGTCCGTTAGTATATCTCATAATTTTTTTAAAAATCTGCACGAAATGCCTTCATTATTCATGAAACATTATTTTTTTATATAAAATAATTTCTAATAATCTCCCAACAATTCTGCTTTAGTTTTCTAATAGATAAAGCTTTGTACCCTAAAAATATGGTTTAAATTAATTACAGTTTAACTGTTTGCCAACACATTGAGCTTGGGAATAAAATCAGTGCATTTTTTGCACGTGCAAAGTGTTCCCCCTTAACTGACATTAGGTCTTCTGCAGTCATAAAATAGTAAATAATAATTTAAAAAAAAATTGTGGTAATCAAATTTAGCATTTTACAAGCATTTAAAAAATTATACTAATCGATGTACCAAATAGAAAGATTACTATAATGAAATGATCTTATCGTAAAATATTTGTTCGGATACACGTCGTCGATTTTCACGAAAAAAAAATTTCAAACATAGTTATTCTTTAACCAAAAATTTTCTAACGTTACCACAATATAAAAAACAAGATAACTCAAACTCGTTAAAATGGACTTAACAGGTTTAAAATTAGCTTACCTCTGATACAAAACTCGGGAGCTGCAACATAAACAAATATTCCACAAATGCACACGTGCAAGAAACAAGCGACGAGCGATCTCAAATAGCAAACAGAATTTTCCCTGCTCGTACGCTGAGAGAATTCCCCGTTTCCCCTACAAGCTTGGACATAAAACTCTTCACGTTTGAGCAAGACTGGGCTGTGTACGGTAACCCAACCGCTCAGCAGGGTTGCCAGACTGGAAACTGATGCAATTAAACTCATACTACAGATGATTCCAGTCATTTCCGCTTATAAGAATCACGTTTGTTATTACTGTTTTTGATTCTTATAAGCGGTTGATTCTTATAGCCGAAATTTAGGTTTTTGGACAAGAACACACACACCTACATGTACATATATTAGATAATTTACCATAAAATACTCTTTAATTTACATTAATTATCTTTTATTAAAATTATTTGTTATAGTTTTAAAAATACAACTTAATTTTTTGACCTATAAGTAGATACACATGATTATAGTAAAAGAAGAAAAAATCTAATATTTGTTACAACATACCTGCTTAACAGTTTTAACATTTCAACTACAGGAAGGGAGCAAGAAAAAGTTTTCTATGGTAGTTTGACGTTCGAAGTTTTCAGGAGGCTGTTTATACCTCTTTCAATACTTATAGTCTCAGACGAAGATTCACCTTCTAGCTTACGTTTCAGGGTTTGATAACGTGCTGAATCTACTAATGTCACGTTTGCCTATATGATAGTGGACACTTCGCCGAAGATTTATGTGTTTTAGGGTCCAGGAAGCCGCAACCAGGATGTGGGAGGTGGGGAAAAAGAGTCCCAAATTTTTTATGTCAGTGGAGAAAAGTGAAATTGGACTCGGACGGACTCAGATGCCCCCGGGTCAAGCTAATAGGACAGTGTTGTGGTAAAGCGTTTAAAGGAAAACTATTATGTTATGTCTAATAAAGAAAGGGGGGAATTATATTCCATCCCATCTTATCAATCTTTCTTAAAAAAAAGAGAAAGAACTTCGTGCCTTTTGAGGGTTTAATTGGCTTTTATGGAAAAATGAAAGGAAAGCGAAGAGTGTAAACTGATTCTTAAAACCGGTGGATTGATTCTTTAAAGCGAAAATTTTAACATGGAAATAATACATTTGTTTTTGTTTTCGCGATATTGATTCTTATAAACGGTTGATTCTTATAACCAGTGATCACTATAAGCGGTGGTTACTGTACTTAGATCCAGAATCCGAGTAATAAGTCAGCCAAAATTGGCTATGAAAAATTTAAGAAAACACTTCTCAAATATAAAATAAAATACGATATCAGTTTTAATTTTTAGTTTCTATTATTAATTTCTTAGATGTCTAACACTTTTTAAAGCAGTGGTGCAAATATAGGTTTTAACTTTTAGGTGTTCCCCAAAAGCTAACCTTTTTTTAAAATTTATTTTTGGTACACCCTTATAAAAGTGGCCTTGGCATAATTTAAAACGACTTTAACGAAAAAACAAAAAAAGAATGAACAAAACTGGATTTAGAGATAACTTAATTTCACAGATAACAAGCACTGAAATTGTTGTGTTCTATTATTCTACTAAGAAGCTCGTTTTAAATTAGTACCCCCTACTATACTCTAAGTAAAAGACTTTTTATTATTTGTATCACGTAAATAATAAAAAGTAAATGTTGTTGTAAAAGAGTAAATGAAGATGTTTATCTCTAGAATACTTATTTTATGTATATTTCACAACAAAAGCGAATTTGAACTTTCGCCCCGGAAAAATAGGGTTTTTTTTAGAGTCGCCAGCTTGTTAACTTTGGCGATTAATCTAACTATCTCCATAATTTTGAAGCCAAGGGCATTTTAATAAAGAAGTACCTTATTTTTCTATCAGGAAATCTAATTAATACTATAGCAAATTAAAAAAATGATATTAACAGTAACATAATGTAAACAATCAAATGATAGTTCATTCCGTTTAGGATAAAACATCTCTTAACGCTTTTAACACTATGTGGAATGCAACTCTAATACATTCTGTAGTTATGTTGTGATTTAAAATAATTTAAACTTTACTCCTAATCGAAACTTTTCTTTTAACAAAGATGTGTCTGAGAATTTTTTTAAGAAACTTTAGTTTTATTCAGCCGTTTCCTTTTTTTTAAACTTTCAGTCCTCCAATTTAACTTATAAACACCTTTCCAAGTATTACAAAAAAATATTGGATGTTACAGCAATACGTCTGACTTGTAAGACGTCTCGTGTTATTTAGAAAAAATTATAAACTTCTCCAAAGAAAAACTTCGTTTTATTTGTTATTAAATTTAAATCATCAGTCTTCAAATGCAGGCCAGCCTAAATACCCTCTCTAGTTAATGCTGTTGTGTACTCACTCTATTGGACTCGCTCACCTCATTGTTAACATATGGAGAAAATTTATCTACTATTTACAGCTAGGTAAATGCTGATAATTCAATAAAAATGGTATTTTCAGATAACCTGAAACTTAACAGAATAACTGAACTTTTCTGCACCTTGCAGCAGAACTCCTTTCATAAATTTCATCCACCAAATGAATGACAAAATCACGAGTTGTGTCATTGGGAAGTGTCCGGGCCTTCATGTTTCTTCTGAAGCCTAATTTCCTCACATAGGATCGCTTGTCGTTGATCATGGCAATCAACAGGTTTTCTCGGTGACCATAAAAACCCTTCCTTTGGATTTCAGGATCCACTAAAAATTTAAGCTCATCGCTCAGATATCTTGAGTAGTGTATAACTTCCCAAAGATGTTGGGCAACACCTGTGTATGAAGGCTCAATTTTAGTGAGAAACCAAATATTTGCATACACTTTTACAATATATTCCACAAGTCTTTATTTCAAGTGATGGCTCTTCTGTACCAATATAGAGACGAATCACTCTCTTTGCCGTTGTAAGCCACCTGGCATGAGAAAGCTTTCCTGGTGATTTAGTGGATAATGCTGTTGGACAATTTCCAGAAGATATCGCTTAACAGATTTGGTACAAATATTATTGGTCAGTGCTAAGTTTATCCACATCTAATGTGGGCAGGTCAACAGTGATTTTTCTAAACTGCACAACTGGTAGTTGTTCAGATAAGTCAAGAAGTTTCCCTATAGAACCACAATATGCAAAAGGGCCTGTAGTGTTTCCATCTAGATGCCGTATCAAATGACGTAAACGTAACTCATTGGCATGCAACTGATATATGAGCCACTGCAACGTTCTTATATGCAACTTAAACAGTCGTATCACATCAAATTTAACACCAGTATTGACTGGTGTTCCATCCGATCCAATCGCAACTAAATACGTGATAGATAACTGACTTGTTTTCAAATAATCTAAAATGCTAGACAGTATTTCATTAGCTGTGTCATTTTCTGTTAGACACATGACCGAGGAAATTACTTCCTGGCTCTTGCAATAACACTATATGCTTTTCCAATTTAATTCTTCTGTGTGGAATGCCCCTTTCTTTAACGATTGCTAAGGTTCGGTCCTTTTTTCCATCGAAATATAGTGCCCGCAACTTTGTCTTATCTTCCACTAAAACGTTATGTAAGTTAAGGCGAATCTTCTTCCTTTGACGCTCTACTTTGCATTTATCGATCACCATAGTAGAATCCTTCTTCGTAATCAAGCCAATATCTTCCAGTGTAGCACTTTTTTTTAGTGCACCTTTTCGACTCCAAACTCCAGATCTATCTAATGCCGTTGCCAGTGACGATAATGGAAGTGTCATTTTGGAGCTGCCCACTTCTTTTGAAGATGTAGCAACTTGCTTAAAATCCTCATCATAATAAAAATCATCTTCACTTTCAGAAGTAGAGCTACCATACATAATACTTTCACATTGTTGAGGTTGGCTATTTATCTCAGTTTCAGATTTTTGCTAATTCTCTCGTTCAGCATCCATTGCTTTCCTTGCCACTCTAAGTTTTATCACCCTAGTGATTTTAGCATCCAAATTCCACATATACATTTTCCTCGACGATCTCTGGTCCTTCAAAAATTCTGATTATCTCCCGGGAGGGGAAAGCAAATATTCCGTAATATACCGCGCAGTACAATTACACCATCCATCGTTGAAATTCAAAACAAATTTTGCCGGCCTAGCGGGGGCTTTAAATATGATGCGATATCAGAATAATTTTTTCCACAAAGAAAGGGTCTTGCTATGCAACAATTTCCATTACAGGCAATCAAAATTTTTCATACGTAAAAAAATTAAAAAATAAATAAATAATTGCTTTTTTTACATTTTTGGAGAAACTTCAAGGGTCGGGCGGAGTGGCCTAAATATATTTTGATTTCGAAAAATTATTTTTACAAACATTTGATAGCAATACACAACTTTTCCCACCACAGGCGATTTCGATTTTTAAAAAAGTAAAAAATGACCCACACGTTTTCTAAAAAAACGGCCAGCACGTTTTCTAGATCTCTGACACATTGAAAACATATGGTCATGGGTTGCTGAAACACTGGGCCGCCACAGCTCTCCAGTTACTACGAATGATGAAGTGGCATGGACTTGAAGCAGCATGGAATGACTTGTCTGTATCTGTGAACGGATTCTGTATTTAATCATGTTTTTTTCCTACTATGCTGTATAAGTACAGTAAGTAAGGTTTTGATAATCTTTTACATTACTGGTAATGCAATTTTATTGACCAGCAGTGTATTTGAGATTAAATAAAATCAATTTAGAAGTAACTCTTTGCGATTGAAAAGTCTCAGTGGAGTTAAAATAAAAATGTTGATCAAAGCTAATCTCAGGCGTCTCTCTTTACTGTATTTTACCTCTAAGACTTTGAATATTTGAAGGAGCTGTACGCAGTAAACCTTCCTTTTGCTAATGATTAATTGCGTGGTAAATCGAATATTTTTGAGTCTTCGCAGTGGAAGAATATGGAAATAATGAACGTTCTTATTGCGTCCGCAGGTGTGTCTAGGCGGAAAATACAAGGTGCGCCCATAAAGTAACCGGACAATTTTTTCTAAATAAGAAAAATATTACTCACCTTCAAATAAATTTATCTACTTCAAAATAATTGCCAAAGGAGTCTATGCAATTTTTCTAACGTTTCTTCAAGTCATTGAAACACTCTTATAGGCGTTGGAACTAACCGTTCTCAAAATACGCGTAACATTTGATTTAGTATCCGAGACGTTTTCAAATCTCTGTCCTTTCAAGGATTTTGAATTTTTTTATTACAAAGGACTTATTCACCACGAATTTGTTCCTGAAAATCAAACAATTAATCAGCATTTTCACAAGGAGGGGCTTTTTCGATTAAGAAATAGGATAAGCCGAGTTAGGAAGGAACTGTTTGATTCTGGGCAACGGTTTCTTTAACACGATAATGCTAGGCCTCGAACAGCAATTTCTGTACAACAATATCTTGCTAAGCATTCAATTACAGTGATAAATCACCCACCATATTCTCCCGACTTATCACTAGCTGATTTTTTTCCTTTTTTCCGAAGCTTAAGAAAGGACAGAGATTTGAAAACGTCTCGGATATTAAATCAAATGTTACGCGTATTTTGCGAACGGTCAGTTCCAACGCCTATAAACAGTGTTTCCATGACTTGAGAAAACGTTCGAAAAATTGTATAGACTCCTTTGCCGATTGTATTGAAGGAGATAAATTTATTTGAAGTTGAGTGATATTTTTCTTATTTATAAAAAATTGTGCGGTTACTTTATGGGCGCACCTTGTACGTAGTTTTCAGTGTTGTGTGTAAGTTTGACCTTAGAAATCATTCTATATTTGTAGGAAATGGGATATATTTAGGGTACTGTTATACCGTAACTAAAGTTTCCTTTTTACGACCAGTTAAAACCAGTGAATCTCAGGGTGACCAGAATTAAAACCCGTACTCCGACGTCTTTATATATCGAACTACTCAGTGTATAAGCTTCACATTTTGTACACATACTGTTCAAGACATGGGGAAACGGATAGAGAGAAAAAAAAAATTAGTTCCAGAAATCACTAACAGATGGAGCGGTACAGCTGGACATATGTTGAAAAGACACAAAAACACGTTTAATTTGAATGTAACAAACATTCATGTGACAAGGACCTTATCGACGCAGGGAATGTTGCTCAATATGGTTCCCTTATTGAAGATGTAAAATTAGCAGAGCAGTTGTAGACAGCTTGTTCAACTGCGGATAGTAAATGGTAGACAGAAATGCTTCTCTCATGGAGGGTGATACCTTCTTTCATGGCTGCCAAGGAATGAAGTTCCAGACCAGGTCCATATAGGCTTCGGGATGAAGTGTGCGGCTCCGGTTTTTATATAGCACCACAAGGTTCTTAGCTAGTTGCTACCTCAATTTTGACTGAGCATCGTCCGGGGTGACATATGGGAGGGTCATACCTTCTCCTACCATCTCTGACCTCAATGAGGGACTTCCCGGTCTAAGGATTAAATGTGCCCATATCCGGCCTAGACATGAAGCTATTTAATGGCCTTTTTGGGATTCAATCCAAGCACCATCAGCCCAGAAATCCAGAGCGCTGCCACTAGGCTACCTCGAACCCTCATGTGTTTTTTAATTATTAATTTTGTCTTTTTCATATTTTATGTTGTACAGCGCAACCTATCGGTGTATCTGGCACTAAATATTTTTTTCGCGGAATCCGTTTCCCCATGTTTTGAATAGTATGTCTACAAAATTTGAAGCCTTTACACTGAGTAGTTTGAATATTCAGGGAAGTTAGAGTAGGGGTGTTTTAATTCTGGCCACCCGGTATATATATATATATATATATATATATATATATATATATATATATATATATATATATATATATATATATATATATATATATATATATATATATATATATATATATATATATATATATATATATATATACACTGCTGGCCACCCAAATTGCAACACCAAGAAAGACAAGAGATATCACAACAAAATTTATTTTGTAGATAACATGTTGACCAAGTATCAAATGATTAAATTTATAGACTTCTGTGAAGTGTGGTTCCTGCCAAAATCAGTAGCCAGAGTAGCCGCCATTGTTGAAGATCACCGCTGCCACACGCCTCGGCATTGATTCAAAGAGACTTTGGATGAGTTCTTGGGGTACAGCAGACCAAGCAGCTTCCACACGTTGCCAAAGTTGATCTGCTGTGGCAGCTGGGGATGGAATCTGGGTCAATCGTAGAGCAACCATGGACCACATGTTTTCTATCGGTGAAAGATCCGGAGAGCGAGGAGGCCAGGGAAGCAATTCAATCTGGCGATTGACGAAGAACCGTTGGACAATGCTTGCCACGTGTGGTCGCGCATTATCCTGTTGAAATATGGTTGTGGGCAAGCAAAGAAGGTAAGGAAGGACAACTGGCTCCAACACCTCGGAGATGTAGCGCTGGCTGTTTAAAGTACCGGCAATGCGTACTAGAGGTATGCGAGAGTGATATCCAATACCGCCCCATACCATAATACCCGATGCAGGACCAGAGTGGCGGTGCATAACGCAGCTGTTCAGCATCCTCTCTTCACGGTGTCTCCAGACTCGAATGCGACCATCGTGGTGTTGCAGACAGAAGCGTGACTCGCCAGTAAAGACAATTTCATTCCATTCTGCCGTCCACATCCTTCTGTCATTGCACCATTGGCGGCGGAGACGTCTGTGGTTCTGCGTCAAGGGTAGACAAAGCAATGGACGTCTTGCGGACAGACCACTCTGCTGTAAACGGCGTCGAATGGTACGCGCAGACACTGGATGATGCGTTACAGACTGCATGTGCTGTGCTATGGTTCGTGATGTGACTGAGCGATCTGTCACTGCCATGCGCACAATTTGCCTGTCATCACGTGAAGTGGTGCGCTGAGGTGGATGCGATCGAACACGCCGGTCCGTCGTATTCTCCTGCATCCAACGATCAGATATCCGCATTACAGTTGTTTGGTTTCGTCCAACACGGCTACCGATTTCCCTGAAAGATAATCCACAATCTCGGTAGGCCACTATCCTTCCTCTGTCGAACTCGGATACTTGATCAAAAGATGATCACTGTTTTCGACGAGGCATAATTGATCGTTTTTTTGAAAAAACCACAAGAAAAACACAATTGCCGAACTTGAAATCGTCGAAATCTCCAAGCCTTAAATAGCGCTTTGAAGTGGCGCCACAGGCGCGCGTGATGTGCGTCTGCGCTGAAATTCTAATCATTTGCATATCTCACCTCCGCTAATGCATGTTGTAAATTTCATGTTATTTGCATGTTTCCTTCAGGGTGTTGCATTTACAGTGGCCAGCAGTGTATATATATATATATATATATACATACATATATATATGTATATATATATATAAATATATATATATATATATATATATATATATATATATATATATATATATATATATATATATATATATATATATATATATATATATATATATATATATATATATATATATATATATATATGTAATAGCACGGACGCGGACCGAAGAATGAAGGGCTGAGTGGCATAGTTTTGATTATGATTCTTCTTGCTTCATCTAATTGATGGTAAAATGGATGACTTATCGCCCGGCCGTGCATCACACATGTCTAAATCCATTCCAGCGTCATCTCAACCCTCGGACACAAATCATAACATAACTTTCTCGAACTACATGTTTATTAAATTCGCCGACCGCTCCTTCGGAATGAATGTAGCAAGAGGAAGTACAGGAGTCCCTCCTAATTTTGGACTTATATAAACTTCAATCCATTAAAGACTTATATAAACTTCAATCCATCACGTGACAAAAGGGTGTGTCTTAATAGTTGATTGGTTTAAAGTTGTTGTTGATGTGCAGAACTGATTTAAATTTGTACTGACGCCGCGCCGCGTTTCTTTACGTAAAAAAGACAGCCATCTTGAATGATTTTGCCGAAGGCTGTAATAATGGAATTTAACGCGAATGCCCAAAGGGAATTAAATATCTTAAAAGATTAAAAAAGAAGGGGTATGTAATTTTGAATAGTAAAGTGAGGAATTAATAGTTTTTAAATGTTAAGAGTGTTGAATTGAGAAATTACTAGTTTTTTAATATTATATATATATATATATATATATATATATATATATATGTGTGTGTGTGTGTGTGTGTGTGTAGAAAATTGATTTGTGAGAGATGGAGGCTTCGACCTGAACGAATTTTATTCCGTTGGGCTTAAGCGTCCAATATAAAAGCTTTGCGCGCGCGTGACGTCACCTTTTCGGAGAGCATTTGGAGCCCACACTCAGACCCTAAGCATGACATGGACGAGTAAAGTCGTGCCTTCTTCCCCGGTTCGCATTTTTAAATAGCGTGATGTCTTTTCTTTATATGTTTAATAGTAAATAAAATGTTATTTTAGACATTAATCTTTTATTATTTTCGTATAATTCTTTCCGTAAAGTTACTTACCCCTAGACGCCGTCCTACATATATATATATATATATATATATATATATATATATATATATATATATATATATATATATATATATATATATATATATATATATATATATATATATATATATATATATATATATATATATATATATATATATATATGCAGTGAAAATTCTATAGCAAACTACCATTCTAAACAACCTTATTTTATTCAGAACCGAATAAAAACGCCATAGAGCCAATGTGATGTAAGAAACCCCTTTTCGAAGGCCACCCCTCAAAACGGCCACTTTTTTCGGTCTTTTTTATAATTATAATATATATATATATACGTATATCTATCTATCTATCTATCTATCAAACTATATAGATATATATATATATATATATATATATATAAAGATGTCAGGTGGAGTAGTGGTTAAAAGCTTCACGCTGCCACACCACAAGTCCAGGGTTCGATTCTACGACAGGGCAAGGTGGACTCAGCCTTTCATCCCTTGAGTACGTCGATAAAATGAGGACCAAGCATGCTTGGGAATTAACTCTATAATGAGAGGGGTCCCGCGTCAGATTGGTCGCCTGACCGAGACATATGTTGTATGGCACCCCAAGCCCACGGTCAAAAAAGCGGAGATGGGCACGACTGACCTTGGTCCACATTCGGACTGTTGTGCCAAGAATATAGTTTAGTATATATATATATATATATATATATATATATATATATTAATATATATATATATATATGTATATATATATATATATATATATATATATATATTATATATATATATATATATTATATATATATATATTGTTATATATATATATATATATATATATATATATATATATATATATATATATATATATATATATATATATATATATATATATATATATATATATATATATATATATATATATATATATATATATATATATATATGTGTGTGTGTATATGTATATATTCCTAACTCAATGCTAGACATTAATTTTATTTTTTACGCTATCATGACCAGTAGTAGCAGTTATCCTACAAGATAATATGCACCGCAAAAACTGAAGCAGCAACAAAATGTCTGCTACATCAGCTCGGGTTTTCCGGACCTTAATTACTTACGTCACTCAAATATTTTTAAGTAACGAAACGGACTAAGCATTCACATATTTTACAAAAATAGAATACTTTTGATTTGAAAAGATATTCTGAATCTGAATAAGCATATTATAAGCCACTCACGTTATTTACAGTTATAGTATTTAATAAAGTAAATATTTATATAAATTATTTGCATATGATCTCTTTTCTATTCATACATGATAAATACCTGAGTTTTCCATTTTATTCCTCCCCTGATTATTAAATATTTACCCAGTCTAAAATATTTTTTTTTACTTCTAGATGACATTGTTTTCCACTGTGGAGTCAGACTGAAACGTCATTTCGTAAGTACTTTGAAAATAAACAATTTATTAGATTTCAAGTAGCTTTGTAAGTTTTCATTTACATAGTCAAATAGAGTAGCGTAATGTACAGTGCAATAGATATTGACTGTTATTACGTATGCGTAGATATCATTAAAAATATAAAATCCGTGAATAGAAAGCTTTAAAATGCAAATTTTCTTTCCGTTATAAACGAAAACGAAGAAAACACTCTATTTGATATTATATTGAACTTTTCAATGCATTTCTGGTGTTATGGATGCTGCATTAGGAAAAAATTCCTTTGTCGGCTTATAAGAAATTCTGATAAGCAAGCTGAAATGTATTGTCTGCTTCGAAAAGAGAATTATTTAACCTTTACCTTACGTGGTGGGGTATCATGTACCCAAGAATACGGGCCCAAGGAGGAATATATATATATATATATATATACACAGAGTGTCCATAATTAAAGTCCCACTTTCAAAAGGCTGCAAAAAAAGAACCACTGGTCAGAATGACTTCCAATTTGAACTGAATATAATGGAAGATAGAGGAAACAATTTAGCATAATAAAAAAAGTTCCAAAATGTATTAATAGATGGCACTGTAACATTTTGGAACTTTTTTTTATTATGCTAAATCGTTTCCCCCTTCTTCCAGTATATTCAGTTCAAATTTGAAGTCATTCTGACCAGTGCTTCTTTTTTTGCAGCCTTTCGAAAGTGGGACTTTAATTATGGACACCTTGTATATATATATATATATATATATATATATATATATATATATATATATAAACCCCTGAATTGCCGTTCTTAGAATGGGGGTAGGAAATCTCCCTTTCTAAAGAGGGAATCCGAGGATAAATGGGCCCCGTAAGCTAAAGGTTAATAATTTTCAGCAATAATTCAAGAATTACTTTTTATAAGTTATTACTGAACATTTTTAGAAAAAAATCGAGGGCCCGAGATAGCCTAGTGATAGCACGTCGGCTTTCGGTGTTGAGGGTGCTCGCACAGAATCACGACAAGTGCCATTCATTACCTCCGTGTCTGTGATAGATATGGGTGCGTAAAATACTTAGACCGGAGAGTCCCTTTATGAGGTCAGAGAAGGTGGGAGAGGGTATGATTACACGAGATGCCTCTCCTGGGAAAGCTCGGTCAAAATTGTGGTGGCACCTAGCTAAATCGGATTCCAACACTTGTGATGCGATTATAAACCGTAGCTGCAGTCCTCAACCCGCTAGCCTATTTGGACCTGGTCTGGAATAAATTCCCGCCAGGGGGCGTTAGAAGCTACAACAACAACAAATTATTATTGGATATATTTAGAAATACAGGTATTTCTCGACTTACGACCGCTCGCACTTACAACCGGAATTTTTAAATTAAAATAAATTTCTCAGAAATACTGTCCCTCGAATGTATAGTACATACCTATATGTATTACATAATTGTGTAAAATGTGATGCAATATTCTGCAATACTTCAAAAATTTATGACGCAATAATAAAAATGTATGATGCAATAGTTTCGATATCCACACGATAAATCAAATTAACCCTCATTGGCTTCAGAAATGGATTCAGCTTTTCATTATATTAATACAAGTCTACAACAATTAGAAACAATGGATATGAAGAAAGACTCACATATGCAAATTGTCGTACTCAGGAATATCTGGCTCGCTACCAGACAATATACAAGGAAAAGAAGACGTAAACTGGTCAGACTACCTTGGATAACTTCGTTAAAAATACTTGCAACGCATCTTCTGTCACAAATTCTGAACCAATGAATTGTTCTAACATAAGAAGTAGTCATGACGAATAAAAATTCATGTCTCCTAAATACAACGTATTTTTAATTACGCATGTATGTTTGAAAGTAAAAAATATATGTAGGTGTATATATAAAGAAAGTAAATTTTTGTTTGAAACGCAACTTACGACCAAGGCCGTCTGCACACGGGGCAACTGAAAAGAAACTGATAACTGACTCGAATCACAAACCAGTCCGTGTTGAGTCGTAACCTATGTAATTGAATGGAGCCACGCACACGGCGCAACTGGTTACAAACCCGTCGACCGGGTTTGTAACCAGTTGCGCCGTGTGTGGAGCCAGTTGGAGTTGTTTGAGCCAGTTGTCCTTCCTTACCTTCAGGGCTTGCCCACAGCCATATTTCACCAGGATAATGCGCGACCACTCGTGGCACGCATTGTCCAACGGTTCTTCGTCAGTCGCCAGATTGAATTGCTTCCCTGGCCGCCTCGCTCTCCCGATCTTTCGCCGATAGGAAACATGTGGTCCATGGTTGCTCTACGATTGACCCAGATTCCATCCCCAGCTGCCACAGCAGATCAACTTTGGCAACGTGTGGAAGCTGCTTGGTCTGCTGTACCCCAAGAACTCACCCAAAGTCTCTTTGAATAAATACCGAGGCGTGTGGCAGCGGTGATCTCCAACAATGGCGGCTACTCTGGCTACTGATTTTGGCAGGAACCACGCTTCACAGAAGTCTATAAATTTAATCATTTGATACTTGGTCAACATGTTATCTACAAAATAAATTTTGTTGTGATATCTCTTGTCTTTCTCGATGTTGCAATTTGGGTGGCCAGCAGTGTATATATATATATATATTTATAAAAAAATCGTAAGGGATATTTTTATAGACAAAATAATGTAGAAGAAAACATTCAAATTAAATCTAATACAACATACTAAAGAATATTGTACAGTTAATATAGTAGAGTTTGAAGAACATTTCTTTTACTGTATTTAATATTTTTTTGGATAATGTCCAATTCTTCCCGCATTAGTAAGAATTTTTTTTTTTTTCGATTTAGTTGTTATGCACGTGACGCAAAATTATTTTAAAGTATGACAAAAAGAAAAGATACCACTTGATGAGCATTTAACAATTTAAATTCTAAAAATGAATTTTTAAAAATTCACTAAAAATCAGAAAATGAAGGTGAAGATTCGAAAAAGATGTGCTTTTAAAGAAATTCTTATGATCTTTCTGGTGATATAAATTTTGTAACTGTCAGATTATCATTTTAAACGCAAACTTAAAAAAAGTTACAAAAATAGCTTAAAAATTTAATTTAAAAAAATCTGAGAAGAATTTTCAAAAATCTTTCTCAGTGCACACCTACACTATAAATATAAAAAGAATCGCCATACAAAATTTCAGCCCTTTAGGTCCAGTGGTTTGGTCTGTGCGTTATCTGTCAGTCAGTCAATCAGTCAGTCTGTCAGTTACGGATCTGTTTTATGTATATAGATAGACTACGAGAGATCGCTGGGATAATTGATTAAATCAGAAACATTGATTTAAGTTTTGATCAATGTTTCTGATTTAATTCTATTCAGACCTTTTAATTGCAAATGGATAATTACTTTTCTAAATCGGTTTGATTTAATTTCAAACATTTGTGAAACTACAGATTTCAGAGGGCGCTAGAGGACAAAAATTGGAATGACGCTTGTCAGAAGCATATAACTGACTAGCGAGAGTAAATGACATATATTTTAATACAATTCTCCTTAACCAATCAGTTTGGCGGTAACATATGATGATAGAACTACAACAACGTACAACTAGTAACACATTACTCTTCCGATACTCGCAGCCCTTAACGGGCTGCATCTTTAACATAGTGTTCCAGCTACGTAAAAACCGAACACCCAGAGAATTAAATTTTTAAATTTGGTTGTACAAATTAAAAAAAATTGGTAGCAATATTTAAATGTCTATTGTTGTTAATTTATTAACATGTTTTTATTAAATTGCTTTCTTGTTTGTGTGTGTGTTTGTCCAGTACAAATCTGATTTTATATGTATTAATTTTTATAGTAATTGTAAGTCACTTGGAAATAGAAGTATTTCTTCAAAATAGTTATCTGGCAGATATTGCAGACGATGATATCACATCCTATAGGGCTAAAAAGTTTTGTACTGGCTGCACGTGGCTTAGTTGTAGACTTTGTTGTTGTTGTTGCTGCTTATGCCACTTGACCGACAGCAACAGTGGCGTAGCGACAGGGGGGCAAGGGGGTCTATCATGCCCCGGGCGCCACTCGCAGAGGGGCGCCAAATGGTCCCCAAGACAAATAAGAGATTCCGGAAAATTTCAATTTTTATATGGGGGGGCGCCAAAAAGGTATCCTTCCCCGGGCGCCAATTATGCTCGCTACGCCACTGGACAGCAACATCAGATCACGTTCCGGAGGCTATGGGTGGTGAAGGTGCGGCTCCTGTTTTGACTGGCACCACAAGGATCGGAGTTCGACTTGGTCAAAGGACCAATCCTGTAATTTTGAACCGAGTCAAATGACGAGACCAGAACACTTGACCCCGCATCTCCAGAGGTAATTTTGAGAACTTGGAGGACATTGCAGCCACGACAGATTTTTCGTGCACCAGCCGCCCTTAGTGTAAACGACAGTAGATTTGTCAGCGATGATCTCCGAACCAGTAACGTTCAGATCACTAGCTCACTGCTCTTGCCAACTGTGCCACTGCACCCTTAGACTGTGTAACTTATGATGGAAAGGTTCCGTTTCTACAGAGGTTATGCGTCTTTACGGATTATGTTGTTGTATAGTGAAGCGACTTTCTGCTACTATACCCAATTTTGCAACCAATGTTTTATATACAGACAGATATTTTACAGGCATTAAATGTGCAAAATATAAATTAGAAAACACTATTTATATGGCAGACACTATAAATAATAACAGGCTTCCTAATGGGTAAAACTAATTGAAAAGTGATAAAGAATTAAACAGAGATGATTGATATGAGGTCGTCCGAAGTGATGATAAAATCTGCATCGTAAAATGGAAGGATATTAAAAGTGTAACAATTTTATCTACTTGCATTGGCAGTGAACCACTTTCTACTTGTGAAAAGTGGTCGAAGCAACAAAAAAAAGAAAGTTGATGTCCCTCAACCTGGAATAGTGAGTGCATACAACACATCCATGGGAGGAATAGACCAATATCTGGCCTACAATCGTTTTGCTTTGCGGACTAAGAAACGGTCAGTCAGAGTTTTCACAAATTTTGTTTAGACTTGGTCATTTCAAATTTTTGGGTTATATATGTGAGATATTTTAAAATAAATCAGCTAAGAGGAGCCAAATCTCTCATGGAGTATCGAATGGTGATTGATTCGGCTCTTTGCAAGTCTGAAGGTAATACAATACCGCATAGTGGAACCCCAAAACTTTCTGAAAGTTCAGATGATGAGGAAGAACCTCAAAGAAAGCAACGGAAAGTAATTTTCCAACCAATTAAAGACATATGTTTTGACAGCTTAAGTCATTTTCTTCGATTTATAGATTATAAAAATGCACCTAAATGCAATATCCCAGGCTCTAAATCACTGACAAGAGTCATTTGCACAAAATATGAAAAGTATTTATGTGTTTTGAACAAATATCGAATGGTGATTGCTTCGGGTCTTTGCAAGTCTAAAGATAATACAATACAGCATAGAAATACACCAAGACTTTTCTGAAAGTTCAGATAATAAGGAAGAGTCTCAAAGATAACAACGAAAGTAATTTTCCAACCAATGAAAGACGTATATTTTGACTGCTTAAACAATTTTCCTCGATTTATGGATTATAAAAATGCATCTGAATGCAGTATGCAAGGCTCTAAATTGATGACAAAAGTCATTTTCAGTAAATGTGAAACGTATTTATATGTTTTGAAAAATATCGAATAGTGATTGCTTCGGCTCTTTGCAAGTCTGAAGGAAATACAATACCGCATAGAGGAACACCAAGACTTTCTGAAAGTTCAGATGAGGAGGAAGAGTCTCAAAGAAAACAAAGGAAAGTAATTTCTCAACCAATGAAAGACGTACATTTTTACGGCTTAAATCATTTTCCTCGATTTATGGATTATAAAAATGCATCTGAATGCAGTATGCAAGGCTCTAAATTGCTGACAAGAGTCATTTGCACTAAATGTGAAAAGTATTTATGTGTTTAAAAAAATATCGAATGGCGATTGCTTCTGCTCTTTGCAAGTCTGAAAGTAATACAATACCGCATAGAGGAACACCAAGACTTTCTGAAAGTTCAGATGAGGAGGAAGAGTCTCAAAGAAAACAAAGGAAAATAATTTCTCAAAAAATGAAAGACGTACATTTTTACGGCTTAAATCATTTTCCTCGATTTATGGATTATAAAAATGCATCTGAATGCAGTATGCAAGGCTCTAAATTGCTGACAAGAGTCATTTGCACTAAATGTGAAAAGTATTTATGTGTTTAAAAAAATATCGAATGGCGATTGCTTCTGCTCTTTGCAAGTTTGAAAGTAATACAATACCGCATAGAGGAACACCAAGACTTTCTGAAAGTTCAGATGAGGAGGAAGAGTCTCAAAGAACTCATCAGAAAGTAATTTCCCAACCAATGAAAGACGTATGATTTGACGGCTTAAAACATTTTCTTTGTTTTATGAATTATAAAAATGCATCTAAATGCAGTATACCAGGCTCTAAATTGTTTTGAAAATACCATAAAAAAATAGAAGTTTATAATAATCAAGTGTTTTCTGAATTTCTTTTGAATATCTTGTTTTTATATTGTATTTTAAACTAATAGATGCTTTAGATATTACATCCACAATAGCTTAAATATATAGTTATTTTAACAATAATTTTTTTTAATATTTTTTGGTCTTTTATGGTAAAATAGCACTTAAAAATTAAAAAATAAACAAATACTTACCTGTTAATACCATACTTTTTTTTTTAGTAAAATGATAAATTTGAAGTAATTTATAATGAAATTTAGCTAAATTGCCTATCACTTTGCACAAAATTCTAATTCTACTATTTTAATTTCCTTCAAATGATACATATAACATGTTATAAACCCCAAAAAACACAGGAGTCTAGAAACAAACACGTCTATTCCGCTCGGATACTATACAGCGTCTCTCGTTGAATGTCTGGATTTTCAGCCGGGGTGGGGGTGGGCGGCAGATTATCGGCTGACAGCTCTTCTTAGTGCCGAACTTTATCGCCCGCCGAATGTCACTCACATGAAGTTATCGCTAAGAGAAAGACAGCTTTACTGGCTGCATCTGTGGAGAAAAACGTTTTTTAATCCCCCCGGTGTTCCGAGCTGATGGAAACGAGCAACACATTCCTTGAAAAATACGCAGCTGTGTTTCAAACTCTCTGGGGTCTTGGGAAAAATAAGACCATACATCCAGTACGCTACAATAGCCAGTTTTGCGGAAAGTTCATCAAAGAAATGCTCTCATTTATTCAGTCCACTAAAAACTTCACCAGGGACATTTTCCACGAATTGAAGTCCCCGACGTATTGTTTCAAATGCGAAAAATTGGGAGATTTTATTCTGAAGTGGAATAAAAACTCCCAATATGTCGTGAAAAAAAAATTCGATATATAGAAACAGTTTTTGTATGTAATGAACATGGAGATTTGCTAAGAGTTCGATATATATAAAATTTCGATATGGGGAAGTTTTGATATATGGAGGTTTGACTGTATATATATATATGCATGCTGTGGAATCTATTTGACGACACAGAATTAGAAAGGAAAGTTTACTGTGTACAGCATTTTGAAATATTCTTAGCTTTTAAATTAATATACGTTACAAGAGATGGCGAAGAAAAGCTTTGATCAATACTTCTGATTGAATTGCGTTCAATCGCAAATGAATACTTATTCTTCTAAATTGCTTTGATTTAATTTCAAATATTTGTGAAACCACAGATTTCAAAAGGAGCTAGAGGACAAAAATTTAAATGGCACTTGTCAGAAACATAAAACAGAATAGCGAGGGTAAATGACGTATATTTCAATGTAAGTCACCTAATCAGTTTTGATACCATCATAGATTGTTTGCAGATGAGACATCGCAATAGAATCTCACCAAAAGACAAGTAACACATTAACTATCACCAATACTCGCAGTCCTTAACAGACTACGTCTTAAATACAATAGCAAAAGAACTTATTTGGTCTAAACGAATTAATTCCTTAAAAGAACTAAATTTTTAAATAGAATTGTACAAAATAAAAAAGACTGGTAGCATTATTTAAATGTTAAATAATGTTCATTTATTTTAATTTTCAAAGCAAATTAGGAACTTTTGCTGTGTGTTAAATAAGAGAAAAAATCTTATCGTGAAACATATAAAACCTACGACGATATTAATGGCATAATATATATATATATATATATATATACACACAGAGTGGAATCTCGATCGATCTTTTTTCAAGGGACCGATTGAAATGAACGATAAATGGGGGAAAACGATAGATGCGGGAACATAACAAAGCAATATGATAATTGGGACTAAATAAAATGAACGACACATGCGGAAAAACGATGGATCCGACAATGATCGATCGACATTCCACTATATATATATATATATACCTGGTGTCCCAAAAATGACCGGCGATTTGAAAAATCAATTAAATAAAAACGGAAGGTGACAGAAATGTACGGTTTGCTGCATTCTGCTTAGGTAACCAGGTAATTTTTTCACACCAATTTTCAAAATTAGTTACAAAGTTCGTCAACAGATGGCGCTTCTGACTGGGAAAAACTATAAAACAATGTTTTCATAATAACCACTGTTTGCAGCAACAAAGTGGCGCTGTCTGAGGACAAAATTCGTAGACGGCTGTGCAAACATTTCAGTTTGAATATTCTGACAAGCATCAGAAATGTATTGTTCCAGTTCATCTATAGTTTATGGATTGTGACGATACACCTGGTCTTTCAAGTACCCCCAAAGAAAAAAATCGCAAAAGGTGTCAAATTTGGCGAATAGGGAGGCCAATCCATGCCACTTTGCGTATGCTTCTTCCTTTGAAAACATTGTTTTATAGTTTTTCCCAGTCAGCAGCGTCATCTGTTGGCGAACTTTGTAACTCATTTTGAAAATTGGTGAGAATAAATTCCCTGGTTGTCTAAGCAGAATGCAGCAAACCGTAGAATTCTATCCCCTTCCGTTTTTCTTTAATTGATTTTTCAAATCCTCGGTCATTTTTGCGACACCCGGTATATATATATAACATAAAAAAAACCTAAATCCCTTTCAAGATTCTAAATTTTTAAAATTTCCTTGGGCGTAGATTAATTTCGTTTCCGATTTAAAGAACAAAGACAGCTGCGTAGCGCCCCCCTCGAAAATCCCAATTTTTCGCGAATCTTACACGAGATACCACGTGACCTCTGACATCAGAGTCATGGATAGCCAATCATTACTCTTTTTCAAGATCACATGGCGAGCGGCCTCAAAAGTTTATATAAGATCTTGCGGTTAAAAATCGGAGAGCTCTTAATTTTGTAGTTACCCCGAGAAGATGTGTCGTTTCCGCTTAATAAAAATGTAACTAAAACGTACAGATTGTCTTCAATCGGTACCGAGTGAGCTCTGGTCGAATCCATAGACCTGTAATATATGTACACAGCGCATTGCTTTTCAAAGCAGCCGAAAAAAAGCAAGTAGAGATGGGTAAATCAGCTCAGAGCCGTTCGCTCTGAACGGCTCTTTGAAATGAACGACTGATCCGGATCTCAATATGTCGGATCTGACGGCTCCCACATCGTTCACCGGAACCGGAAAGACCGATGTAGATCTTCAGATTCCAATCTTTTTGAAGATACAGGTCTTTCAAAAAGAGCCGTCTCTTTTTGAAGACTTTTCAAAATGAACGGCTTTTTTGAAGATCTGTTTTCAAAATGACCCGGATCTCTGAAAGACCGACTTGGGATCTGCTATAGATCTGTTAGTGAACGACTTGGGACAGTGGCGCACCCAGGATTTTTTCTTGGGGGGGGCCCGAGATGAATGGATAAAAATATTTATAATGCATGGGGGGGGCCGAGATGAATGAATACAAATATTTATAATGCAAAATCAATATTTCTACTTCTTTGGGGGGGGCCAGGGCCCCCTGGGCCCCCCCCCTGGGTGCGCCACTGACTTGGGATCTGCTATAGATCTGTTAGTGAACGACCAGGATCCGGGTCTTTGGAGAAACGTTCGGGCAGCGGTGATTGATTTGCTGGCCAGCTGCTGAGTAACGGGGGGGGGGGGGGGAATAAGTCAACGGGGAAATAAGCAGTCTATTGTAATGAATTACGTTTTCAGTGTTGCGGTTGATATAACGATTGATGTAGAGTGGAAAATACTAATTCATCCGTTTAATAATATGTAGTAACGGATGTATGTATATACCATGTTTCAGCATCACTCAGAAACGCCTGGAGCAATTTCAACCAAACTTGGTACACATATGACTTATAATATGGTAATAATTACTGGGGGGGTTTGATACCCCTAGCACCCCTAGGGGGGAGGGGGGAGGGGGCCATGTAAAACTAAACGAAAACGACTGATATTAGTGTCGAATCCATAGTTTTCGGGATCGCTGAAATAAATAGTAACACTCTCGAAGCCGTTTAAGGGCAAGTTCAGCCCCCCTCTAAAAATAAGCATTGGGGGGGAGGGGGGAAAGGATGAAAAATAAACTGTCCAAAATGACCGAGAGTGGTTCTAATCAATAGTTTTAGGTGTAGATGAGAAGAATAGTGACACTCACGATGCCGTTTAACGGCGAGTTCAGCCCCCCATCATCATTGGGGGGGAGGGGGGGAAGGGATGAAAAATGAAATGTCCAAAATGACCGAGAGTAGTGTCGAACCAATAGTTTTCGGTGACGCTGAGATGATTAGTGACACTCACGATTCCGTTTAAGGGCAAGTTCAGCCCCCATCAGCATTGGGGGGGGGGGAGGGGGGAAAAGATGAAAAATAAAATGTCCGAAATGACCGAGAGTGGTGTCTAATCAATAGTTTTCGGGGTCGCTGAGATGATTAGTGACACTCACGATTCCGTTTAAGGGCAAGTTCAGCCCCCATCAGCATTGGGGGGGGAGGGGGGAAAAGATGAAAAATAAAATGTCCGAAATGACCGAGAGTGGTGTCTAATCAATAGTTTTCGGGGTCGCTGAGATGATTAGTGACACTCACGATTCCGTTTAAGGGCAAGTTCAGCCCCCATCAGCATTGGGGGGGGGGAGGGGGGAAAAGATGAAAAATAAAATGTCCGAAATGACCGAGAGTGGTGTCTAATCAATAGTTTTCGGGGTCGCTGAGATGATTAGTGACACTCACGATTCCGTTTAAGGGCAAGTTCAGCCCCCATCAGCATTGGGGGGGGGAGGGGGGAAAAGATGAAAAATAAAATGTCCGAAATGACCGAGAGTGGTGTCTAATCAATAGTTTTCGGGGTCGCTGAGATGATTAGTGACACTCACGATTCCGTTTAAGGGCAAGTTCAGCCCCCATCAGCATTGGGGGGGGGAGGGGGGAAAAGATGAAAAATAAAATGACCGAGAGTGGTGTCTAATCAATAGTTTTCGGGGTCGCTGAGATGATTAGTGACACTCACGATTCCGTTTAAGGACAAGTTCAACCCCCATCAGCATTGGGGGGGGGAAGGGGGGAAAAGATAAAAAATGTAATGTCCAAAATGACCGAGAGTGGTGTCTAATCAATAGTTTTCAGGGTCGCTGAGATGATTAGTGACACTCACGATTCCGTTTAAGGACAAGTTCAACCCCCATCAGCATTGGGGGGGGGAAGGGGGGAAAAGATAAAAAATATAATGTCCAAAATGACCGAGAGTGGTGTCTAATCAATAGTTTTCGGGGTAGCTGAGATGATTAGTGACACTCACGATTCCTATTAAGGGCAAGTTCAGCCCCCCATCTGTATTGGGGGGGGGAAGAAGGGGTGAAGTGTCGAATCCATAGGTTTCGGGGTCGCTGAGAGGAATACTGACACTCCCGATGCTACTTAAGTACAAGTTCAGCCCCATCAGCACTGGGGGGAGAGAGGAGGGAGAAATAAAATGACTTCGATTTTGCACTAAAGGTAGAATTCATTCCTTTTCCTGTCTAATAAAAAATCGGGATAAATAAATACCCGAAACAGTCGGGTAAACAGCTAGTTACAAATAAAATCAAAATGAAACATTACTGCCGGCCAATCAAACATAATGAAATATCCTCGAAAAATATAAAAGATTAAGATGAAGAAAATGTTAATAGTTCATATATTAAACGACTAAGGTCGTCTAAGGTACTGAACGAGTTAACTTAAAAATGTCCTCTTAGAAACTGCTTAAAAATGACTTTTTAAAAATCTGGTTCTTTTTTTTGGGTTTACGGTGTGAAAGAACTTTTTTTTATGTCACAGAAACATATAATCAGATACACACCTAGATGTTAAACGATTTTGCGTTTGAAATAACATGACAAAAATTATCCCTCTTGATAAATATATACATCTTTTTGTATTTTTTTAATATAAAATAATAATACAACTTTTAAAACAAGGAATATGTTCAGTTAATGAAGTTATATATTCATACAAGTATACATTTTCACTTAATAATTACTAATACATGTAAATAATAAAAGTATTTAAAGGAAATAAAAAACAGAACTCGTTCTTGACATAAAATCTAGGAGTCAAATTGACTCATCATATGTATATATATATCCCGACGCGCGACATTAAATACTTCCGTATCTATGCCGGATATGGGCACGTTAAATCCAAAGACCGGAAAGTACATCTATGAGGTCAGGGAGGGTGGGAGAGGGTACGATCCCCCCCTCCAAGATGTCGCTCATGGGGGTGCTCGGTCAAAATTAAGCTGTCAGCTAGCTAAGACGGACTCCGACTCTTGTGGTGCTAAACCGGAGTCGCACACTTCAGCCCGAAGCCTAGAATGCCCAGGGGGCATTAGAAACAACAACATATATATATATATATATATATATATATATATATATATGTATATATATATAATATATATATAATATATACATATATATATATATATATATATACATACTTACATACATACATACATATATATATATATATATATATATATATATATATATATATATATATATATATATATACAGACTTTATTCTTTCTAGTGAACGATGAACGGATCGTTCAGAGCCGTTCAGTAAAGTGAACGGTTCCCAAAGATCCGGATCTCTCTACTGATCCGTTTTGCCCATCACTAAAAGCAAGTAAGGGATCTATCACGTGACTTCGGGTGAGCTATCCCACATTTGGCTTGTTATCGCATCATTTGGCGTTATAAAATATTTCTTTCCACGCGCTAGTGGCTTTAAAGTACTCTAAATTTCAAGTCATTCGATATTAATTTTCGTTTCAATACGTTTTTAATTGATTCCTATTCAATTAATCAAATCATCAGTAACATTTTGAACAAAAGCATTAATTTTATAGTTAAAGATTGTGGATACTTGATATTAATGCTTCAAAATGAATTGTAGGTTCTAAATCTCTGATATTCCCAATTATCCAAAAATATGAAGTTCGGGAAATATGAAATAATTATAAAATGATTTTGACAAATATATCAATTTTATTCATTGACGATGAATTTTAATGCAGCTATCATAAACATATGCATTATCGTTACATTACCATACATTGATAATATTAATACCATACCATACATTGATACCATACATTGATAAAATTAAAATGAAAAATATTTAGGGAAAACTGAAATGAACCAAATTAACCCCTTATTTCAGCTCGATGGTCGAATCTCGACAAGCCCCATTAAATACATTCGTGTCCAGGTAGACTATGGCATGTTAAATTCGAAGACCGGACAGTTCTCCTTTGAGGTTAGTGGGTGGGGAAGTTACGATTCCCCCAAATGCCACCCCTGGGGGTGCTCGGTCAAAATTGGGGTGGCACCTGTCTAAGTCGAACTCCGACCCTTGTTGTGCCGTTATAAACCGGAGCCGCACCTGTCAGCCCGTAAGATTATATGGACCTGGTCTGGGATACAGGTGGTATAAGAAACAACAACAGCAGAATTCTTTTAGAACGTTAAACTACGCCATGAATTGTAACATATGTATCCCTAAAGCTTTTTGGATTTTCAGGGGCCTCATGCAAAATATTATAGCATTTCAGGGAGTCTATAAGGAAACTTTTTAATAAAGATTTAAAACAGAACCAATGTTAAAAAATCGACGTGGAAATGTTACTGTGGATTTAAGTTAAGTATAAAATTAAAACTCATTCCCCTGGAATATTACTATTTACGCAAGCTAGTACCTGAATTTTAAAATGCAGACGGCAGTCAATTGAAATTGCCCTTGCCCTTTCAGGAATTTTAAAAATGTATGCTACATAATCTCATTTAATGGCTCTGAGACGGAACAGAATCAATATATATATATATATATATATATATATATATATATATATATATATATATGTGTGTGTGTGTGTGTCAAAACATAACTGAACTGTCAAAATATAGTTGAGAAGTACGGGGAAAGGGGGCTTAAAATAATCAGAATCTAACAATCCATTTACAAAGCGCGCGTATTTTGCTGTGGGGAAAATCATCTTTTAAAAGCGACTTTGAGAGGAAAGCGAATAATTCTAGGCGGGAGGATTTACTTTTAGAAGTGTACAGATTTTGGGCGCGAAGTTAAGAATGCACAATCAGCACTAATGAGGGTCCAGATGCCCAAGGATCGGGTCTGCACATGCGCCGTGCAGCAGGAGCTCGGAGAAAATTAAGTTTTTGGCGGCAGATTGAGTGAGAATCTCATTGAGAGCGGATGCTCGCGGCAGTCGTGGCCGAGTAGATTATAAAATGGCGAAGCGCAATTTAGAAGAATAAGTATTCAACCTGTAAAGTGGTCAACTTACGAAGTTTAATAAAGACGGAGTTAATACAAGTTGGATTATTTTTTTAAAAGGCCTACCACTCGCCCAATTCAACAATGGACGTGACTGCATAAAATTGCTGTTAACACTGGAGCAAAACAAGCTCCGTGTCATATATATATATATATATATATATATATATATATATATATATATATATATATATATATATATATATATATATATATATATATATATATATATGTGTGTGTGTATGTGTGTGTGTGTGTGTGTGTGTGTGATTTTTTTTGGAACGGTTTTGAACCCAGTGTTGCCCCGATGTCACTTCAGGCTTTCACAACAAGACGCTGTATTAATTGTAGCACCCTTCATCAAGAATTCGGTACGCACTACATTTTCTCTACAGAAAAACAGCACCAGAATCACCTTCCCAGCGGATGGAGCTGTTCGGCATTTCTTTCGAGAACGCGTTTGTCAAGTCGTCACCGGTCCCGATTTAGTCCCCAAAAGCAATTCCTTTATGTTGATGTTGTTCCAAAAATTCTAGAGCACTTTCAAATCGTTGCACTTTGTGTTGGTCAGTCAATAGACGAGGCGATCTTGTAGACTGTGGCAGTCTCTTTTGAGGAATCAGTTCATTCAAGAGTTCAACTTTCTCATCTGTCGCCGAAGTTGAAGAAACTTATTTCGGTATCTGTACGGCCATTCTCGAGTGGCAGTTACCATTTGGCGATATCTGGGCGCGATGTTGTGTTATCACCGTACACTTCTTGCAGCTGCCGATAAATGTCAGTGTAGTCACAATCTTTTGCCCAAAGGAACCGAAATAATGCCCAGACTTCAAATTTGACGCCACTAGAAGCTGCCGAAACATATTCGCGACTGATTAGCAAGCGAACTAAAGCTACACGTCGAAGCCTCACGTCTGTGAAGTTGGCCCCCCGACATTGAGATATCCAAATTTTAAAAACGGCATTCGTTTGAGCGTCGTTTGAGCGTGTTTGAGCGCCAAAAATTTTCGCTTGAGCGCAATTTTTAAAAAAGTTATGAGCATTTCATTTTTGGCGGGAAAAACACCTAGCCCCCCCGACATTGAGATATTTAAATTTTGAAAACGGCATTCGTTTGAGCGTCGTTTGAGCGTGTTTGACCGCCAAAAATTTTCGTTTGAGCGCATTTTTTAAAAAAGTTATGAGCATTTCATTTTTTGGCGGGAAAAACACCTAGCCCCCCCCGACATTGAGATATTTAAATTTTGAAAACGGCATTCGTTTGAGCGTCGTTTGAGCGTGTTTGAGCGCCAAAAATTTTCGTTTGAGCGCAATTTTTAAAAAAGTTATGAGCATTTCATTTTTTGGCGGGAAAAACACCTAGCCCCCCCGACATTGAGATATTTAAATTTTGAAAACAGCATTCGTTTGAGCGTGTTTGAGCGCCAAAAATTTTCGTTTGAGCGCCATTTTTAAAAGAGTTATGAGCATTTCATTTTTTGGCGGGAAAAATACGTAGCCCTCCCCTCCCGTCACATTGAGATATTCAGAGAACGGGAAAAACAGAGCGGCATGAAATTTCGTGTCGGGGAAATGGCGAAAAAAAGGGGGGGGGGGAGGAAATTTGGTGTCGGCGAAACGGAAGGGACACCTCCAAATATGGCGGGTCCCATGGATAAGACATTGAAAGAGGCGCCAAAATGAGGCAGAGTAAAAATACGAAATTATCAACAAATAACGATAAAATATAATAGTAACTAATAATAGCAAATAGTTTCAAACTAGTTGATATAGTTTAGACCTCAGACAACAGTGTTTAATGCATTTATGAAATTTTTCAATACATTCAAAAATCCATTGATTCGTTCTTAATATTTCTTATACTTTAAAAAAGATGAACTTGAAAGAAAGTTTTCGTATCTCTGTCCTGTATATATTTACTTAACTTTTTCTTTTTTCCTATATACACTGCTGGCCACTGTAAATGCAACACCCTGAAGGAAACATGCAAATAACATGAAATTTACACATGTATTAGCGGAGGTGAGATATGCAAATGATTAGAATTTCAGCGCAGACATACATCACGCGCGCCTGTGGCGCCACTTCAAAGCGTTATTTAAGGCTTGGAGCTTTCGACGATTTCAAGTTCGGCAATTGTGTTTTTCTTGTGGTTTTTTAAAAAAAAACGATCAATTATGCCTCGTCGAAAACAGCGATCATCTTTTAATCAAGTATCCGAGTTCGACAGAGGAAGGATAGTGGCCTACCGCGATTGTGGATTATCTTTCAGGGGAATCGGTAGTCGTGTTGGACGAAACCAAACAACTGTAATGCGGATATGTGATCGTTGGATGCAGGAGGGTACGACGGACCGGCGTGTTCGATCGCATCCACCTCAGCGCACCACTTCACGTGATGACAGTCAAATTGTACGCATGGCAGTGACGGATCGCTCAGTCACATCACGAAGCATAGCACAGCACATGCAGTCTGTAACGCATCATCCAGTGTCTGCGCGTACCATTCGACGAAAAGTTTTCGTATCGCGCGAAAGTTTTCGTATCTCTGTCCTGTATATATTTACTTACCTTTTTCTTTTTTCCTGTATATATACCTAAAACTAAATACCCGTGCTTCACAACGGAATGCATTACTACCACCAATCATGTAATCGGGTTCCATTAATTTAAATTAACTTCAGTAGTAAAGTGTTGTCATTTCTTCTGAGGAGTTAACCCTATAATTTAATGACGATCCAACATTAAATAAGGGTTTTTAGATTTATATTTATTTCTTAATTTTGAGGGCCTTATGACCCTTCTGGATTTTTTAACTTTCTTAGTACCTAGGGCCTAAGAGATATTCAAATTTTGAGAACGGCATTCGTTTGAGCGTGTTTGAGCGCCAAAAATTATCGTTTGAGTGCCATTTGTAAAAGAGTTATGAGCATTTTAATTTTTAGCGGGCAAAAACTCCTAGCCCCCCCCCCCCAAACATTGAGTTATTCGATTTTTGAAAACGGCATTCGTTTGAGCGTGTTTGAGCTATATTTGCTGTCAACATAATCTTAAAATTGGAAACGTTTTAACGATCAACTAACTATTGGAACCATTTGTTTTTAATTACCTGACTTCAATGTGGAATATTTAAATTTCCCAGTGGCATAGCGAGAGGGGGGCAAGGTGGTCTATCATGCCCCGGGTGCCACTTGCAGAGGGGCGCCAAATGCAACCTAAGACCATTGGACCCTTTGGTCCCCAAGACCATGACGGGCGCCAAAAAGGTAATGTGCCCCGGGCGCCAGTTATGCTCGCTACGCCACTGTAATTACCATATTTAACTTTTTACGATAATTCATGATATGCAACTTATGCAAACTCTTAATAATTCTATTATAATGTTAATCTTTTGCTCCGTTCTATACGAGAAACAAAACATTTTATTTATTGTATATTATAATTCTGAAATTGGGATTCTTAATGCAGTCATATTTTATTGTAGTATTCAAGTGTGCATCAAGTTTTATACTTAATTTTTGTACATACATATTTTGAGTGTCACGGCAATCACAGTTTTATTTTTCTAATCATTTATGTGCGTATAGCACATTCATAATGTGTTTATAACGTAGAGATGGTTACGATTATTGTTTTTGTGTTTTAAGCAATTTATTTATGTATATATATATTCAGAATTGGTTATGAGGAATTTTGTAAATTGATGCATTTCAGCACAGCTGATAGTCAGTCATTTTTGTTCAAAAGTGGCTAATTTATTTTACATTAATCATCTTCTATCTTAAATTGTAATATTTTTATATTTATATATTTTAGGTAAATGAAGTTAATATTTTGATATTTGTATAGTTTAGATTCATAAATCTAATAGTTCGATATGTATATGTATCGAAGGAAAAAATATAATTTTAAAATCCAAAATATACCATAAGATTTCTGGAACATTGTATAAGATAACTATGTGAATGCAATCAGTTGCTAAATAAAAATAGTCGATATAAGAAAAGAAATGTATTCAACAGAATATTGCGATAAACTTACCGGCGTTTATATAGTGTTTAGAAAAGGTACAGTTAACTAGACGTCACTGGCACAACATTTATGGTCTGGCAGACAGTTTGACATATCCTTCCTCATTAAAATAATCTTTGCTTTTACCATATTTACAATAATTGTGTTACAGTGTTAGAAAGTTGTAAAAGTTCAAATTATGGAAGTGCATCAAGCAATTGCATTACGTAGTAGAAAGTAATTTACAGCTGACAGAATTCTTGCCGTAATTTAACTTCCGTAATTTAACCATGCCGTAATTTAACCATGAGTTCTAGGAAGTTGAAAATTTGTATAGTGGATGCACTTCCGCTCTCCCTAACAATAACATTTAAGAAATATTTTTTAAAAAAATCTACACTTTTAATATGTGAAAAGGGACCCTCAAAATTAAACACGGACTGACTGATCACTGTGTCTCTGGAACCATAAGACCTAAGAAGCTGAAATTTTGCATAGTGGCTCATCTAAGGCCCTAGGTACTAAGAAAGCTAAAAAATCCAGAAGGGTCATAAGGCCCTCAAAATTAAGAAATAAATATAAATCTAAAAACCCTTATTTAATGTTGGATCGTCATTAAATTATAGGGTTAACTCCTCAAAAGAAATGACAACACTTTACTACTGAAGTTAATTTAAATTAATGGAACCCGATTACATGATTGGTGGTAGTAATGTATTCTGTTGTGAAGCACGGGTATTTAATTTTAGGTATATATATAGGAAAAAAGAAAAAGGTAAGTAAATATATACAGGACAGAGATACGAAAACTTTCTTTCAAGTTCATCTTTTTTAAAGTATAATAAATATTAAGAACGAATCAATGAATTTTTGAATGTATTGAAAAATTTCATAAATGCATTAAACACTGTTGTCTGAGGCCTAAACTATATCAACTAGTTTGAAACTATTTGCTATTATTAGTTACTAATATATTTTATCGTTATTTGTTGATAATTTCGTATTTTTACTCTGCCTCATTTTGGCGCCTCTTTCAATGTCTTATCCATGGGACCCGCCATATTTGGAGGTGTCCCTTCCGTTTCGCAAACACCAAATTTCCTCCCCCCCCCCTTTTTTTTCGCCATTTCCCCGACACGAAATTTCATGCCGCTCTGTTTTTCCCGTTCTCTGAATATCTCAATGTGAGGGGAGGGGAGGGCTACGTGTTTTTCCCGCCAAAAAATGAAATGCTCATAACTCTTTTAAAAATGGCGCTCAAACGAAAATTTTTGGCGCTCAAACACGCTCAAACGAATGCTGTTTTCAAAATTTAAATATCTCAATGTCGGGGGGGCTAGGTGTTTTTCCCGCCAAAAAATGAAATGCTCATAACTTTTTTAAAAATTGCGCTCAAACGAAAATTTTTGGCGCTCAAACACGCTCAAACGACGCTCAAACGAATGCCGTTTTCAAAATTTAAATATCTCAATGTCGGGGGAGCTAGGTGTTTTTCCCGCCAAAAGATGAAATGCTCATAACTTTTTTAAAAATTGCGCTCAAACGAAAATTTTTGGCGCTCACACACGCTCAAACGACGCTCAAACGAATGCCGTTTTCAAAATTTAAATATCTCAATGTCGGGGGGGGGCTAGGTGTTTTTCCCGCCAAAAAATGAAATGCTCATAACTTTTTTAAAAATTGCGCTCAAACGAAAATTTTTGGCGCTCAAACACGCTCAAACGACGCTCAAACGAATGCCGTTTTCAAAAATTGGATATCTCAATGTCGGGGGGCTAACTTCACAGACGTCGAAGACTCTACTGCCCCTGCTGCAGCACCTGATGCTCTGTGTTTCCACAAACTTTCAACGAAATATCTCTTTCACCGAGATTTTTATGGAGGATTGCAACTAACTTATTGACTGACCCTTGTATATACATATATATATGTATGTATATATATACTATATATATATATATATATATATATATATATATATATATATATATATATATATATATATATATATATATATATATATATATATATATATATATATATATACTAGCATTATTGCCCGGCGTTGCCCGGGTAGATATATAGATATAAAATATTTCATGCATTCCATCAAAAAAATACTGGGCTGCACTCCCGCTCTTCATGTTCATCTGGCCAGACAGAATTCGCTTAGCACGTTTCTACTGAAATGATATACAAACAATAAGAAAGAAAGAAACTTTGAACCTGCGGACCTTCGTCAGATTTTAAGGTCATTCCCAACCCTCTTTCTCCCGTGCATTGTAATTTGACCCCCCCCCCCCTCCGTCATCCTCAAACCACCCCTCTTAACGCAGCTGGTCGAGGGGAATCCACAGGGGGTAGACGCACCTCTATCGGGCACAAAAAACATTAAAAAATTAATTAAAAAAAACTAATTGAGCCCCAAATTTCGTTTCTCCTGATTTAAGTTTCTCGGGTCTAAAACATTAACCGTGCCGAATTTGGTCCCGGTGGGTGAAACAGTCTATGATTCTATAGCGGACAAACAAACAGACAAGCTCTTTATATATATATATATATATATATATATATATATATATACACAGAGAAACTTCGGCTACCCCTCAAAATGGCCATATTTTGTTCAGACTAAAGACTTGGTTGAGCCAACGTTATAGAAGAAACCTCTTTTGGACGGTTACCAGCTTTAATAAGATAAAATGATACACATTTTCAAATTTGTTGGGCACAATTTCCAAGAATGGGATAGAGTACATAGCTTCAGTGCAGAAAGTATATTTAGCTTTGTTTCCATTGATCCCCAGGTTTATTTTCTTTTATTTTCTCTGAAAGTCAAAAAAGGCCTGTTTTAAGGCTGCTGTGTACTAACCCTATTGGATTCACTCACCTCAACGTTAACCTATGGAGAAAATGTGTCTACTATTTACAGGGACATAAATGCCAATAAACCAATAAAAAATGGTATTTTCAGATAGCCTGAACTTTTTTGCACCTTGCACCGGGATTCATTTTATAAATTTCGTCCATCAGAGGAATTTATGAGCGTTTGAAGCACACTATATCTGATTTTTTCCTAGAATAAATTAAATTTTAAAATATCATTTGCATGAAAAAAAAAACGAAAAATGCTCTAATGTGTAAAATTTCTTTCTCTATTACGTAGTACAATCTTTTTATTTACTTTTTTATTTTTTCAATCCAAGTCGCTACTCCTTGGACACATTTTCTCTATAGGTTAACATTGAGGTGATCGAATCCAATACGGTTAGTACACAGCACTCTGTGAGGTTTTGCCAATAAGATGGATGGTTTAATGTTTGAAAATCACAAACATTCGCTAACTATTCAGTCTTGTTTCTAACACAAATCATAAAGTTTTACAGTTTCTAAATTTATAACCCAGAAGCAGTTATTTAATTTTAAATAACTGCTTCTAAGTAAACTGAATTACCCGATGTAGCCCAATAGTAGCTGTTTGGGCATCGGAGCTGGGGAGTGCTAGGTTCGAATCCCGACGAAATCCATTAAATTCCTTCGTGTCTAGCCCAGACATGGGTACGTTAAATCCGTAGACCGGAAAGTCTTTCCACAGGGTCAGTAGGTGGGGAAAGGTACGAGACCTCCAGATGTTGTACCTGGAGGTTCTCGTTCGAAACTGAGATGGCTATAGTCAGATTCCAATCCTTGTGGTGCCATTGTGAATAGGATCCGCATTCCTATGGCCACAGTCAAGCATGTTCCCGAGTAACACCAGACCTCTAAGTAATTGTTTTGCAACTGTATTTTGCATAGTTGGTCCAACCATTTGTAACGCATTTCAACTCTCATTTGCAGTTGGGACAACTACATTTTATAATTTTTGGCCCAGCATAAACATTTTGAAGTTGTCCCATAATTGTTTCTGGATGTTCTGCCAACGGTACCTATTCCCCAACGATGTAACAAATACTTTCTTTTGGCCAACGATGTGTGTTACATGGGATTCGGGCAAGAGGGCATAAGTCACAACAACAGCAACAACAAAAACAACAACAAATAACAACAAACAAGCAACACCAAATAACAACAAACAAGCAAACAACAAAACAAAAACAAACGAACAACAACAAACAACAACAAAAAACCGGAAAGTTTTGCAAGATTGCTTATTTAAGAGAAATTGGTATCAATACAGCGCATGACAATCGCCCACCTCCTGTACCAGAATCAAATGGGTTCAGATAATAAACTACTCTTGTATAATACATTACTGCGCATTGTATGTAGTATTACTGCGCATTGTATTGTATACATTACTGCGTATTGTTGTACGCCGTGCCTGTTTGGGGCTCAGCGGCTGACACTCATATCCAGCGATTGCAGACAATTCAAAATAAAACACTCCGCGGTATTGTGAAGGCGCCCTGGTACCTTAGAAACGCACTTATTCACAGGGATCTGAGAATCGAACCCATTCGGCAACACATTAAAGATCTCGCACCTAAGTTCTACAATAGATAATATTCAATAGACAACGAAGAAATAGCTAACCTCCCCGACTACGACCCAAGGGAATGCTATAGGCGTCCTAAGGCCACATTGATTATTCACCCTGGTCTCCTTCCCCTTTGTTAACTTTCCTTCCAACTGGTCTAAATTCTAAATTACAACTACGGGCGCTTCTGGTTCTGACCTGTCATTTTTTGATCGATCGACCTCAAGACTACCTTCTGATTTTTGCTTAATTGTCTGCAACCTTTTTATTTTTATTTATTTATTTATTTATTTATTTATTTAACTTTATCCGTGTTAAATTGTTGTCAATTTTATATTTATTTACTTATTTATTTATTAGTTTTATTTTTGTTTATTTTTTTATTTATCTATTTATTATTTTTATTGTTATTATTATTTTTAACTTTCAAGTCAACACTTTTCTTTAATCCTGAAAACGGAAATACAGCCACAAAAAGTTATCCATACCGAGGATATGGATCCCTGCTCTCTGGTGCCTCGTTAATGTACCATGTCTATGTCTCTATGTCTACAGCGCATGACAGTAGAATAAATGACACTTAAAAAACCCAAAGCAGTAAACGCAAACTGCCATTCCTCGAATTAACTGGAAAACGTTTCAAAAACAGCGTATGTACAATTTATCATATTTCTTATAAGTAAAAAAAGCTTTTCCAAATGGAAAATATGCTTTGGACATGAATATTTTTAAAAAATGTATCGACAGTAAAAATCCTTCAAGAAACGTTTTTGACACTTCTTTAGGTACTTTTAAAACAACAAAACAAATATTAAACGTCAATAGAGAGCGATGTATCAAAGCGAAATTTTATTCTGAAAATAAAATAACGGGTAAAATTCAATGAATATAAATTTGCATTATCTTCGTATTTGCCTGTCTCATATGAAATGAAAATTCACTACGGCATCAAAAAAACATATTTCGATTCACTTTCGAGAATTTTTCAAAAATGTATAATGCATATTCAGTCTTGGAAATCACTAATAAATATTCAGAAATTTAAAAAATAAAATAATGTTTTTAAAGCTCAGTTTCTGTTCTTTTCAGACATATTTAGAAACTATCATTCTAGTTTTAAATTCTCTTAAAAGGGCGTAGTTTATCAAATCAGAGCGATTCAAATTAGGGAGAAATAAATTTGAATAACAGTATTTGACTTTTCTATAAATCAACGTGTACTGAATTCATCTAATTATTAGCTGGATATGCAAACACACTTACATAATATATATATAAATATATATATATATATATATACAGGGTGTCCATTATTAAAGTCCCACTTTCAAAAGGCTGCAAAAAAGGAACCACTGATCATAATGACTTCAAATTTGAACTGAATATACTGAAAGAAAGGGGAAACGATTTGGCATAATAAAAAAAATAAAAGTTCCAAACGCTTACAACTCCATCTATTGATACATTTTGGAACTTTTTTTATTATGCCAAATCGTTTCCCCCTTCTTCCAGTATATTCAGTTCAAGAAAAAATTCCTTCACAAAAGACGCAGGCTTCATTGTTGTCATCAGAGTAATCTCGTGGTGGAGAGTCCAGGTCGCTCTCACTATCATCAAACTTGGGTTTACTATGTTCTTCCTCGGAGTCGAAAGTCCAATTCTTGGTAGCCTCCTTTGCTACCAAGAATAGAACCCTTCTGGAATATTAGAACCCTTCTGGGCATAATTTCAACAAGGAACCACTGATCATAATGACTTCAAATTTGAACTGAATATACTGAAAGAAAGGGGAAACGATTTGGCATAATAAAAAAAATAAAAGTTCCAAACGCTTACAACTCCATCTATTGATACATTTTGGAACTTTTTTTACTTATGCCACATCGTTTCCCCCCTTCTTTCCAGTATATTCAGTTCAAGAAAAAATTCCTTCACAAAAGATGGGCATAATTTCAACAAGGTATTACTATGTTCTTCCTCGGAGTCGAAAGTCCAATTCTTGGTAGCCTTCTTTGCTACCAAGAATAGAACCCTATCTGGAATATTAGAACCCTTCTGGGCATAATTTCAACAAGGGTTTACTATGCTCTTCCTCGGAGCAAAAAGTCCAATTCTTGGTAGCCTTCTTTGCACCACTTATAGCTTGCCCATTTTTAGGTTTAGTTATTTTATTTTTTTGTTTTTACGGCTTCTACATCACTTACAGACACATAATTCTTCCTTGGTTTGTTTAGTGCCCATTTTCACAAGGACCGAGTGAACCCGTTCCGGTAAGGTATGCCCGTCACTTTTTGCGAACTCGAGTGGTCGAAGTCCGGAATTGAAATAATTACAGAAAATATAATATCAACGCCCAAACATAATTTAAAAAAATTTAAATAAAAAAAATGCATTTTATTTCGAAAAAACATCCAAAAAATTATGAAAAGATATGTGATAGGTGAGAAAATTGTCTAAATATGGGCTACCCCGTTTTCAGACCGACTCTGCTAGCCAATACACTTACTTGATAAAGTTTCGAAGTCTGAAAATATGTGATTTTCAAAACGAATGGCGAATGAATTATACGCAAACGGCAAAGATGCATAATCTGTTTAATATCTTCTTCCTTACAAAAATGCGATTGTTTGATGACCTCACTGCCAGATGGCAGAACCTCCTTGTATATAATTCAACACCTAGTTCGTTTTTCGACCCTACCCTATATTTGGACCTTCTGCTCTCTCTCTCTCTCTCTCTTTATACACACACACACACACACACACACACACACACACATATATATATATATATATATATATATATATATATACAGGGTGTCCATAATTAAAGTCCCACTTTCAAACGGCTGCAAAAAAAAAAACCACTGGTCAGAATGACTTCAAATTTGAACTGAATATACTGGAAAAAGGGGGAAACGATTTGGCATAATAAAAAAAGTTCCAAAATGTATCAATAGATGGCGCTGTAAGCGGTTGGAATTTTTTTTTTTTATTATGTCAAATCGTTTCCCCTTTTTTCCAGTATATTCAGTTCAAATTTGAAGTCATTCTGAATAGTGGTTCTTTCTATGCAGCCTTTCGAAAGTGGGACTTTAATTATAGACACCCGGAGTCCATAATTGGTGCATAATTGGTCCATATATACACACACACACACACACACACACACACACACATATATATATATATATATATATATATATATATATATATATATATATATATATATGTGTGTGTGTGTGTGTGTGTGTGTGTGTGTGTATAGATATATAGATAAGTGAAACAATAGCAATCCTTGGTGCCACCTCAAATTGGACAAAGTGACACTGGGGAGAAATCTGGATGATTCGTACCTTCCCCCTACCTTTGACAACATGGAACGACTGTCCAGTCTATTTAACGTGCCAATATCCCGCAGCGTTTTAAACTTATTGTATTTAGTAGTCGGTATGTGGCAATATTTTTTATCCTGTGAAACTGTACTAATCCATCATCTTGTACAATTTAAATAACTCTCATGCTTTCTCCTATTGCTATTTCTTATTTTTTTAAATTATTTTTTTAAATAATAAGTCTATAGTTCATGTCAGTAAAAGTATTTCGATTATAAACCCATTAGAGAAGTTTGACATTATAACTCATTATAATGCTACATAGCGGAAGGATCAGTTGATAAGAAATTTTTTGTAAAAAAAAAAAACAATTACCATTTGAATTAAATAGTACATACAACATTTAAAATAAATTACGGTGATGATAAAATCGATCCTTATTTTTAATGCCCCATCTAATGATTGCAGATGCATAATCTGTCTTTAATGTTAAAAAAAATACGTTTAAATTAAAAACAATCTCGAAACGCATTTTTAAACACTAAATTAATCACCCAAAAAATACGAGATTATAACTCGTGGCTTTTTTTTATACCGAGATGGTCATTAATTATCCTGCGAAGGATTTCTTTCTGGTGTCAAAAATTAATCAATCTAACACGCCCATAATAAAGAGGATGAGATAAAAATGAAATATTTTCTTCGCGTTTTATACTTGTGGGGTTTTTAATTCGCTGTGTAAACAGGGAAAAAACTTCCGTTGCAAGTATATTTTTCAGTGAAATTAGTTTTTTTAATAGTTATGATGTATTACAGCCCACCACATAGAAGAGCGTAAGCAAGGAATTAAATTTTACTGATGAGTAGTGATGAGTTAGGATAGGCACAGAAACCGGGTCGTCAAGTGTGTTTGTCAATAAGTTGTCAGCAGTTAATTCGGTTTTACAGAGAATCCGCAGCATGCGGCTGCAAGATTTTTCCCTCAGTGAATAGCGCTTGAATCCTTCATGATCCAGAAACAAGGGAACCATTCGTTTTGAGTTGATTCATGTCAAGGTGTTTTTGTTTGAGAACTAAGCCTCTCTATTGGCGTCCTTTATGGCGCCATGTTCGTAAGATGGATTTATTTGTTGGGTCACTATTTTAGCGAAGTGAGCGACTGGCTAGTTTCAAACCTCGGACCTCGGCGTCCGAGGTTCGAGGTTAGACCAGTATACATTTGAGTTTTATCAAATTAGTTTGATCAGAAATTTAAAAATGTAAAAAAATAAAATAAATCACGTGGAATATATATATATATATATATATATATATATATATAAAACAGTTCCGTAACTGACTCACTGACTGACATACAACGCACAGACCAAACCGCTGGACCTAAAGGGCTGAAATTTTGAATGGCGATTCTTCTTATAGTGTAGGGGTGCATTAAGAGAGATTTTTTAAAAATTCTTCTTAGATTTTTTAAAATTAAATTTTTAAGCTATTTTGGCAACTTTTTTTAAGTTTGCATTTAAAATAATAATTTGAGGGTTATAAAATTTATATCACGAGAAGGGTCATAAAAATTCCTTTGAAATGAGATCTTTTTCGAATCTTTACCTCTATTTTCTGATTTTTGGTGAATTTTTAAAGATTAATTTTTACAATTTAATTTATTAAATGCTGATCACGTGACTTCTTTTTCTGGTACTTTAAATCAATTTATCGTCACGTGCATAACAACTAAATAGACAAAAGTATATTTTTTTTCTTGCTAATGCTGTAGACGATTGGACATTATTTTGTCTATAAAAATATCCCTTACGATTTTTTTATAAATATATATTTTTTTTCCTACATCAATTGTATATATTGATCGTCGGATTTATTATAAATATATATATATATTTATTTTTTTTGGCATTAATGGCATACATTGACTGTTGTATTTAATTTGAATGTACTCCGTAGCGAAGTGCGGGTTTTCAGCTAGTATATATATATATATATATATATATATATATATATATATATATATATATATATATATATATATATATATATATATATACACTTCCCTACAATAATGGACCGGGCGCCAGCGGATTTGCATAAAATCTGACAGCATATCGGATGTTATGCAAATCCAATCTGTTATGGTTAAATACGATATGCGAAGTGGTAACGTCGTTAGGTCTGTGTGAAATTGTGACACTATGTGGAAAATTAAATTAACTTATTGACATTGAAAGAGGTGTTATAAGTTGTCACGTTAGTGGCAAGTCTATTCACGCCGATGCGGTAGAATTATCACAGCCTCGGTCAACTGTTGGTGATGTCGTGAATAAGTGGAAGACTATGAGAGTTGGGACCCGAACAGCACACTTTGGTCGTCCCCGTAAACTTACCGAACGGGATCGGTGTGTCCTGAAGCGTGAGGTTCGTATGAACCTCAAGAAACCACTCCAAATCATCAACAGTGAGTTTCAACCGGCAGCAGGGGTTACGGTGCACCCAAATACTTTGCGGGAAGAACTGCACGCCCTCAATACCCACGGATGTGTTGTGGTACACAAACCAAACATCACGCCATCCAACAAAGCAGGACAGACTCACTTGGTGTCTGCAACATCGCAACTGGACTGTGGACCTCTGGAAAACTGTTCTATGGAGCGACGAGTCACGCTAAACTCTCTTGCAGTCGGATGGATGCGCTTGGGTTTCGCGAATGTCAGGCGAACGTCTGTTATCCGAGTGCATCGTTCCAACTCTAAAGTTCGGTGGTGGCTGTGTACTTATTTGGGGGTGTTTTTCGTGGTATGACCTGGGACCTTTGCATGTTGTTCCTTGTAAATGGAACGCTTACGCCTACATGAACATTTTGAACAGTCAGGTTCTTCCTACGCTCTGGAAATTTTATGGAATAGACGAATATTTAGTCCAGGACGGCAGCGCTCCATGTCATGTTGCAGCCTCTGTCAAGCAGTGGTATCAAAATATGGATGGGAAACGTCTTCCCTGGCCTGCTCAGAGTCCCGACCTAAACCCCTTGGAACTTGTGTGTGACGAGTTAGAGCGACGCTTACGGACCAAGGAACCACGTCCGAAATCTACAGCTCAGCTGGCGACATTCTTGTAGCAGGAATGGAGATATATACCCATAGCTGTGTATCAAAACCTTGTTGCAAATATGCCCAGAAGGGTTACTGGTGTAATTGCAGCATGTGTAAGACCATCTCCCTATTAAAACATATATTCTTTCCCTTATACCATCACATCTTGCTGTACGGACCATTATTGTAGGGTAGTATATATATATATATATATATATATAGGGGTACCTCGGTTTACGAACTTAATTCGTTCCAAAACTACGTTCGTAAACTAAAACGCTCGCAAATCGAATCAGTTTTTCCCATATAAATTAATGGAGGAAGAATTATTCCGTTCACCCCTCTAGAACATAGTTATTTTTACCTTGTTTTTATGGGTTTAATTATAAAGAAATGGTGAAAATAAATGAAAACAGACTTTTTTATGAAGAACTAAGACATGATAAATGTTCAGTACAGCATTTTAGCTTGTAGTGGATAATTGCTGGTTCAGGTGGTTGATTGTTGAAAAGGGAGGGAGGACTACAGATGCTACCGCTTGGAAGGTAATATCACTAGGCAATTCTTATTTTAGCGTTTTTCCTCTTCGTCTACTTTCAATCTTACTAGTTCATTTTGGCAGAAGAAACCGATACAAAGAAATTTGTCTTTTGCCTTTCTGAGGAATTTTACATAAGTTGGACCTTACATTGTCATTTGGAATATTAACTGCTGTGTTAGTCACAGATTTATTATGGTGATGGTTTTTAATAAACGCTTGCACTTCACTCCCCTTGCTGCAAATTTCTTTTATCATGGCAATGGAAATTTTCTCTCTATCACTGTCTTTCTTTAATAAATGCTCTTCCTGGATGGTGTTCGCCTGTTGACTCTGCAGCTCAACCAGTTCTGTGGTGGGATCTTCGCTGTCTTCCGCTTCCAGCTCCTCCACAACTTCACAGTCGACTTCCAATCCCATAATTTTGCCCATGGACACTACCTCATCCGCAACTTTGACTTCCGCCTCTTCATTATCAAAGATCTCGAAATCTCTCTCTGGCACACAAGTTGGCCTAAGCTTCTTCCAGACAGACTGCAAGTTATAACAAGAGACCTCCCTCCAGGCCTTATCAGTAATGTTGATGAAGTTTAGGATATCGAAGTGCTCCTACCAAAAATATCTCAGTGTCAAATAGGTGTCATATGTAACTTGAAAACACCTTAAAAAAGTGCCGTGATATACAGTTTTTTAAAATTAGAAATAACCTGCTGGTCCATAGGCTGAATCAAAGAAGTTCTGTTGGGTGGTAGAAATTTAACCTTAATGAAGTTATATTTCATAGTCCAGATCTTCGAAATTAGGAAGATGAGCAGAAGTGTTATCCAGGACGAGAACATACTTCAAGAGCAAACAATTCTACCATTCTCCTCAAGAGATATTTCTTGACAGCAGGTGCGAGGTCCTCAATAATCTACTCCATGAAAATGACTTTTGTTTACCAGGCCTTAGGAATTGCTCTCCACATTACAGGCAGTTTCGCCTCCAGCACATTATTTTCCTTGAATGCACGATTATTTTCAGAGTGGTAAACTAAAAGTGGCTTGATTTTATAAACTGCACTTGCATTAGCATACAATAAAAGTGTAAGCCTGTCCTTCACAGGGTTTTGCCCAGGAAGTGCTTTCTCCTCTTTGGTGATGTAGGTTCTTGGCATTTTCTCCCCAGACAATCCTGTTTCATCACAGTTAAAAGCTTGGTTTGGCATGTAGCCTTCACTTTCCACAAACTGTTTTAATTCATGAACAAATTCCTCTGCAGCCTTTTTATCTGAACTAGAAGCCTCACCATGCCTAAGAACACTATGAATTACATAGCTTGGTTAATATAGCTATTAATATAGCTTGGTTTGGCATGTAGCCTTCACTATCCACAAACTGTTTGAATTCATGAACAAATTCAGCTGCAGCCTTTTATCTAAACTAGAAGCCTCCCATGCCTAAGAACACTATGAATTATATAGCTTGGTTCGGCATGTAGCCTTCACTCTCCACAAACTGTTTGAATTCATGAACAAATTCAGCTGCAGCCTTTTTATCTGAACTAGAAGCCTCCCCATGCCTAAGAACACTATGAATTATATAGCTTGGTTAATATAGCTATTAATATAGTTTGGTTTGGCATGTAGCTTTCACTTTCCACAAACTGTTTTAATTCATGAACAAATTTCTCTGCAGCCTTTTTATCTGAACTAGAAGCCTCCCCATGCCTAAGAACACTATGAATTATATAGCTTGGTTAATATAGCTATTAATATAGTTTGGTTTGGCATGTAGCTTTCACTTTCCACAAACTGTTTTAATTCATGAACAAATTCATCTGCAGCCTTTTTATCTGAACTAGAAGCCTCCCCATGCCTAAGAACACTATGAATTATATAGCTTGGTTAATATAGCTATTAATATAGTTTGGTTTGGCATGTAGCTTTCACTTTCCACAAACTGTTTTAATTCATGAACAAATTCAGCTGCAGCCTTTTTATCTGAACTAGAAGCCTCCCCATGCCTAAGAACACTATGAATTATATAGCTTGGTTAATATAGCTATTAATATAGCTTGGTTTGGCATGTAGCCTTCACTATCCACAAACTGTTTGAATTCATGAACAAATTCAGCTGCAGCCTTTTATCTAAACTAGAAGCCTCCCCATGCCTAAGAACACTATGAATTATATAGCTTGGTTCGGCATGTAGCCTTCACTCTCCACAAACTGTTTGAATTCATGAACAAATTCAGCTGCAGCCTTTTTATCTGAACTAGAAGCCTCCCCATGCCTAAGAACACTATGAATTATATAGCTTGGTTAATATAGCTATTAATATAGTTTGGTTTGGCATGTAGCTTTCACTTTCCACAAACTGTTTTAATTCATGAACAAATTTCTCTGCAGCCTTTTTATCTGAACTAGAAGCCTCCCCATGCCTAAGAACACTATGAATTACATAGCTTGGTTAATATAGCTATTAATATAGCTTGGTTTGGCATGTAGCCTTCACTTTCCACAAACTGTTTTAATTCATGAACAAATTCAGCTGCAGCCTTTTTATCTGAACTAGAAGCCTCACCATGCCTAAGAACACTATGAATTACATAGCTTGGTTAATATAGCTATTAATATAGCTTGGTTTGGCATGTAGCCTTCACTATCCACAAACTGTTTGAATTCATGAACAAATTCAGCTGCAGCCTTTTATCTAAACTAGAAGCCTCCCCATGCCTAAGAACACTATGAATTATATAGCTTGGTTCGGCATGTAGCCTTCACTCTCCACAAACTGTTTGAATTCATGAACAAATTCAGCTGCAGCCTTTTTATCTGAACTAGAAGCCTCCCCATGCCTAAGAACACTATGAATTATATAGCTTGGTTAATATAGCTATTAATATAGTTTGGTTTGGCATGTAGCTTTCACTTTCCACAAACTGTTTTAATTCATGAACAAATTTCTCTGCAGCCTTTTTATCTGAACTAGAAGCCTCCCCATGCCTAAGAACACTATGAATTATATAGCTTGGTTAATATAGCTATTAATATAGTTTGGTTTGGCATGTAGCTTTCACTTTCCACAAACTGTTTTAATTCATGAACAAATTCAGCTGCAGCCTTTTATCTAAACTAGAAGCCTCCCCATGCCTAAGAACACTATGAATTATATAGCTTGGTTAATATAGCTATTAATATAGTTTGGTTTGGCATGTAGCTTTCACTTTCCACAAACTGTTTTAATTCATGAACAAATTCAGCTGCAGCCTTTTTATCTGAACTAGAAGCCTCCCCATGCCTAAGAACACTATGAATTATATAGCTTGGTTAATATAGCTATTAATATAGTTTGGTTTGGCATGTAGCTTTCACTTTCCACAAACTGTTTTAATTCATGAACAAATTCATCTGCAGCCTTTTTATCTGAACTAGCAGCCCCATGCCTAACAACACTATGAATTCCGCTTCGCTTATGGAATTTCTCAATCCTTTTAAAATCTCCTACTTAAAACCTTCACTTTCAACCCCATTTTTACTCAGTGTTTTTGCTACCAAATCACCGTGTAACATTCTAGCCTTTTCGCATATTAAAGCCTCACTAATACTAACACCAGTAAGCTATTTTCACGTATCCACACTAGCAATAATTTTTCTACCTTTTCTATAACTTGATGCCTTTGCTTCGTTAAAACAGCCACTCTTTTATCCACATCAGCTGACTTTATTGCCTCTTTGTTTTGGAGGGTAATACAAATGGTAGACTTCGCCAACCCAAACTGCGTGGTGAGATTAGAAACACGCACAGCATTCTTATGTTTAGCTATTATTTCCTTATTTTTTTCTCAAAAGTTAGATTAGGTTTTCTGTTAGCAATATTATTTGATATTGCAGTTTTATTGGGAGCCATATTAACGGATAATTTAAACAAAAATATTTACAAAACGAATTTGTGAAATTCAGGAGCAACCTACGTTTAAGCTGTTTTAGAGAAAGTACAACTGACAAGTGGACTATTCATGAACTGAAGCAAGTATGACAAATGCTTGCATCGTAGACCACCAGATGGCAGTGCATCTCTGGCGTTTGTTCTTAAACCGAATCGTTCGTAAACCGAGGTACCACTGTATATATATATATATATATATATATATATATATATATATATATATATATATATATATATATATATATATATATATATATATATATATATATATATATATATATATGATAAATTAAGTATTCAATTATGTTGCCTTACTTTTATATCTTTAATCAAAATCTTGAGGTTTTTTTTGTACTTTTATTACTATCTAGTCGTTTCTCAGATTTGATAAGAATAAAAAAAAATTTATGAATCAAATAACTAATTTATACACAAGATTTTATTTTTTTTCCAGTTCCAAATTATGTTCCCGTAATGAATCATAAAATCCGAGAGAGCACATGTTTCCTGCTGAAATATTATTTGTGATATATATTTTTTTCTAAATAGTACTTCATTATGTCTGGTGCTTTTTCCCGAATTCAGAATCTTGAATATTTTATTCTGTGTTGCATTATTTGCCTTCGGCTATGCTCATTATTTCACAGAGAGAAAAATAGGAATGCGTTGATCCTTAGGATAAAATACCTTCTGAAGAAGCATCTCCACTCTGCATAGTTCAACGTGGAGGGCAATTACTTTCAAGGAGATTTATGTGAAGTGAATTGAGCTTCAAGCAGTGTTGCATGCATAAAAATAAATATAGCTGCAATGAAAGAATTGGCAGAAGGAGGGAACAGAGTATTATCCTGGTAATTCCTTTGGAACAAAAATATGAATAATATTCAATTAATAAATATATCAAGAGTCTCAAATGCATAAAAATACCCATGTCTGTGTATAAATAAATACCATACACATATATATTTAAGAATGAATATATATATATATATATATATATATATATATATATATATATATATATATATATATATATATATATATATGTATATATATATATGTATATATATATATATGTATATATATGTATATATAGATATATATAGATATATATATATATATATATATATATATATATATATATATATATATATATATATATATATATGTAATATCGGCGACATGGAAGAACAAATAACAGGCCAGAGTGGATTACGTCGCCGATACACATGATGACAAACCGAGCATTTTCCCGCAAAGACTCCCAACGCAGACACAGAAAACACACATACGTAATTGAATCTAAGGCATTTTATTAAGTTTTCCAAGTCGTCCGCCCGGGATTATATGACAGACCGATTCTTACAGAGTGTGTCTAATTTTAGACACCAGATAGTTTTATAAAGTCATTCCATCACGTGACACAGAGGTGTGACTTACATTTTGATTGGATAAAAGTTATTTGTTGATGCTCTGATCTGATCTAATTCGGTAGCCACGCCGCGTCGAGTTTAATTTCGGTAAAAAGTCAGCCATCTTTAATAATATTGCCTGGGGTTACAAAGGCTATTACTATGGGATTTCTATATAAGTTTTACTGGGATGACAATGCTAAAATTTAGAATATCTCTTGGATTTTAACACGAATGCCCAAGGGAAATTACCTATTTCAAGGAATTAAAAAAGGGTTTGTAATTTGGAATAGTAAAGTGAGGAATTAATAGTTTTTAAATGTTAAGATTGTTGAATTAAGAAATTACTAGTTTTTAATATTATAGAATATCCCCCCCGTCCGAGAAGAGGCTGACCTACAATGCCTGCATTGGAGGGCAGACTCACTCAGATGAGTGAGAAGAATGGGCATTAAAAAATTTGGAATAAGTTAACGTATCAAGTTCAATTAAAGTTAAATTGCAAGAAAAACATTTTTAAAGATCACGTGATGAGCTGACATAGCAACATTATCAAATTTACTGAAAAAATATATATAAAATCACCAATAAGAAGGACACATAATATTAAATTGAAGATTCTACATAAGTATGTATTTGAAACCTGTTGAATAGGGACGTCTCCCCACACAACAAAATCTCAAAAAAAAATCAATTAACATAACCAAAAATTTGTAAACTACCAAAAATTTTCACTATAAACATACATTTAATACAATATCTACTATCATCTCGATTTGAATAATACAAAATAACAAAACATAGCAATAAAAATATCAAAAACAAACAAAAATTAAGCAAATGAAGTCGACTTTGATAACAGGATGAAAAATTCAAAAATTCTTCCTCAACGTTCACTACTATGGAGTGAGTCCAAAAAAAAATTTTATTTACTTATCTTGTAATGATTTATCTGTGCAACACTTTTAGTCCTTTCACAGTCATTCGTATGTTGAGGAAAAAACACCAATTAAAAAAAATCACAGTCTTTTTAGTGCTGTGTCATTTCTGCTTCACAAACGTAGAACGCACAAATATCACATCATCTCGACTTGTTTACATATAAAGAAAATTAGTTCTTTAGTTACATAATAAAAATCACAGTTTATAATAAAAATCACACTTTCAATAAAAATCACAAGATTTAATAAAATCACACTTCAAATATATCAATTGTATATAAAAATTACAAAACATATCACTCACTATCTAGTTTTCGTATCTCCATTTATCTCATTATTTTTTTTTTTTTAATATCCATTATCTCCTTTATTTCAATATTACTTATTATCAAAAAAAATCTCTTTTCAATACCACTTTTATTTCTTATTACTCTCATTTCATCATTTCTTATATTCATTTTATTTCGACAACATTTATTCATTCCAAAATTCTATTCAATATTCTCTAATTATACCTATTCATATTATTCTAACCCTATTTATTCTCAATACTTTTCATTTTATTTTCAAATTATCTATTTACTATTCATCCGTGTACACTCATTTTAATTCCACGTGGATATCCATTTTTTGTGTTGAAGGTACCTTGCTGTATGTGTGTTACCCAAACTCTTAGTTTCAAATTTTTTAATTCTACCTCTAAGCAGTGAGGGTTGTGTCTATGCCTGTGCAACAAGTGGGTTTTCTTTCTCCATATTGTTCTCTGACTAATAAGGAGGAAGAGTCTTTTAGCCGTACAGTGGACTAACCGTAAATCTCCGACAGAATATGACTGCGTTGGAAAACAGCATCCTGCATAGTACACAGATGGAGAAAAAGGAAAAGGTGCAGTTGTCATACCTGTGGGAGTATAACATATAGAAATGGGAGGACAAAAGGAGTGGCCATCCCAGCCCTGTTTTAGTCATTACTCAAGCTTATGATCTTCAGCACTTTAAGTGACTGAGTTGTTGAATTAAAAACAAATAGTAAAAAAAATTAATAAGATCTTAAACAGTTGGGACGACATCCAACGCGCTTGTAGAGTTGGGTGATAGGAAAGTGTTTTTCAAGAAGTAGGAAATTTACTGAAAGGTTAAAGAAGTAGAGTTGTCATAGTCGGTGTTTAAATTGAGATCCAAAAAAAAATTCACATATAATAGTATTCTTAAGAAGAAAGTTTAAGTTAGACAGTCTCTTTTTTTTTTTTTTATATCTTTAGTAGGACAACACATAATTAATTATATCAATTAAAAAATATATAATGATGTTAAGCATCACATAGAAAAGAAAGAAAAATGGATCTAATGTTTGTCATTATTCGTGGTGTAGTTTTAAGCTCTCTGGTGCATTATAATATCTCAATCTGCAAGCATGGACAATTTCAGAATCTCGTTTAGTGTGAAAGTTTGGTCTATCAATTTCATAATTAACTTTTGACATTTGTTTTAGAATAGTGTAAGGTCCAGAATAGGGTGAGCTTAATTTTCTAGTATTAGGATAGTGAAATTCTTCGAATAACACTAAATCTCCAACATTAAATTTAGATTCTACAAAACGTGCATCATATTTTACTTTATTCCTATTATGGTAATTAATTGTCCTTTCTTTAGCTAATTTTCTCGCCTCATCCACCTGAGGATAAAAATCTTGTTTTTTAACATGAGGTTCATAAGGTAATATTCCAAAAAGTAGGTAAGCTGGGGTCATTTGGGTAACTGAATGAGGCGTATGATTGTATTCATTAATTACTTCATTTAATAGGGTTGTCCAAGGAGTTTTGCTTGTTGAGTTATGTACTTTGCACCTTAATCTAGTAATTATTGTTTGATTTACCCTCTCTACCTTTCCGTTCGTTTGTGGATGATGACTCGAGGTAAGTAATTGTTGCACATTGTTATGCTCTAAAAATCTTCTAAACTTTGAACATGTAAAAGCTGCATTTCTGTCGGTTAGCAATTTTTTGGTGTTTGAATTTGGAATATTTGTTTTAAGCAATTCGTATAAGTTTCAGTAGTTACGCTTTTTGATGGAAAAGCCCAAATATAACGCGTTGCATGGTCAATTATCAAATGTAAATATTTCTTTGTGGAATTATAGTAATTAAATCCGCCTACTGTGTCTAAACTTAAGCACTCAAAGGGTTGGTCTGTCGGAGGTACTTCTTGCAGCAATCCAAACCTTTTCTGTCTTTTCTTTTTGTTTAATTGACAAGTATGGCAATGTTTAACATAATTACTAATGTCCTCATTGATTTTGGGCCAATAATATTGGGGTGTGAGTAATTGCATTGTTTTATTTATTCCAGGGTGTCCATAATCCTCGTGGGCTCTTTTTAAAATTTCTAACCTCAATGAAAATGGTACTACAATTTTTAAAAATCCTTTCTTTCTCATGTAGATTACATCATTTAGTTTTTTATATTTAAGTCCCTGTACATTGTCTTTATTTTGAAATTCTACAATTTTTCTTAGTTCAATTAAATGATTTATTTGGGTTTTAGGTTCTAGAATAGGATTCCTTGAAAGCATGTCAGCTTCAATATTTGCAGTTCCCTTCTGGTATTTAATTTCATAGTCGAACATACTTAGTTTTAATGACCAGCGAAAGAGTCGACCTCGAAGATTTTTCACATTTTTAAGCCAAACTAAGGCAGCATGGTCTGTGTGAATTGTGAACTTTTTCCCGTGGAGATAATGATAATACCTGTCTAAACTGTCCACAATTGCCAAACACTCAAGTTCAGTAATAGAATAATTTGCCTCATAGTCCTTTAATACACGAGAGTGATATGCTATGGGATGCAACACCCCATCTTCACCTGGCTGTTTTAAAACAGCTCCAACCTGTTGTTTACTAGCATCCACAAATAAATGACAGTCTTTGTTTACATCATACAATTGCAATATTGGTTTACAAATCAATAAATTCTTAAGATCCTCAAAAGCTTCTTGGCACTTGTCTGACCATCCCCATTTTACTCCCTTTTTCAATAATGTATTTAATGGCTGTCTTACTTTTGCATATTTTGGAATAAACTTATTATATACATTTATTGTGCCCAAGAATCTTTGGAGTTCTTTTACATTAGTTGGTGGTTTCAAACACTTTATCTTTTCAATGTTAATGTTGTCTGGGGCAATTTTCCCATTTGTTACATTATATCCAAGAAAATTAATTTGTTGTTGCAGAAAAGTACATTTAGTTAATTTTAACTTGATATTCTCTTTTTTGAAAATATTAAATAGTATCTCTAAATGTTCAAGGTGTTGTTCTTTGGAGTCTGAAAAAATTATAATATCATCGAAATAGTGGCATGCAAAGTTAACTTTATATTTATCTAAAATTCTCCTGATAGTCCTATTGAATATTGCAGGGGCGTTCTTTAAACCAAATGGGAGTCTTAGCCATTCGTATAAGCCAAAAGTAGTGGCAAATGCCAATTTCTCAGTATCTTTTGGGTGGACGGGTACATGCCAATACCCTGAGGTAAGGTCTAAAGTTGAAAAGTAATTAGCTCTGCTTAATTTATCTAGAATATCATCAATTCTGGGTAAGGGTTCTGCATCTGTCTTAGTAATTAAATTTAGTTTTCTGAAATCAATACAAAGTCTAGTTTTTCCCTCATTTCGCTTTCTTGCCAAAGTCACAGGACTTGAGTATGAACTATGTGATTCTTTTATGATTCCTGCTTCTAACAAATTTTTAATTTGGGTCCTGATCTCTTTTTCCTCAGTTGGCGAAGTCCTGTATGCTCTTAGACTCACTGGTAAATCAGAATTTAGGATTATTCTTTGGGGTTCCATCCTTATTTTGCCTATGTCATATTTGTTAGTTGAAAACAGTCTATTATTTTTGTGCAATAAATTCTTTAATTCCCTATCAACATCTAAATTTTTGATTTGATCATTAATGTCAACATTTTCATAATTTGGATTACTTTCTGCTTTGATTTCACCAGAGCTTTCATTAAAATTGTCATTTACATCATAATCAATACAGAAAATATCATTTTCTTTCTGCGAATTTTCTTCATAAGGGTTAAACATATCAGAAACTTCAATTTCATGACCATTACTATTATTATCCACATGCTTATTATCACATTTATTTTGTAGGTGTAATGAAATTTTACTTATATCACAAATATTAACCATTTTCAAAGCAATTCTATTTTGATACACACACAATTGGTTACAATCAATTACTAATTTAAACTCTTTACACTCAGGAAGTCCCAGAATAAGATAAGGCAAGTCATTGTCCAAAACATATGCAGAAATGTTTCTAATTATTTTCCCTATTCTCAAAGTTAATACACATTTAGTTGTAATTAAGATTTCACCCTCAGCTTGCCTGACCTTAATTGGAGAGCTTGAATAGCATTTCAGTTGACATTGCTTGACCAGTTTTTGTGACATCAGACTAATAGTCGAAGCAGTGTCAATCACACAATTTAAAAAATTCTGTTTCTCATTTTCATATAGTCTTTTTGTTTTGTCAACCCTATTATTTCTGATAATGTTTCCCCTCAATGACAGTAATTGTCATCCTGGCACCTGATCTCTTTCAAATTCAGATTCCTCATAATGATGTTTATTGTCTGACACCGACATCTTATTAAATCTCTCATTAATAGAGCAAGTTTGTTCCCAATGATAAGCATTACTTATGCCAAAGTTAGAACATTTTCGACAGGGTCTAGATGGTAAGTCTGCATATTGTTGGTGGTGATTAATTTGGTTATTGGAATTGGGGGCAAAATTTCTATTCAACCTTTGATCTCTGGGTTGCCATTGTCTGAATTGTTGTTGCTGACTATAATTAGGTCTAAACTGAGTTTGTTGATTATTATTAGGTCTAAATTGAGGCTGGAAAGAGTAATTTTGTCTAAATTGGTGAGGTGGGCTATAATTCATCCTAACTTGAGGTTGGTTGTAATAATTCTGTCGTAATTGGTTCCTATTTTCAAATCTAGTGTTAAAAAAGTTATCCCGATCCCCTTGATTAGTTTTGTTTTCTTCATTATTTATTTTGATTAGCTTATTAGCCAACACTATCCATTCTGTTGTGGTTTGAGGAGGATTTGCAGCTATGGTCATTCTCATTTGAGCATTTAGGCCTTGTGTTAGGCCTTCTAGTATTAATTTCTGTGATAACCCCAATCTCTTTCCTACATCAATTTTTTTATGAAAATATTTAGTTAAGTCATCATTATATTCAAATTTCAAATTGGAAAATTCAGAGAATTCCACGCTATCTGCCTCAAAGAATAATTCTTGCAAAGTGTCTTTTAATTCTGTCCAATCTTGGATGTCTAGGCAATTATTTACGAAAACTGTTAGAGCCTTTCCCCTGAGAAATTTTGAAATACTTTTTATTTTTTGTTCATTTGGAACATTTGCTTGGGAAAATTTCTGCTCAATATAGGCAAGCCATTTTTGTAATTTCATTCCCCCCTCTGGGTCAAAAGGAATAAAATCCCTGAATTCCCTCTCTACATATTCAAGTTGAAAATCGTCCTTGCATTCTGTCTCAATTTTATCTTCCCCCTGAAATTCTGTCTTTATAGATTTATCTTCCATCTTATAAGTTTAACACAATATCACAATTATATTTCAATTTAAAACAAGAATATAATATCATATAATCATAGTTTACTACACAATTTTAAAAAGTTTATGATGGTAGACATACAACCTGGTCATGTGATGCTTGTCTTGTTACTGTAAAATTCTCGGTTGCACAAATTTTTTTATTTTTATTTATTCACGGTACAGCGCTAGGGCTTGCATACCGGCTTAATTAAATTCACACACAAGAACACCTCGATGATTTTTGAATGGTGGGGATTATTTCCTGACGACAATCGTGAAGAATTTATCACACGGAGCACTGGAGAACACAATCGCAAAGATTCACTCGAAGTTGAAGTCAGAAGCAAAAGCAGCTACACAACTTGTGAAGAAAAAAAAAAGTCGCGCACATCTTCGATGGCACACACATACTACGACGGAATGACGGGGAAAGAGGAGACCTCGACCTTGACACATAAAGCCCACAGCGTGAAACTTATTCTCATGTCCGAAGACCGCAAACAGCAACCGTAAAACTTACGGCCTGGAACTCCACTGTGGGATGTGGTCGCAGCAGGTGAGAATGCTGCCGACTTTCCTGTAATATCGGCGATATGGAAGAACAAATAACAGGCCAGAGTGGATTACGTCGCCGATACACATGATGACAAACCGAGCATTTTCCCGCAAAGACTCCCAACGCAGACACAGAAAACACACATACGTAATTGAATCTAAGGCATTTTATTAAGTTTTCCAAGTCGTCCGCCCGGGATTATATGACAGACCGATTCTTACAGAGTGTGTCTAATTTTAGACACCAGATAGTTTTATAAAGTCATTCCATCACGTGACACAGAGGTGTGACTTACATTTTGATTGGATAAAAGTTATTTGTTGATGCTCTGATCTGATCTAATTCGGTAGCCACGCCGCGTCGAGTTTAATTTCGGTAAAAAGTCAGCCATCTTTAATAATATTGCCTGGGGTTACAAAGGCTATTACTATGGGATTTCTATATAAGTTTTACTGGGATGACAATGCTAAAATTTAGAATATCTCTTGGATTTTAACACGAATGCCCAAGGGAAATTACCTATTTCAAGGAATTAAAAAAGGGTTTGTAATTTGGAATAGTAAAGTGAGGAATTAATAGTTTTTAAATGTTAAGATTGTTGAATTAAGAAATTACTAGTTTTTAATATTATATATATATATATATATATATATATATATATATATATATATATATATATATATATGTATATATATGTGTTGTCACTCCGCCCAACTTTCAAATTAAATATTTGGAAGTGACACCGAACTTATAGGGTAAGCAAAATTCCTACCTCCATTGTCCCGGGGGAGCTCCTTTAAAATGAAACAGATCCTGTGATGTTATTCTTTAGGTACTCATATAATATCGAGAAATATTAGTTTAATTCAGATTATAATGACACACATACAACTTTATATATATATTAATTTAGACCAAAGTTACATACTTCCCGCCGTAAAAAACGGGACCGAAAAATATATCACCAACAGGCGCCGTATCTTAACATAACAATAATAAAAGAAAAGAATAAAACTCAAAATTTAATTGCGTGTTGCCAAACATCAAAAAGTTATCTCGCGAAATGTGGCAGGAGTCAACAAAGGTAAATCAAACAACGAGTGAAAACCATGGTAAAGCATGGAGTCTGCGACAATATGTATATATATATATATATATATATATATATATATATATATATATATATATATATATATATATATATATATATATATATATATATATATATATATATATATATATATATATATATATATGAGGCGGTGAAAGGCAAAGTGGTGTAAGTCAAAAGAGTTTTACTGCAAAAACTACACAAAATCCCACTATAAATTGAACATATTATAATTCATAATAATTATTATAATATTGCCAATAACAATAATTTTCAATTACACTATAAATTGAACATGGAGATTACATTTTTGCCCTCAAATAAGAAAAGTTGAAAATGTGACTTACACCACTTTGCCTTTCATCGCCTCATATATGTTTGTGTGTGTGTGTGTGTGTGTGTGTGTATATATATATGTGTGTGTGTGTGTGTGTGTGTGTGTGTTCGTTCGTTCGTTCGTTCGTTCGGTGGGTCGTCATCAGTCAGGAATCGGTCAAACGGGAATACAGAAGAGCAATTAAAATTCTTGAATATGTATATGGACGACACAACTATTTACAAAGGAGTTTAATATGATTTTACGTCTTGATTCAATACGTCTCAACAGCGATTTCTTTAAACAGAACACCGTCGTTTTTGCTTTATACACCTAACATTACGAGTCCGTCTTTACTCGTGCTCACTTCTGGTCTTGTCTGCCCGCCAAAGTCATAGCGCGCTCAAATTCAAGGCAATGCTGGATCGGCAGACATCTAGGCGTCACACAGGCGAATAAAGGATTGAAAGGTGAGGTTGGGAAAAGACGGGATTCTTTATCGCTCACAACTTTCAACAACGCCATATCTCAAAAATCGGGGATTTTTAGTTATGCATGATTTCAGAATGCCCTGAAAGAGTAGTTTATCCCTGCAAAATCGTCAAATCTCAACGCTCAATATTTATCCGCTAGAGAGCAGAATTAAAATCTACAGGGTGGCTAATAAATACTGTAACACTCCAAAAAATAAGAGTTAATTTTAATCGTTTGGAAAAACAATTTATCTATCTATTTGTGTGGTTGGCAACTTTTTGTAAACGCAGACGATTTTTGTTTAAATTAAAACATGTAGAATATTTTTAAAGATGGAAGCCAAAAGGTTAATGGTTAAACAGCTTTTTGATCGTGGATTTTCTGCAGGTAAAATATTTAAGCAATTAAAATGCCTTGGTTTTAATAGGAAGTTTATATATAGGACTATAAATCGATTATTGGATACCAATAGCTGTAAAGATCGACCAAGGTCCGAACGTCCACGCACTGTTCGTACAAAAGAACGTATCAAAAGAATTCGTGAAAAGATACGAAGAAATCCACAACGTTCTGCAAATAAAATGGCTGCAGAAGAGAACATCAGTCGCAGAACTATGCAACTTATCATAAATGAAGACCTGGGTTTTCACCCTTATCGCAAAAGAAAAGTTCAAGGTTTGACTACTTCACAAATAGTAAAAAGGTTACAAAGATGTAAGAAATTACTGAACCGGCACGGTAGCAAAAGTGTTGAAAAAATAATTTTCTCTGATGAGAAGCTGTTTTGTACAGAACAAAGTTATAATGTTAAAAATGATGCTGTATATTCAGCAACCTTCGCGGATATACCTGAAAATCTTCGAACTGTTAAACGCTTTCAGAACAAGAATTCTGTTATGGTTTGGGCTGCAGTGTCACACAATGGAAAACTGCCTCTGAAATTCATTGATAAAGGGGTAAAAATCAATGCTGAATATTACAAACAGGAAGTATTGGCTACACGTTTATTACCACATGCTAACAGATTGTATCCCAAAAAGAATTGGATATTTCAGCAAGATTCTGCACCGTCCCACCGATCCAAAACAACACAGGAATGGCTCCATGCCAATTGCCCGAAGTTTATCAAGCAAGAAGATTGGCCACCTTCTTCACCAGATCTAAATCCTTTAGACTATTGCATTTGGGGGATTTTAGAGTCTAAAGTAAATGCTAAGAAGCACAGAAATTTGGACTCCCTCAAAGCATCAATACGGAGTGAATGGGACAAATTACCTCATAAAATGATTCGTGCCGCAATAGGACAGTGGCGTAAGAGATTATCTTTAGTAATCGATAAAGATGGCGGTCGATTCGAGTAAAATTATTTCATGGTAAACTTTCGTGTATAATGTTCATAATATTGTTGTATTTTCCATTTTCTATTTCATCTGTGTGTAATTAAATGATTCGATATTTGTCACAGTATTTATTAGCCACCCTGTATTTTCAATAAATTTTAATGAACTTTTAAACTTTAGAAATCCCTCTCCTGAAAAATCTTGTTTTACCATGTTTTTATTAACTCGCTTTCTTGTTTGTGTGTGTGTTTGTCCA
>OU015499.1:63035813-63185123 GCA_907164885.2 Dolomedes plantarius
TACTTTTTTCTTGTCGAATTTAAGACACATGAAACTGCCATCCGGCAATTCAAAAGTTTATTCCCCCCCCCCTCGATTTCTTATATTGATTTTGAATTCAGTGACAGTTCACTTGTTTCTTTATAAGAAAACTTTTGTCCAACGGGACATCTAATCAGCATGTCTGAAACGTTGTTGCAAAGAGAGATATTCAATTTCCGTCGATCCGTTATCTGTTTATTGCTTCACGATTGGAGATCAACTGGCAGACATTTAATTGAATGCGTGTTTCTTGTGAAATTCCAATAGGGATTATTTGTTCTTCTGCAGTTTCGTAATGTCTTCTCTTATGAAATTACGCTTTATAGAAACTTTTATGGTTAATGGGCATGACCGGAGTTGAAGCACATATTAAATTCAAATTAGTGGCGCCAGGAAATAAAAGGTTTAATATCCCAATAAAAATCCGCAAATGGATATTACAAGATATACGTATATTCACATCAAAACAAAAAGAGAGTCATACAGAAAATCTTTTACATGAACTGAAGTGTCTGAAAAACTGGGATGCCTGTCTAATACGTCGTTCAGCATCGGCATTTAACCCTTCATCAGTCGCGCCCGGGTATAGAGTGCAACATTTTCGTAATTTTGAATGGTTTTCCCTTCGTTGTTAGTCGTGATTTAATCGTAGCAAACCAGCGATTATACTGGAATACAATACGGCAAAAGTGGGAGTTGATGTAGTCGATCAAATGTGCAGCTATTACACGGTATCCTGTATATCACGAAGATGGACTCTCTCATTGTTTCTTTAGGTTTTCGGACACAGTAGGAATCAATTCGCAAGTTGTCCTTAGATCCAATAAACCGGACAGTTTTGAAATAAGGCGACTGCATCTGCATTCTTTGGCCGTTAATTATAAATGTATCTCAGTATAATTAACATTTTATATCTTGTCATAAAACGCAAAATTATTATTTTCAATTTGAAACAAAAGTTTATTACAAAAGGGATAATCAAAGTTGAAAGAGACGTTGCACTTTATGCCACACGCGCCTGCTGAAGGGTTAAAGCAGATATCATGCAGTGAACTTTGTACCGCTCTCCCACTGATGGTAGTAAAGGTCCCACAGTTGAATTGCGATGTTACTTGCATCAATGTTGCTCACCTCTCACTTGATATAATTTAGACAGATGACGATCATATGTAGAATCCTTCGACGGCCACACTATTGCAGTAGGTTTGATAATTTACCGGAATTATTTCATTCGAAGAAATGGTCGGAGTGGAAAATCGAAACTATTTCTGCATTACCATCTTTGATGTTGGTAATCCGGCTAAAAATCACAAAACCGTGTTACATGTCAACGTTGAAAACCCACTCTATGGTCTTTTTTCATGGTGTGTCAAGTTATGAAGGATTCCCTCCAGCAGATTTTCTTTTACACCGCTACCCAAGCAGCTTTAGGATATTCCTTTTGGTATACCGAGACACAGTGTGGCACTCAGGATTTTATCTTGATGGGGGGAGGGAGGCCAGTTGAATGGATGAAAATATTTTCGATACAAGTTCAATGAAATTCATAAGGTGATTATAAAAAAAATATTGTGTGGTCGGGGGACCCCCGTCAGGAACGAAGTTCCTTACGTTATTTTTTCAACTCTAAACGTGATTTAATATGTAGATTTCTATTGATTATATTAGTGTATTTTTGTCACGCCAAAAAGCGCAGCCCTCTTTTATTCAACCAACCAACTCTCTCTCTCTCTCTCTCTCTCTCTCTATTTTATTAAAATTAAAAATTTTAATATATAAATTAATTATTTTTATTAAAATTTAAAACATATAATTTTAATATATATATATATATGTATATACTTCGCTATTCCCAGAATGAGTGGGAATAGAAACGACCAGCGCTTGTGCGGGGCTTTGAACCAGGTACCTCTCGCTCCGTAGTGCGATAGTCCGATACTCCGTAGTCCGATGCGATAACCATTCAGCCACAGAGTCCTTGAGAAAAAGCTCTTATGAAGGGGGCATAACGCTTTTTCGTTACGTGACGATTCCTGCCAGTTCACTCAACTGTAAGCCGCGTAAAAGAACTTCGTTCCAAAAATTATTTACAGAATCATAGCTCTTGAATGATTTCAGTCGTTGTAACATTGATCTGTATGCGTATATGCAGCAAAGCAAGTCCGTTCAATCGGGATTGTGCCATAGTATGTCTTAAGTGGGTTTTTAAAATGCGTGAGGTAGAAATGACCTTTCACTGATGCATGTTGTTACCGGAAGGGTTGCAAACGTTTTTAATAAGTAATCGATGCTGGAATATATGATTTTTGTCACACTTCGAAACTGCATCAATGGTTATTTTTAAATAGAGCTATTGCGGTCAGTCTTCCATTTTTTTTATAACACAATTTGAATTAGGAGCAATTTTTTCTATTCAGTAGAAGAATATAAAAAATATATTTCAAAATATTGCGGTGCCGAGATAAACGTTCTTGAAGTTGAGTCAATATTTGGGTCATAAAATTTAATCAGACAGTTACCCTGAAATATTGGTTGGGAAATTAGACCCTAATAATTATAACTCTCCAGATATGGAAAGCTATGTTTCGAGATATACTTTTCAATAAAGGCAATGCAAAAAATCCCAGAATACTAATGTTGGTTAGAGAATTTGAGATTACACGCTACGCATCGGAAAGGACATATGACTGAGCAGTTACAGTGATCTCCCAAACATGATACCCGAGAGCTGTAGTATACTCCCACCTTATGTGACCGTTCATCCAGAAATAGTGTAGAATTAGAAAATACGCCCCTGCATAAATTTTTAAAAAATTAACCAGCAAAAGATTTTTGAAATATTTTCTTGGTTTTCTTTTCCATTTTCTTGGGCGTGCACTTTGATTTCCTCCTCTGGGAGCGTCACTGACGAGGAATATCTGGATAACGATTCCTCAAGATCGGCGTCCGAGGGCGTGGCCCAATGTATTCTGTTGGGACAACTGGAGTGAAAGGGAGATTTTTTGTCCTTCGGATGTAATATTTTTCTGAAAATATCGAACTTACAATCGTTAATCACCTACTGGGAAAACGCAGCAGTAGCGACGCCATTAATTCATTCTATAGGTCTATTACTCCTTAAGACCTCAGTCCAGAATCCCGAAAATATAGCGTTGGCGCCGATTCAGTATTAATCGTGAAATCGATGGCGTCAGATTATAGAAATTACTGATTTTACCGCTACCGATTGATTGACCGTGCCCTTTGATTACCCCCTCCGAGAGCGTCACTGACGAGGAATATCTGGATAACGATTCCTCAAGACCGGCGTCCGAGGGCGTGGCCCAATGTATTCTGTTGGGACAAATGGAGTGAAAGGGAGATTTTTTTGTCCTTCGGATGTAATATTTTTCTGAAAATATCGAACTTACAATCCCTAATCACCTACTGGGAAAACGCAGCAGTAGCGACGCCATTAATTCATCCTATAGGTCTATTACTCCTTAAGACCTCAGTCCAGAATCCCGAAAATATAGCGTTGGTGCCGATTCAGTATTAATCGTGAAAGCGATGGCGTCAGATTATAGAAATTACTGATTTTACCGCTACCGATTGATTGACCGTGCCCTTTGATTACGCCCTCTGGTCGCGCCACTGACGAGGAATATCTGGATAACGATTCCTCAAGACCGGTGTCCGAGGGCGTGGCGCAATGTATTCTGTTGGGACAACTGGAGTGAAAGGGAGATTTTTTGTCCTTCGGATGTAATATTTTTCTGAAAATATCGAACTTACAATCCCTAATCACATTTCTTCTGAAATGATACCCAGGGTAGATGGCAGGAACTTTCATTAAATAACAAATTTCCTGTTACGAATTTACAACTTCTTAATTGCTTACCATATATTCGCTTCTTCTGGGACTTCTAATCAACAGACAGCTGGAATATCTATATCGATTTCAACACGTAGCGGCACAATCATGCTGCTCGTGTTATATTTTAACAAATCAATGAATTTATTGACTTAAATAATTAATAAAATTAAGCAAATAAATTTTTAATAAATGCAAACTAAAACATAAAAGTGGAAGCAAAATTAAAGTGTGTACTTTTATTAATTTTCTTTAATTTTCAAGATAAATGAAGTTTTTTTTTCTTCTAACAAAGAGGAGAAATAAGAAATATTCTAATGTATGGTATGTGAAACCTACAATTTATATATATATATATATATATATATATATATATATATATAAATGTGGAATCTTATGAAGGTTTGACCAAATAAAAACGCTAAAAAATCAGAATAAGATTTTAAGTAGTTCGCTAAAGTATTAAAATTCTTCTCGAACATCATGATGAATTTAATACTGAGAAGTCCCGATGGTTGCATGAATGTAAACAGACTTCCAGCGTCCCTACTAGGCTTGGTCCAAAGTATGTGTGTGTGTGTGTGTGTGTGTACCGTACAGTAGAATGTTTCTTAATACTGCCACTGTATTTCTGTATTTTGATGGGACATCTGGCGTGAGGGTGATTTTTTTGTCTATCTTCCGATATATTTTTCTGGAAATATCGAACTTAGAATCACTAATCACATTTCTTCCAAATTCTGATAACATTGTATTTGGCAGGAACCACATAATTGTAACAACTTTCCTTTTACGAACTTCATATTTCCAGATTGCTTTCACTGTAAGGGTCTGTTCACATAGGAGTCCGTTGCGTTGCGTTAAGGAAAAGATGACGTTGAGACGAAAATAAACCAATCATAGGCGTTAAAAATTTCATTGCTTATCATTTGGAGGCATATGATTGGTTTATTTTCGTCTCAACGTCATCTTTTCCTTAAGGCAACGCAACGCAACGCAACGGACTCCTATGTGAACAGGCCCTAATAGTTTCTTCTCTGACGGATGGGATAACTATATCGATTTCAACACTTGCGGCATAATCATGCTGCTTCGTGCTTTTTTTAACAATTGCAATCGAAGAAATTTCCAAAAAGCGCGCATACAAATTTATTTAATAAATGTAAACTAAAATATAAAAGTGGTCACAATATTAAAATGCGTACTAATTTTAATTTTCAAGATAAAGCTTTTTTCCTAGTTAAATATAACACAAAAGAAAAAGAAGAAAAATTCTACTGTATGGTTCTACTGTCCTGTTCTCCATATGCGCCTTTAAATTGCATGTATTTCCAGATGTTTTTATTACACGTCCACTCGTTTTGCATCTTGCACTTTTCTCATCAGTACGAGAGAAATTTCTCCTCCATTTCGATATTGGAGGCATTATTGAGCTTATTTTATTAATTATTGAAAAACAAATTGATATTTATGAAAAACAAGCTAAAACACAACTGCAGAACTTCACTACAGTGAAAAGAATAAAAGAAAGAATACTAGCAATAGGACTGAGGAAACCGGTTATATCCAATATCTCCTCCCAATTTATTTACATATATAGGAGGTTATCAAAATAATGGAAATACCTATCAATATTACTGGTGTTTATGAATGTGCTTCGTATTTCTTAAAAACAAGTCTGGCCACTGTTATTTTTTCATACAATATAGTGTATGTATTATTCTACTGTCAGGTAGAAGAAATGAATAGTCGACTGACGTGGAAGAAAAATATAGAACATATTATTAGAAAATTTTTTAAAGCCCGTAAGGATATCGCCCACCTCCTGTGCCAGAATCAAATGGGTTTAGATAACAAACTACTCTTGTATAAAACAGTTCTGCGTCCCATCCTGTTGTACGCCGTTCCTGTTTGGGGCTCAGCGACTGACACCCATATCCAGCGATTGCAGACAATTCAAAATAAAACACTCCGCTGTATTAGGAAGGCGCCTTGGTACATTAAAAACGTACTTATCCACAGGGATCTGAGAATCGAACCCATTCGGCAACACATTAAAGATCTCGCATCTAAGTTCTACAATAGATTATATTCAATAGACAATGAAGAAATAGCTAACCTCCCCGACTACGACCCAAGGGAATGCTATAAGCGTCCTAAGGCCACTTTGATTATTTCCCCTGGTCTCCTTCCCCTTTCTTAACTCTCCCTCCAACCTCTTCTAAATTCTAATTTACATTTGCCGTTGCTTCTGGTTCTGACCTGTGTTTTTTTTTTTGATAGATCGACCTTAAGACTATCCTTACTGATTTTTGCTTAATCATCGGCTACCATAAATTATTTTTATTATTATTATTATTATTATTATTATTATTATTATTATTATTTTTAATTGAATTTTAATTTTTTTTTTCTTAAACCTGACACATTAAATTGTTGCCAATTTATATATATTCACTTATTTATTTTTTGCTAGTATTAATATTATTTATTTTTATTTTTATTTATTTATTTATTATTATTGTTATTATTTTAATTATTATTTTTATTATTATTATTCTAACTTTCAAGTCAACACTTTTCTTTTAATCCTGAGAACGGAAATATAGCCACAAAAAATTATCCATACCGAGGATATGGAGCCCTGCTCTCTGGTGCCTTGTTAATGTACCATGTCTATGTCTGTGTCTAGAAGAAATGAAGCTAAGGGCGTCGTGCTTTTGGAGGGAATAGTGTAAAATGGCAGACCTTGCGAAAAGGGCAAATTGTTGAAGCGCGTTTAAATTGGAGTATCTGTTACTGCAACCCCCAGACTAATTAGGTGTTTTTCGAGCTATGGTATCGAAAGTCATGATAGCATACAGAGTGCACGGAAAAAATCCTTTGCCAAACAGAATAGTGGACGAAAGGGAGACCTGAGTGGAAGAGACGGACGAGGTATTGAAGCAGATTGTGACATGAAGAAAGAAAAAAAACTGTAACCAAAATGACGAAGAGCTCAATCTGCATCTGCTTGTTCCAGTATCAACCATTATATGGAGAAGGGAACTTCACAAACAAATCATTTACTTAAGAGTAGCTATTCCCAAACCACTTGTAACAGATGCCAGTACAAAATATCGTCCACAGTGGTACCACTAGTGCAAATCCTGCTCGAGTAATATGTCTAAAAACAGCATTTGGTCAAACGAATTATAGTTCACATTGTTCCTCGCAACAGAACGTGCGTATGTCTGGAGAACACCTGCCGGAATCATACACAATCGTATGATTCTGGCTTTCTCGTGGCAGCTATCAAACATGGTGGTAGATCTATCAGGGTTTGGGATGGCATCTTATGGTTTTCTTCAGACCCTATTGAAAACCTTAAAAGGGAGATTGAATGGGAAGGACTAAGTCGAAATTTTAGCTCACTAGTCCATCCTATGGTGCAAACATAGTTTCTTGCAGGAGATGGTGTTCTCCAGGATGATAATCCCCCTATACATACAGCTAAATCATCAAGTATTGGTTTGAAGAGCATGAAAAAGAAGTCAAACATCTTATCTTGCCCTGTGCAATCCCTTCGACTATATATCATCTAACCCCTGTGATCTGTATAAGCGGATGAGCTAGGTATCGATATCCACCACAGCATTTCTATAGGAACTCTCATGAATTTTCCCTGAAGAATGCTAGAATATATTCTGAACCACTATTCATGACTTGAATAATCCAATTACAAGGTGAATCAGGTGGTATTACAAAACAAATGGGATCTTGCCCGTATTAATAAAGGTTTTCATGATGTTTCTTAGTGTTTCCTTCCATTACTTTGATAACCACCTAATATAAACACACACACACACACACACACACACACATATATATATATATATATATATATATATATATATATATATATATAATATTTTACCATACAATCATTCATCCGAATACGATTGACTGCATATTGAAAAGAAAATGTGTTATCAATAGTTTGAAATATCGTCAATATTATGAAATACAGTGAATATTTTGAAATGTTACTGTTGTTGTTGATAATGCGGAGGTAAATTAAACATTTGCCCTGAATATGAATTACCGGACTTACGACGTCTCGCAGACACCAGACCAGTTGTGGTCAACATCGAATGCGGACGGACGCCCTAGTTCACACCGGGAGACTGCTGGCTATTCATTGAAGGGGGCACCAAAAAGGCGGCCCCCTACAGGCCTGTCCCGTAATTTAGAACCGAGACAAGTACCGAGACCACTACACTTGATCAAGCTCTCCCAGAGGTAAGTTTGAGAACATGGAGGACTTTGCAGCCACGACAGATTTTACGTGCACCAGCCATATTATATATATATATATATATATATATATATATATATATATATATATATATATATATATATATATATATATATATATATATATATATATATATATAAAATTTGGCTGGTCGATCAAAGGAGAGATATTTTTTAGAAATTCTTTTTTTTTTTTCGGGATATATATATATATATATATATATATATATATATATCAACAGTCAAATTTCTAATTAGTCCATGTCTTTCGTTCAAACTTAATTATAAATGGACTAAGAAATGTTATAAAAAATTGCACTCTGACATATATATTCCAGGTACCGACCGAAAAAGCCTGATTGAAAGCATCATGTCAATGAAAGTTCATACAATTCAAGAAAAGATGTTTTATTTTAAGATTTATAGTGATATCTATAAGTAAAATTTAAAAAAAAATAGCTCTAAAATTGGTCAATACTTCAACGTCCTATTTTATGAAGTTGAATCTTCTGTTCTTTCAGTTATGACCGTTAAATAAATTAAGACTTTATTCGTATATCTTTTTTCGGTTCAGTAAATCCTTTTACTAAGAAAGCACTATTAAGTAAAAATGACCATATATGCCATCTAAGTCTGTCATGTTATGACATATTATTCTTGGCTGGCCATTAATGCACACGGGACACAAGCTTCATGTCATGTTATTTACCAATGAAAAGTCAGGAGTAGAGAGGTACAGAGAAGGAACGACGTATGATGATTTTATGCCCATTTACTTGTAGCTAATGCGTCGGCCCATGTCCTGAGACAATGGCACTGTATAGCGAGAAATTGTTGACCTTGTTAAGAAGTTGACCTTGCGAGAAATTGTTGAAAATAAATTGTTTTCTTTTGTCTAGTAGCTCGTGAAACGTGAGTCAAATTCCTCCCGTGCTGCCACCTAAATTTTGACCGAGCAACCCCACGACCGACATCAGGAGAGACCGTACCTACCCCCACTGACTGACTTCGTGAAAGGACTTCCCGGAAATAACGTTCCCATATCTGGTCTATAGAAGAAGGAATAAAATATTGTTGATTGCTGTCTTCGATTATCGAACTAAGCCCTCTACGTTTGACGCCCAACGCGTTACCACTAAGTATAGTTGGGTCCCGAGCTCATTTAATTTACTTATCCATTGAATTTACTTATCTTTATATAATGTAAATTGAAATTGCAAATCGTAATATGGTATTAATGCAAAGGTAAATGTAATAGTAAGAGTAAGAGTACTTGAAATTGCACCTTAAATGCAAAATTGTAAGTATATAATGTAAGCTGTAATTGTAAATTGTAATATGTTCGCAAGCGTAATTGTAATTGAAACTGCAGTTTGAATGTAAAATGGCAATTTTTTAATGTAAATTGTAACTGTAAAGCGCAATTAGTTTACAGGGTATGGATAACAAATATATGTACAAATAATTAAAGGGGAAAAAACAAAGAAAGCAACAAGGAACTGGTGTGTAACTTAAGGGGGGTTGTCATTATAAATTGGATAAATAGATAGTTTAGGATTGAGAATTATAAGGGAAAAAAATCGGCTTGGTTGTGTCCGAATAAGTCGTTCGCCCCCGAGCCAATGGGTCCCTGCTGAACGGATTGCTGGGGGGGTATGCCTCGGACACCACATAACCGATTTTTTTCCCTTTACAATTCGCAATCCTAAACTACCTATTTAACCAATTTATAATGGCAACCCCGCTTAAGTTCCACACCATTTCCCTGTTGCTTTCTTTGTTTTTTCCCTTTATTTATTTGTACATATATTTCTTATCCGTACCCTGAAAACTAATTGCGCTTTACGGTTACAATTTACACTATGAAATTGCCATTTTACATCCAAACTGCAGTTTTAATTACAATTACGCTTGCGAACATGTTACAATTTACAATTACAGCTTACATTATATACTTACAATATTGCATTTAAGGTGCAATTTCAAGTACTCTTACTCTTACTATTACATTTACCTTTGCATTCATAACATATTACGATTTACAATTTCAATTTACATTATATACTAACAATTTTACATTTTTGATGCAATTTCAATTAAAATTTCAATTGCAATAACATTTACCACTACATTATGTACAGTGTGTAACAAAATTATAAGACCACCCAAAATATCACTCATTTTAATATTATACTGCATAAAATGAATAATTTTAAAATTTGAAGCAAATGAAAAAAGTTATTTTTTCTCAAATAAATCGCTTAATGGAAAAAAAATTGAATTAAATTCACACAGCAAATGATTTTTTGAAATCTCGGTGTAACATAAATATAAGACCACTTATTTTTTTATTTAAAATCATTTGCGTTTTTTTTAAACTATTTCATTTTTTCTTTCAAAATCGTAGATAAACTGTAACTTTACATCACAAAAAAGTCCAAACAATAATATTGTAAAAGAAAATAGAATTTAATTTGTTTGTTTTTATGAGGAAATTCACAATGCCGTGTGGAAGAGAATTACCTGAACTAGAAGTTCGAAAAATTTGGTTTTATAAGGGCTCTGGAAAATCGGAACGTGAAATAAGTAAGATACTTAAACGTTCTAAAACTGCTATTCATAACGTTTTAAGTAAAAGAGATTTTTATGGAAACTATAAAAGATCTGGCAGAAAGAGTAAATTATCAGCTTGCGATAATAGACGAATTTTCAAGCTTGCAACGAAACAGAACTTGTCTACTCGTAAAATAACACAGCAGACAAGCAAAACTATTTCACATATGACAGTCTGGCGTACTTTAAGATCAAATTCAAATGTTGCTCTTCGGAAATTAAAAAGAAAACCAAGACTGTTAAAGCATCATAAAGAAGGAAGGCTGAAGTGGGCAAAGGAATTCATGACCTGGGATGTTGCTTGGAAAAATATTATTTTTTCCGACGAAAAAAAATTTAATTTGGATGTCCCGGAAGGTAATATTTCCTACTGGCATGATTTACGAACGGAAACTCAGGTTTTCTTCAGTAGACAGATGGGTGGTGGCTCTGTGATGGTGTGGGGAGCTTTTGCATATGACGGGAAATGTGATCTGCAGCGAGTTCTTGGGAAAATTGACTCCATTTGTTATCAAAAACTACTTTACCAACACCTTATACCTTTTGGCCCATTTTTAGGAGGATCAAACTGCAAATTTCAGCAAGACAATGCGCCATGACATGTGTCTAAATCAACTAAAAACTGGTTTCAAAAGGAAATAAATCGAGGTGTTAAACTGGCCAAGCCTTAGTTCAGACCTAAATCCCACCGAAAACTTGTGGGGCCATTTGGCTCGTCAAGTGTATGCAAATAACCGTCAGTATGATTCTGTATATGAATTGGAACTAGCTATCATGGATGAATGGGACAAAATTCCCAAATATTTGCTCGAAAACCTAATTAATTCAATGAAAAATAGAGTATTTGAAGTTATTCAGAAAAATGGTGGATCAACATCATATTAGTTTTATTAAAAAAATTTGTTTTAACTAGTGGTCTTATAATTTTGTTACAGATATTTGATTGGAAAAATTTGAAATTGTTGATAAAATAATTAATATATTTAAATAGCTCTTAAAAATAATATACATATATTTTATATTTCATTTATTAACATCAACCTAATTTAATTTTTAAAAAATTATACTATTTATAGCAAAAATCACAAAATCCACAGTGGTCTTATAATTTTGCTACACACTGTATACATTGCAATTTTGAATTATGATTTACATTGTAAACTCACAATTTACATTCAAGGTAAAATTTCAATACAATTACCTTACTCTTACAATTTTACATTTAAGATTCAATGGGAAAGCAAAAATCTGAATCATGTCTAAGTAAATATCTTTTGATACTGTTCGTTCGTGGAAGAAGAATGGTCCAATCATACGATCTGCGATTAATTCGCAATTCTTTCAACGTCGTCTTCGGACGTGCTCAGTCTCCCACATTTTTAGCGATTATGAAGGACACTTCAAGTTTCTAGGAACTTTTTATGCCAAGCGAAGATGCTGTTACGACTTGGAGAATGTTTTCCAAGTTTCGTTGCACTAGCATAACAGATTCCGTTTTGAAATACCAGCAAACACGTATTGCTTTCTTTGATGGAGCAGCCATTTTACAACTTTCGCTCTCACGAGTAACTAGCGCCATCTCTTGAACTTTTTTGGCACAGTAAAAAAATTCTAATGTATACAGTAACACATCTGTGAATTTCCAGTTGATACCAGTTATACTTTTTTTTGTAAAATTTTTTAAAATGTGTCAAGGTTTTTTGGGATATACTGTATATCCAGGCAACCAATGTAAGCCCAGGTAGCCTACAAGACTACCTGGCATACTGGATATGTATATAATTGATCCTTTAACAAGCCAAATCAATAACGTCCATTTTTTTAATTTTTTTTCAGTTTTATAGTCAAAGCACTTGATTGACTCCTAGTAAATTTATAGTAAATTTACTAGGAGTCAATCAAGTCATTTATAGTAACTTTCCTAAATAATTAGTTCTTGCATAAATGTTGTTGTTTTCTCTAATGCCCCCTAGGAGGAAGTTCCAGACCAGGTCCATATGAGCTTCGGGCAGATCTATGTGGCTCCGGTTAATATAGCACCACAAGGGTCGGAGTCGGTCTTAGCTAATTGACACCTCAATTTTGCCCGAACTTCTGGGAGACATCTGGGAGGATCGTACCTTCTCCTACCCTCTCTTACCTCGAGGAGGGACTTTACGGCTTACAGATTTACGGGGCCCATATCCGACCTAGACACGTAGGTATTTAATGGAAAATATAAACAAATCAAATAAACAAAAATTAAAACGCTGGGGATTTTTTGGAGGCATATAACATTTTCGAGGAAAACTTAAGTAAGAACAATTTCCCTAAAAATTTCGGCAATTTAAATAGTTTAAAAAAAATGGCATTTAGATTCAGGAATTTTTAAAGATGTTTAGGATAGTGTTTATGTTTTCATTTGTTTAAGCTGTAATAGGGGGTGGCGCTGTAGTATTGTTACAATGACGTAACTACTAGGATAGAATTGGCTGCTGTTTCGCAATAACCGTCACTTACGTAATTGGGGTGTGAATGCATCTTTGGCTTTACATTAGGATTATTTGTGTGCTTGCATGTACAGTGCGTTGAGCCCTTACTGTATGTTGTGCTTGTCTTTTCATTTTCTTTCGACTAAATGTTTCCATGGGGAACTCGGGGCCTTGAGCTGTCTTTTGGTCTTACCTGCATCCTGTTCAGAAAGTTCCCCTTGAGGTAACTGATTTGGTTAGGCTCCCTAATGACGAGACCTGTCGGTTACCTCTATGTCTTTTATGGTTCAGTTCCGGCACTAATACAGAATCTTGCCTCTGGTGCGTGGATGCCCTGAGTGCTTGATTTCTATTTGTTTTTTGTCTATATTCTTCTTGTATTTATCTAACTCTGTTGGATTATTTATTTTTAGTTATATTAGTAGGTATTTAATGTCTCATGTGGGGATTCGATCTGAGCACCCTCAGGATCGAATGCCGGCGCGCTACCGCAAGACCACCTCGAACCCGCAAAACTTTTTTCAAGCAGTACTCGAACTTGTTTATAATTTCTGTCTGTCTATTCTTATGATAAATTAAGCGCATAAAAGATTCCAAATAAAAATCTTAAAACATATTTCAGAATCATTTCAAACAGAGAATTTCAAAACATTTTTAACTGACATTAAAATAAGACTTTTTTTTAAAAATTCTTCTTTTGAAGTAATTTTTTAAAAATGTACAGATTTAAAATGATTCACATTTTTATTTCAAACTAGATAGCAAAACTAAATTGCAGACGCTATGTAATCGAACGCTCAAAAAATCAAGCAACAATGATCTTTTTTCATGAAAAATTCCCGTTTTAGGTGCAACATAACACGAAAAACGTTAATGGTCGTAAATAACACTCTCATATAAAAAAAAGGAGTTACGTAAGAAAATTGGTAATAGAACGTCTCGAATTTCATAGGAGTTTGAACTCACAATTCAATTGTTATCGAAAATTTTTGATTACGTTCAGAAAATTCGCCAGAAGAAAAAAGCATTATAAAACTTTAAATGTAATGCATGACATATGTCGAAATAGTTGATTCTGTTTAGAATCAACTATATCTTTTAAAATGCGTATTACTTTGGCAGATAAAATCAAAACTATTTTAAATCCTTGTACAGAAAATTAATATAATGTGTTTTTTAACTGTAATTAAATGGAAAATCTGCCGTTTTAAAGTTTACGTTATAATTTTTAAGTAGTAAATTGATTTTAATTTGATATATGATTTTAATTACGCATGTAGCTGGTAGTTAATGATTTTAATTAGTAATAATATTGACGGGTTATTATTTTAATAAAACTATGAATGATTTAATCTTCTATTGATGTAGTTGAGTAGGATAGGGCTACCAATTTCTTGTTTTAAAAAGGTTAAAATATTTTTAATAGTTTGTGATTGTAATTACGTATGTAGTTAGTAGTTAATTATATTAATTAATAATAAAATTGACAATTGATTATTTTAATAAAACCATAAATAAACCATAAATAAATCGTTTTATGCTGTATTGAGTCGGATGGGACTTGAAATTTCTTGTTATTTATTTTCAATAAAACGGTTTCAAAAATTTTACGCAGTTAATGATTTTACTTTGTAATAAAATTGACGGGTTATAATTTTAATAAAACTTTAAATAATTTAATCTTTTAATAATGAAGTTGAGTCGGATAGGACTAGAAATTTCTTGTTTTAAAATGGTTAAAAAATTTTTAAGTATTTAATGATTTTAATTACGGATGTAGTTAGTCGTTAATTATTTTGATTAATAATAAAACTGACGAATAATTATTTTAATAAAACTATAAATAAATCATTTTATGCTGTATTGAGTCGTATGGACTTGAAATTTCTTGTTAATTATTTTCAATAAAACTGTTTCAAAATTTAAGTAGTTAATGATTTCAATTACGGATGCAGTTAGTAGTTAATTATTTTAATTAATAACAACACTGACGAATAATTATTTTAATAAAACCATCAATAAATCGTTTTATGCTGTGTTGAGTCGGATGGGACTTGAAATTTCATGTTTATTATTTTCAATAAAACGGTTACAAAATTTTTAAGTAAGTAATGATTTTAATAATGGATGTAGTTAGTAGTTAATTATTTTAATTAATAATAACACTGACGAAAAATTATTTCAAAAAACCATAAATAAATCGTTTTATGCTGTATTGAGTCGGATGGGACTTGAAATTTCTTGTAGATTATTTTCAATAAAACGGCGAAATACAGGAAGCCCTCCTACAGCCCGGCATCTTACAACACGGTTTCGCTCTAACACGATAGCATAAATTGCGGGAACCCTTGTATTACACTGCAACCTGCAATACGGTTTAGCTCTAACACGATAAAAAAAATTACGAAAACTGTTGTACAACACTGTACTTCTGATTAAAATGATTTTTGTTTAAGACATTTAAAAACTAAATTACCTTAAAATAATGACGGGAAGGAATAATGAACTATAGTGGCTTTACATGAAAATGGATAAACAAATTATAATTTATTCATTTATAACTCTATAAAATTTCAAGAAGGCCTAAGCTTAGCTGAAAATCTTGAATCCTTTTTCCTGAATGCAGACCCTTCCGCTGGAAGAAGCCGAACATTCCAAAGGGAGCTGCAAAATTGTGTATCTCCATACCATGAATCCACAATGACCTTGTAAGAACCAGCAAATAAACCAAAATTACAAATTTTTGAAAGAGGATAGAAGGTGCAAAAAATCTAAATGAAGAAAAAGGTTCTGAAAGCGATATCATTCAATCGAAAAAACGTTCTCGTTTGATTGTACTGAGCAGTGATGAGGAAGGAATTTATTAAATTAAGGTCGCATTAAATGAAAATAATATTTTTCTGTTTCTTTTCGTTTTGTGTTATACATACATTTATATTTTTAACAAAAATTAAGTCGCTTATATAGAATTTTTTTAAAAATTTTTGTTTTTAATAAGTTTTCAGAACGTAACCCCCTTTTTTGAATTGTCTCTGGGTCTCATATAACACGGTTTCATACAACACGGCATTTTCTAGGAACCTATCTACCTTGTTATAGGAGGGTAACCTGTACATAAAAATGAAGACTCAAATATCACAGAAACTCCATATCGATGTCGGGACGTATATTTAAACATTAACTGACTAGTCTGGTCCGCCAATTCGACTTATCCCCTCCAGCGGAAAAAAAACGAATCCTATCTCTCTTAGAAATCCAAGTCGTGTGTCTACTTACTAAAACCCACAAGCGGAGAGCCCGCGCAAAACCCCCCTGATAGAATGGCATGTGATGACGATTGGGGGAGTCCAAGCGCGTGGTCCAAGCAAATGAGTCAGAGCATGTGATCTCCACTGCAAACTAACTGAAAGCGCGTACAAATAATAAATCTTGGCAGCGTGATGAGATTGCCTTTGAACTCCCTGCTCTTTGAAAAACACCGACACTTCTGGAATGCAGAACTCAGTATAGTCATGTCATGTTAGTGAACCATTATTTTTTATAAAACCTCGAATATCTAAAAATTGCTAGAAATTCTCGAATGGTTTTAATTACGGTAATTCGGCTTTCTCTAGATTTGACTCACACACACACACACACACACACACACATATATATATATATATATATATATATATATATATATATATATATATATATATATATATATATATATATATATATATATATACACAGTCGAACCTCCATATATCGAACTTCCACATATCGAAATTTTCTATATATCGAACTCTTAGCAAATCTCCATGTTCATTACATAGAAAAATTGTTTCTATATATCGAAAAAATCTCTACATATCGAAATTATTTTCAAGACAAATTGGGAGATTTTATTCCACTTTAGAATAAAATTTCCAAATTTTTGGCATTTGAAACAATACGTCGTGGACTTCAACTCGCGGAAGATGTCCCTGATGAAGTTTTTAGTGGGCTGAATAAATTCGAACATTTCTTTGAACTTTCCGCAAAACTGGCTGTTCAGCAAGATATTCGTAGTTTTTTTAAAACAATGTAACTGTGATCATTGTAACCACTATCTGCATTATTGTTTTTTTAAAAATATGTAGTACTCAATAAATCTTTCATATTAATTCATTTTTTAGTTATTAACTTTCATTTAATGGGATTCGCATATAAATTACAAATGGAGTTTCGTATACGAAAATTAGCTTTAATTAAATTTTTTTAGGAGAATTATGATAAAACTAAGCTCAATTCTATATATCGAAATTTCTATATATCGAATTTTTTTCCGGAAATTTGCTATTTCGATATATCGAAGGTTCGACTGTGTATATATATATATATATGTAACATATTAAATAATATGCCCTCCATTCTAGAATTTAAATTCCCTTTCCTAAATCCAATCCCCAGTAATATTAATTTATCACTTCAAAACCCTTAGCCACAGAACTTCTCATGAATCGCATGCCTTTGCATTTCTACACGTGTATGGAATTCAGGATTGGGTTAGAGCGAGCCCCTAAATCTCGAAGCCCTAAATCTGCTGACCCTACAAATAATAGCCACATATTTTTGTTCGCCCTTTCACTTTTAATGTTGAAAGGTGATATTATTCCGAGCCGTTTTTCTGAAATGAATGGATGTACTTTTGTCGCTCTAATAGACGATTCGGCCCGACTGCATCAAAATTTTTTTCTTTCAGGCTGAGTCAAGCTCCAGCCATATAAATATGAGCTGGTTTTTCCTTTCAGATAATAATTTAAAGACGTGATGTAATGGGTATATTACACACACACACCCACACCCACACACACACACACACACACACACATACATATATATATATATATATATATATATATATATATATATATATATATATATATATATATATATATATATATATATATATATATATATATATATATATATACAGGGTGAATATGAACAAGTGGGCAAAACTTTACGGGGTGATAGAACGCATCTACACGAGCAATATTCGTCATAGAAAATATGGACGGAACGCAAACAGCGAGGCGCTAGGTGGCGCTGTAAATGGTACCCGCATGCCACACGTCCTCATTCGTTACAGCGGCGGTTTTCCGTAAATGTTTGGGCAGGGATCCTCCATGATCATTTGGTTGGCCCATAACTCCTGCCACACCGTCTGGATGGCGAATCGTATCACATATTCCTACGAGAGGTATTGCCGGAGCTGCTGCATTCGATTCCAACCCCCATCAGTTCGAGAATGTGGTTCCAGCACAACGGTGCGCCTGCACACTTCAGCTTGGATGTGCGGAACAATTTAGATGCAACATTCCCAGGGCGAAGGATTGGCCGAGGTTGTCCCATAGCTTGGCCACCAAGATCGCCGGATCTTCGTGTTTGGACTTTTTTCTGTGGGGACATATGAAAAGCCTAATCTACGAAAACCCCATTGAAACCAATATGGAACCTGTCGCCAGGATCGCCGTTGTTGCCGGCGATATTCAGGAAATGCCTGATGTATTCGCAAAAGTGCGTCAGTCCCTAGCCCGCAGGTGTGAAGCCTGCATTACAGCTGGCGGAAGATCTTTTGAGCAATTTCTTTGACCATGTAAATCAATTACATTCCTGTTAATAAAATGTTTTCTTCAATATCTCCTCTCATTCTTGTGTTAATTCTTTAAATGTGAGAGTGGAAAACTACCTTTTAACTTCTCACCGTTTGCGTTCCGACCATACATTCTATGACGAATATTGCTCGTATAGATGCTTTCTATCACCCCGTAAAGTTTTGCCCACTTGTTCAGGTTCACCTTGTATATATACAATATGTACGTATATACAGTTGGTTCTCTGTTTAACGACTTTCAAGGGACCGTGAAAATTCGTCCTTAAGTAGAGATCGTCCTTAAACAGAATTTGTGAAAAAATAACATTTCCGTTCACACTTTACAGGCTTAGGACTGTCAATATATTTCTTAATATATTGGCGTGTTTAAAAATGTTATTTTTATTATCATCATTATTTTATTCACAAAAAGTTATTTTAAATTACATTGAAAAAAAAAAGAGTTCAAACAATACAATAAATTACGTTTTAAAAAATTCAAAAAGTGTTGATTGCTTCATTCGCCTTGTTTTCGTTATTCTCTTTTCCAGATTTTCTAAAATGTTAAATGAGTCACCTTCCATTTTCGATGTAATATAGCGTCGGAGAACATCTAGAGCAGAAATTGCATCTGTGTAAGACGGTGGCAGTGTCTCGTTTTCCGTGTCTTCAACTTCACCTTCTTCGTCTGACACTGTGTTTTCGTTTACAATATCTTCATAAATTTGTTCTACATTTCTGAAATCTGTTGTTAAAACATATTTATCACAATTATAGAAATCTTGAATTGAAACATCCTCATCTTCAACAAGACTTCTCCATTCTTCAGGGGTAATGTCATCTTCGTTGATTTCTACATCCGTACTTTGTAGTTCCACTACAAGTTCTTTGTGAATTCCAGCAACGCGAAAGCAGTTTTTTATTGTGGATGAAGAAACTTCTTTCCATGCTGATGTTATCATGTGCATTGCTTCCAAGATTGCAAATTTTCTAATTTTCATACTGTCAGCCGAATTGTTTATTAATTTCCTAATTAAAGACTTTCTGTAGTATGCTTTCACACTGCGAATGATACCCAGGTCTAATGGCTGCAACTTGCTAGTGCAATTAGCTGGTAAGAAATGGATAGTCAAATTTGTAAGTCCAGGGATATTTGGAGTATGTGCAGTGCATCGGTCGATTAAAAGTAAAACTTTTCTCTTTTCTCGATGCATTTTTGCATCAAATTTTCTACTCCAGTCAATAAAAATTTGTGATGTCATCCACGATTTATTGTTATTGCGGTACTCACAAGGTTTCCTGGTGATATTCTTAAACCACCTTGGTTGCTTTGATTTGCCTATAACTAGTGGTGGAAATTTCTCAGATCCATCCGAATTAGTGCACAGTAAAACAGGCAATCGTTCCGTACTGTGTTTTCCACCAAAACACTTTTCGCCCATATACGTTAAGGTTTTATTAGGCACCATATTGTAGAATAGGCCCGTCTCATCTGCATTGAATATGTTCTTCTCATCATATCCATCTAATATCCCCTTCAGCACTATTTTCCATTCGTCCACTATTTTTTCATCTACGGAGCCACTTTCGCCAGATATGCTTTTAAATACAAGCCCGTATCTTTCTTTGAACTTTGTTAGCCAACCAGCCGAAGCCTGAAAATTTTGCATTCCAAACTTTTCTGCCAGAATAATAGCATTTTCTTCAAATATCACTCCGGAAATTGGAATGTTAGATGCTCTTGGTTGATGAAACCATTGCAGGACTGCCTTCTCAAACTCTTCTGATCAGCCACATTGAATTTTCTGCCGTTTGGATTTGGATCCCAAACCAAATTTTTGTGCTGCTTCAAGAATTTTCTCTTTGCTTGATAAAATGCCTTTGAGAGTAGACTCGGGTAGCTAAAATTGTCTTGCGAATTGGACTTTTGTTATTCCAACACTTTCTTCCCAGTTTTCAATAATTTTCACTTTTTCGTGTAGGGTAAGATGCTTTCGCTTTGATGCCATTTTGCTCTGCTCACCTAGTATTCGTACTGGAATGAGCTCCTACACACAACCATGAATTCTCTAAACATGAACACGTGCTTCCCAGAAGGAGTGAGAGAGGGGTGCTTTTGGACAGTTCGTAAATCACATGACAACATGGTAGGTACAATAGAGTGATTCCACACCCACACTAAGAAATTCGATCCACCAGGGAAGAATGTTCGATGTTCCGAGAAACAGTAATCCCCCCCCCTCCCCCGGTTTTTTCCACTGCAACAAGTCTATGATTGCAACAAACATAAAGGAAATTCCGGGTCTTTATTGAAACCAAACTCCCCCACAGAAAGTAACCCTCCTGTAGATAAAGTTTTGAAGAAAAAGTTTATCATGTATGAAAAAATCGTCGTTAAATAGAAACAAAATCGTCTTAAAATAGAATTTTTTTAGGTCGGAGGGACCGGGACCGGGGATCGTCTTTAAATAGAGATCGTCGTTAAGTAGAGCGTCGTTAAACAGAGAACCAACTGTATATATATATATATATATATATATATATATATATATATATATATATATATATATATATATATATATATATATATATGTATATATATGCATATATATATATATATATATATATATATATATATATATATATATATATATATATATATATATATATATATATAATAAGTACAATTAATGAGATGATAAGTCGGAAACTGGCAACCAAGACTGTCGCTTGAACATTTTCAACTTGATTATTCACCAAATAAAAAACTAATATATAATAAATTATTTTATGTTTGATCTAAAAAGAGATAACTTAAAAGTATCTTTCGAATCTAATCACCTTTGATCAATATTCTGAATTCAGCTACTTTTTGTAAGCGCTCAAAATCTTATAAAAAGAAATGGAAATTTTTGTTTTATTTCAAGTGCTTTATTTCATCATTCTCTTTAAAAAGTCTAGACGTTTCTACAAAATTCATGTAAAGCCTTTAAATCCGTTGCTTTAACTCGAATACTTAAAAAAAAATTAAACAGGGTTTTTTCAGAAGCAGGAAAATTTTTTGTTACAAGTAATATCGAAAGCATGCATAAGTCACGGAAAGAAACATAAGTGCATTATTTGATTTATGAGAACTCAATTACTTGTAATGTTTTTATGCTTGGAGAAAAAAAAAATTCTATTCTAAATTTGTATCTTCCTTAAGCCACTTAAAGTAAGTACTTTTCTGAAAACATTACATTTCTTATCTCGTATGAGAAGTTTTTATTCCTCACAATGGACGTCTTCATGTTTTTAAATTGTGTTAACTAAAACAAATAAAGGCATTTGAAAACTGGTTTATAAATCTACTAAAAGAATTCAAGCTATTTATCTTAAGGATAAAAATCTTATCAAATATCTGAAGGAATTTAACCTTATTACCCCGTTTTTATTAACTCGCTTTCTTTTTTGTGCGTTTGTCCAGTACAAATCTTGCAATCGATTTTTAACTAACTTACCGACTAGCTAGACATTTGAAAATTTTAGAATAGCTCAGAACACGATTACAATGCATTCTTTTAATACTTTTAGCCATCTTTAAGGAGGATTGAATTAATTTTCAGCAAATTTTGTTTTGTAGAATGGTGCAGCCATCTGTCGGCCGGGACGGGAACGAAAAGTTAAACGCAAGTCATTAAGCTCGCAGTTCCTGAGCTAAACGATTGATTACGCATTTGATACCTCTTTATTACGCATTTGATCATTTTCTTTCAAGTTGATGGGATAATTCATAAAAAAAAAAATTAAAAGCATTTATTAATACATAGAATTGTCAAGTTTATATGATTCAACAGAAAATTTAAAAACGAGGTATACAAAAAGTTCTTTTTATCTTGTAAATATTTTAATCCTTGCTCTCATCAAAACATCTTCATGTATTTTGACTTTAAATGTATTACAAACTGGTGTCGGCGTCGCCCAGTGGCTAAGTGGTTGAGTCATCGGCCTGCCGCGTAGGGGGTGCGGGTTCGATTCCCGCATAAGACTTGGTTGTATTCTGGGGAACTCGTCAGTCTTCCGCCCGTAAAAGGACCCCCGTCTAGATTCTATACGGGGATTCGTTCTTCTAGACTCTAGAAAGTTCTAGACTCTAGAAACTTCTAGACTCTCCTTTCTTCTAGACCAGGGGTGTCCAACTTGCGGCCCGCGACGAACATTTTGGCGGCCCGGCCAGTATATTGGAATATATATAATATCCCTCCAATATATTGGTCCTCCAATATATTGGCCAATATATTGGAGAAGAGATGGTCAAGTGTGAGGACGTAAACATTAAATTTTCCTGTTCTTTTATATATGTTTGTTATAATGTATTATTTAAAATAAACCTACGTTTCTATTAATATAGATTTTTTTGCGGCCCACCTATAGTTACACCTTGTTTGTTTGGCCCAAGTTAGCCTTTGAGTTTGACACCCCTGTTCTAGACTCTTTCAATTCTTCTAGACACTAGAAAGAGGATCTGCAACCCATCGTCCATTGCCGGTGTCATCGTTTGTTAATTAAAAAATTCTTCTGTGATTGTGTGATTTATGTTTCTATTTCCTTGTATCCATACGTACACCGAACTGGGGTGTGACGTATAGAAGTCCAACCTCTCTTGAGGCAGTGACACCTCCTCTTCCGCGGGTAGTGCTTCTATCCGCAGACACAACAACAAACAAACAGGGTTCGGCGTAGTGCATTTCCACATCTCCGAAGGTCACTGGTATTGGAATGGTGGGTAACAGTTCTGGCGGATTTCATTCTGCTGTACCCTGTGTGTATCAGTTTCAATCAATAAAAACTCCTGGAAATCAGTAGCAGAAAATTCTTCTAATTCAAAATTTAAAGCAATTTATAAAATTCACTTGGTAAACACAGTAAATTTCAAATCTGTTTAACCCTTGAGCGGGCGCGCCAATTTTTGGAACACCAGCAGGCGCGCGTGACACAAAGTGCAACTTCTCTTTCAACCTCGATTATTCCTTTTTTAAAGAACTTCTTTTTCTTCAAATTGAAAATAACCAATCTGCGTTTAATGAAAAGATCTAAAATGTTTATAATACTGAGATATATTTATAATTAAAGGCCAAATAATGCAGATAGTCTGTCCTGTTTATTCGATCTAAGGAAACTTGCGAATGGATTCTTATATGTCCAAAAACCTGAAAAAACTCTGAGAGAGTCCATCTTCGTGATATGAAGGGATACCGTGTGAGAGCTGCACATTGGATCGACTACATCAACCCCTGCTTTTGTCGTATTGCAATCCAGTATAATCGCCTGTTTACCACGGTTAAATCCCGACTAACAGTGAATGGAAAGGAATACAAGGGTCAGAAAATAAGACCTGCATCAGAAAGGGTGTAGCTATAAATGGAAACTGCTTAGAACATTCGAAACTTACATGTAAAAACGAACCATTAAAAATTACGAAAATGTTGCACTTTGTGCATAGGCGCGCCCTCTGAAGGGTTAAAAGTATTGTCTTTGTTCTTTTAGAGCAGCGTTTCCCAACCAGGATTCCCGGAACGCTAGGGTTCCGCACAACAATGTTAAGGGTCCAGCAAGAAATAGTGAAATAACACGTACGCCACAAAAGGGGAAAACAATTTTTTCCTGATTCGGTACTGTACTCGGGTAACTTCGGTTGGGGAAGTGGGTGTGACTGTGTATGCATTAGTGATGCAAGAAGTGTAGGATCATGTGGTTGGTTATGTTAGGAATAGCGTATCCGGTTTATTTAACCCTCTAACGGTACGGTGGGTGTCAGATCCGATCCTAGGGTGTTTCTTCCCCCTCCCGTACTCTCCCCTCTCATTGCAAGAGTTCGAGTTGACAAGGAACCCTAACAGACAGACCTACTGGACCACCCTAATCGATATAGGAATAAGTAAATACGAGTGTCTTTGTTAAAAAAAATTATTCATGATCACTAGTCATTTTTAAAAATTTTTTTCATTTTAGATTTTTAAATTTTTTATTTCGATTTTGAGGGCCAAAAATGTCAATATATATTATTATTTGCATTTTTGTGCTCGGAAAGTTGGTTTTACTAACTTCTAAAACCAGGTAGACTAAATTATATATTAGACCTAATATATACAACATTCTATATAAATGCCAAAGAGATTTTCTTTGTTTAACAAAATTAAAATTCGTTGGTCCATTTTACAAAATGTTTTTTATTTCAAATAAAATATTATCAATAAATGTTATTATAGAACAAAAATGCTTATTGTGTACTTATTTCTTCCAAAAACCTCATCAAAAAAGAGATCAGGTCGGATACTACCCAAACGTACCATCTATTTATTCTCAAACCACTGTACTGTTTGAGGGTTAATCTCATCACCTCCGACTAACGTGCTAGTTTCGACGACCGACAGAGGGCGTTGACTTAAGAGGCACGTGTAGGGCTGATGTCACTTCCTGATCATGGTTTTAGGAATGCTGAAATCCACGAGGAGCTTGGTCTCCTTTCTTTTCCAAATTTTATCCAAAAATTAACTATAAACTTTCATCACTCACTAGATAATGATCTACTTTCAAATCTCGCCAATTATGACCCAGCCGACCCTGCGAACAGAAAACGGCCTAGAGCCGTTCACTGTTATTAATTTTTTTCAATTTTCCCTCTCTTTTTTCTCTTATTTTATATAAAATTTTATTATTAAATATAAACCTAACTATTTACTGCTAAGTAATCTTTTTGCTCTACTATTGTAGACAATTTCTTTTATTTAAGTTAAACTCTCTCCTTCCTTGCACTGCTCTTTGAGCACTGCTCCCAATACTAATATTAAACTTCTATTCTACAAATCTATTTACACTAACCTTCTATTCTACAAATCTATTTACACTAACCTTCTATTCTACAAATCAGTTTTGTTCATTCTCCCGGATACAAATGTCAACCTATCTGCTTTCATCTTTCTTACCATTGGTCAATTTCCATGCACATCTACGTTGGCGGGCGTGGCCCATGTAACGTAGTTACATCACTGACTCTAATGAGCTCTAATGAGGAGTTTGGATTTTTCTTTATGTTAGTTTTAGATCATGTGATGGAAAGATTATTCAAGTAGCTACATTGATAAATTTCATTTGCGTTTGTGACACGTTCACATCTCTGACAAATCAGAACTAGTTCCAGAGGTTGTTTAGCCATTGGTGAACGACAGTATTATTTTTAAACAACACAGTGCTAGTCCTTATTTTCTATTTTACTATTTTATTAGTATTTTTATTAGTATTTTTATTACTATTTTATTAGTATTTTTATTCTGTTTTGTTTCTCATTTTTTGATTCTTCTATAGATCTGAACTGTTAAAATGTGGCGATACTTGAACACAAACTATCCCGATAATTCTGAATAGACTATTGATGAAGATTTAAAATCTCATGCAAAATTTCAAAAGACTGATTAAGAAAGAGGTGAAAAAAAGGTTCATCGTTACAATGAAAGTTATATACGAATTGGCTTTACATGGACTGGTGATTCAGAATGTCCTCTTCCATTGTGTCTCGTTTGTGGTAAAAAACTTTCGAATACAGCAGTGGCTCCAACAAAATTGAACAGACATTTCACGACAAATCATAACACTATGAAAAGTAAAACTGTTAATTATTTTAAAACTCTGTTAAAATCTCAAAATAAACAGAGTGCAGCTTTTGTAAACACATTCACAGTTAAAAGGCTGAAAGAAGCAAGTTATTTGGTAACACAGCTTATGACACAGAAAATGAAAAGTCACATAGTCGGTGAAAAATCTGATTATGCCCGCATGTGAAATTATAATTTTGTAAAATGTTGGGAAAAGATGCAGTAAGGAAAATTAAAAATATTCCACTTTTGAAGAATGCAGTGAGTCGACGAATCAATGATGTGTCACATGACGTTGAAGAGATTTTGTGATATACTGAAAAACGGCAATTTTTCAATTCAAGTGGACGAGTCAACAAATTTAACCAACAAATGTTATGTTCTAGCATAGCAGTGTTCACTAATGGTGGCCTGGGGACGTAAAATAGGTCATGGCTGCAATGTCCTCGAAGTTCTTAAATTTACCTCTGGAGGTGCGGGGTCAAGTGTTCCGGTCTCATCACTTGACTCTGTTCAAATTTACGGGACCGGTCATTTAGCCAAGTCGGACTCCGACCCTTGTGGTGCTAATTCAAAACAGGAGCCGCCCCTTTCAGCCCAATAGCATATTAGGACACGGCAAATGGAGCCTCCAACCAGGAAGCATTAGCAACAACAACATGTTCTAGCATTTGTAAAATTTTTTTGATGAGAAAGAAATTCAAGAAAACTTCCTCTGCTGTAAAGAATTACTTGAGACAATCAGAGGAATAGGTATATTTAACATTTTTATCTGCATATCTGGAAAAAAAAATCTTTCTTGGAAATATTGTATTGGTATTTGTACGGATGGTGCTGCTTCATGGTTTTTGATGGTTGCATACAAGAATTGTATACCAATTGAATACCAATACAAGAATTGTATTGGTATTTGTACGGATGGTGCTGCTTCATGGTTCTTGATGGTTCTTGATGACTGCTTGATGGTTCAGCCCAATAGCCTATTAGGACCTGGCGAATGGAACCTCCAGCCAGGAAGCATTAGCAACAACAACATGTTCTAGCATTTGTAAGATTCTTTTGATGAGAAAGAAATTCAAGAAAACTTCCTCTGCTGTAAAGAATTACTTGAGACAATCAGAGGAACAGGTATATTTAACATTTTATCTGCATATCTGGAAAAAAAATCTTTCTTGGAAGAATTGTATTGGTATTTGTACGGATGGTGCTGCTTCATGGTTCTTGATGGTTGCATACAAGAATTGTATACCAATTGAATACCAATACAAGAATTGTATTGGTATATGTACGGATGGTGCTGCTTCATGGTTCTTGATGGTTGCATACAAGAATTGTATACCAATTGAATACCAATACAAGAATTGTATTGGTATATGTACGGATGGTGCTGCTTCATGGTTCTTGATGGTTGCATACAAGAATTGTATACCAATTGAATACCAATACAAGAATTGTATTGGTATTTGTACGGATGGTGCTGCTTCATGGTTCTTGATGGTTCTCGATGGCTGCTTGATGGTTCAGCCCAATAGCCTATTAGGACCTGGCGAATGGAACCTCCAGCCAGGAAGCATTAGCAACAACAACATGTTCTAGCATTTGTAAGATTCTTTTGATGAGAAAGAAATTCAAGAAAACTTCCTCTGCTGTAAAGAATTACTTGAGGCAATCAGAGAAACAGGTATATTTAACATTTTATCTGCATATCTGGAAAAAAAAATCTTTCTTGGAAATATTGTATTGGTATTTGTACGGATGGTGCTGCTTCATGGTTTTTGATGGTTGCATACAAGAATTGTATACCAATTGAATACCAATACAAGAATTGTATTGGTATTTGTACGGATGGTGCTGCTTCATGGTTCTTGATGGTTCTTGATGACTGCTTGATGGTTCAGCCCAATAGCCTATTAGGACCTGGCGAATGGAACCTCCAGCCAGGAAGCATTAGCAACAACAACATGTTCTAGCATTTGTAAGATTCTTTTGATGAGAAAGAAATTCAAGAAAACTTCCTCTGCTGTAAAGAATTACTTGAGACAATCAGAGGAACAGGTATATTTAACATTTTATCTGCATATCTGGAAAAAAAATCTTTCTTGGAAGAATTGTATTGGTATTTGTACGGATGGTGCTGCTTCATGGTTCTTGATGGTTGCATACAAGAATTGTATACCAATTGAATACCAATACAAGAATTGTATTGGTATATGTACGGATGGTGCTGCTTCATGGTTCTTGATGGTTGCATACAAGAATTGTATACCAATTGAATACCAATACAAGAATTGTATTGGTATATGTACGGATGGTGCTGCTTCATGGTTCTTGATGGTTGCATACAAGAATTGTATACCAATTGAATACCAATACAAGAATTGTATTGGTATTTGTACGGATGGTGCTGCTTCATGGTTCTTGATGGTTCTCGATGGCTGCTTGATGGTTCAGCCCAATAGCCTATTAGGACCTGGCGAATGGAACCTCCAGCCAGGAAGCATTAGCAACAACAACATGTTCTAGCATTTGTAAGATTCTTTTGATGAGAAAGAAATTCAAGAAAACTTCCTCTGCTGTAAAGAATTACTTGAGGCAATCAGAGAAACAGGTATATTTAACATTTTATCTGCATATCTGGAAAAAAAAATCTTTCTTGGAAGAATTGTATTGGTATTTGTACGGATGGTGCTGCTACCATGGTTGGCTCCATAAAATATTTTGTTACTCTTGTAAAAGAAAGAAATGCCAATGTTGTTTCACACACTGTTTTATTCATAGAGAAGTGCTGATGCCAAAATCTCTTGCTAATGAACTACAAATGGTATTTGATGATGTTATAAAAATGGTAAACTTCATTAAGGGTATGGTGGACTTTCAAATTACCAAAAATCGAGCAAAAATTGGAATTTTTTGGGGGGCGTATTAATATTTTAAAAACATGTAAATATTGGAATGAAATGCATTTAAAATATGTAGTGAAAAGTAAAACGGAAACTTGATGGCTTTAGAAAAGTAAGCATTAAAGGTAGGGGAAAAACATCTTTTTAATGGCTTTTTGACAAAATGAGAAATTTCCAGATTTGCAAGTCTTTAAAAGGCTCCTCGCGTCCTAATTTTTGACGAAATTTTATGAAATTTATAATAAAGACTCCTGTAATACATGAAAATAAAGTTATGTATCCATTTTAGGATTCGAGGTCATACAGGTTATCAAAGTTTAACTTAAGTGTAGAAAAGTACAAAAATTTCACGGAAATTCAGAGTACAAGCATAAAAATATTTTCTAAAAATTAACTATTCAACGAAAGTAGAAAAAAATACATAACTTTGTTAAAAATGTATTTATAAGCAATATAAATGCAAAATTAAGGGATAAAGTTAAAAATTGAGTCGCAAGGAGAATTTTTAAATAAAGGTAATTTAATTTAAATTTTTTAATTATAAATTTAAAAAAATTATATAATTTTATGCGGGGGCTTAATATTGTTATACTTTAATGAATATATATGCAACATTTCATATCTCTGAGGTAAAAATTTCAAAAATCGCTTTGAAAGATCCACCATCCCCTTAAACGAAAGCCACTTCACTCCAGAATTTTTAAAAAGCTCTATGAAAACGTGGATAAAGAGCACACAAATCTGTTGTTATACACTGAAATCCGGTGGTTAAGTAGAGGCAGAGTTTTAATAGGGTATTTGAGCTGAAGGATGAAATGCATGCACATTTTGAACAAAACGACAAACGAGATTTTATTAAATGCTATGACGATGAAATGTGGGGACAGATGCTAGCTTGTTTATATATTTGTTGTTTATTGTCGTATCCGCGGATGTTGATTTGATCCGCAGAAAAGGGGAGGGCCATTGCCTCAAGAGAGAGGTTCTATACGTCATACCCCAGTGCGGTGTACATAAGATGTAAGCCTATTTAGCAGATATTTTTCATCCCTTAAATCAACTGAATAAGTTAATGCAAGGAGGCGAAGAAAATATACTAACTTCAAGTGACAAGATTCTTGGCTTTAACATGTTCCTTACGGGGTCGGATAGCATTTATCCCAAGAATACGGACGCATGAATGAATATATATATATATATATATATATATATATATATATATATATATATATATATATATATATATATATATATATATATATATGTATATATATATATATACACACACACACACACACACACACACACACATATATATATATATATATATATACACTGCTGGCCACTGTAAATGCAACACCGTGAAGGAAACATGCAAATAACATGAAATTTACAACATGCATTAGCGGAGGTGAGATATGCAAACTATTAGAATTTCAGCGCAGACGCACATCACGCGCGCCTGTGGCGCCACTTCAAACCGCTATTTAAGGCTTGGAGATTTCGACGATTTCAAGTTCGGCAATTGTGTTTTTCTTGTGGTTTTTCAAAAAAACGATCAATTATGCCTCGTCGAAAACAGCGATCATCTTTTGATCAAATATCCGAGTTCGACAGAGGAAGGATAGTGGCCTACCGAGATTGTGGATTAATTTCAGGGAAATCGGTAGTCGTGTTGGACGAAACCAAACAACTGTAATGCGGATATGTGATCGTTGGATACAGGTGGGTACGATGGACCGGCGTGTTCGATCGCATCCACCTCAGTTCACCACTTCACGTGATGACAGACAAATTGTGCGCATGGCAGTGACGGATCGCTCAGTCACACCATGAACCATAGCACAGCACATGCAGTCTGTAACACATCATCCAGTGTCTGCGCGTACCATTCGCCGCCGTTTACAGCAGAGTGGTCTGTCCGCAAGACGCCATTGCTTTGTCTACCCTTGACGCAGAACCACAGACGTCTCTGCCGCCAATGGTGCGATGACAGAAGGATGTGGACGGCAGAATGGAATGAAATTGTCTTTACTGACGAGTCACGCTTCTGTCTGCAACACCACGATGGTCGCATTTGAGTCTGGAGACACCGTGAAGAGAGGATGCTGAACAGCTGCGTTATGCACCGCCACACTGGTCCTGCACCGGGTATTATGGTATGCGGCGGTATTGGATATCACTCTCGCACACCTCTAGTACGCATTACCGGTACTTTAAACAGCCAGCGCTACATCTCCGAGGTGTTGGAGCCAGTTGTCCTTCCTTTCCTTCAGGGCTTGCCCACAGCCATATTTCTACAGTATAATGTGCGACCACACGTGGCAAGCATTGTCCAACGGTTCTTTGTCAATCGCCAGATTGAATTGCTTCCCTGGCCGCCTCGCTCTCCGGATCTTTCGCCGATAGAAAACATGTGGTCCATGGTTGCTCTACGATTGGTCCAGATTCCATCCCCAGCTGCCACAGCAGATCAACTTTGGCAACGTGTGGAAGCTGCTTGGTCTGCTGTACCGCAAGAACTCATCCAAAGTGTCTTTGAATCAATGCAGAGGCGTGTGGCAGCGGTGATCTCCAACAATGGTGGCTACTCTGGCAACTGATTTTGGCAGGAACCACACTTCACAGAAGTCTATAAATTTAATCATTTGATACTTGGTCAACATGTTATCTACAAAATAAATTTCGTTGTGATATCTCTTGTCTTTCTTGGTGTTGCAATTTGGGTGGCCAGCAGTGTATATATATATATATATATATATATATATATATATATATATATGTGTGTGTGTGTGTGTGTGTGTGTGTGGGCTCGGGAGCGTGCCTCAGTCCTTTTTAGTAATTATCATCTGTGTCAGTGTTCTGTGTAATGCCAGCACCCATAGCGCCGCTCCTCGGAAGGAAAGGTGCGCGGGGGAGTGAATCTCCAGCCGACGAGAGTTCCTGGCAGACGAGAGATGTACGTTAATAAGCGACGACGCGTTTATCTGTTAGCAGCAGACGGCTGTTTTTTCATTTGGCTATAATGTTAATTAACGACGTTCTCTTTGTAAATATTTTTGTAAATAAGTTTTCATTAAATGTTAGTATAGTTATCCTAGTATTCGTTTATGATAGTTTAAGTATTTTTTTAAATTACCCGCTCGACTATCCTGTCCCACATATATATATGTATATATATATATATATATATATATATATATATACGTAATTATTACCCTGATAGTCTTTCCAAGCACATAATTGGTTGTTTTAGATTTAATGCATAGCATGTTTTGCAATTAATTAGTAATACAAAACTATAAGATTAATTATAGTATACAACTACTTAAAAATAAAAACGGATAATTAAAAACTAGTGTAATAATAATAATAATAAATAATAAATAATAATAAATCTTAGTCATAATAAATGTCTAAGTTAGGTTATTTTTTCCTATAAACACAGTATCCTTAGTAAGTCCGCTTCTTTGTTTCCATTTGCTCCATGGTTGCATGGTTTGTGACGCCAGTCTTCTTGCGGTCTCCTTTTCTTAACTTCCACTTTGTATGGCGCAGGACTTGGTGTTCTATGATTAAGCAACTGTTTTTTCACTTCTTCTGTTTCTTATGGATTGTACAGTGTCTAAGTATGTTTACTGGTCAGATCATACTCATCAGAAATAATCCATTGGTTTTTAGACAGTATCGGCACCGCTGATGAAGAGATGCAGTCAAAAACTTATTTATCACTTATCTTTTCATGTTTTTAGTTCCTGGCTTCAGTTGTTTTGAGCATGTACTGGTTTTTCACTTTCAACTTATATATATATATATACAGTAACCACCGCTTATAGAGATCAGTGGTTATAAGAATCAACCGTTTATAAGAATCAATATCGCGAAAACAAAAACAAATTTATTATTTCCATGTTAAAATTTTCGCTTTAAAGAATCAATCCACCGGTTTTAAGAATCAGTTTACACTTTTCGCTTTCCTTTCATTTTTCCAAAACAGCCACTTAAACCCTCAAAAGGTACGAAGTTCTTTTTTCTTATTTCTTTAAAGAAAAATTGATAAGATGGGATGGAATATAGTCGTAAAATTCATCCCTTTCTTTGTCAGACATAAATTAATGGTTTCCCCTTAAACGCTTTAGCACAACACTGTCCTATTAGCTTGACCCTGGGGCATCTTTACCCGTCCGGGTCCAATTTCACTTTTCTCCACTGACAAACGAAAATATGGACTCTTTTTTCCCACATCCCACATCCTGGTCGCGGCTTCCTGGACCCCGAAACACATAAATCTTCGGCGAAGTGTCACTTAGACAAACGGGATATTAGTAGATTCAGTACGTTATCAATTCGTGAAACGTAAGCTAGAAGGTGAATCTTCGTCTGAGACTATTAGCATTGAAAGAGGAATAAACAGCCTCCTGAAAACTTCATTACGTCAAACTACCATAGAAAACTTTTTCTTGCTCCCTTCCTCTAGTTGAAGTGTTAAAACTGTTAAGCAGGTATGTTGTAACAAATATTGGATATTTTCTTCTCTTACTGTAATCATGTGTCTCTACTTATAGGTCTAAAAATTAAGTTGTATTTTTAAAATTACAAAAAATAATTTTAATGAAAGATAGTAATTAACGTAAATTAAAGAGTATTTTATGGTAAATTATCTAATATATGTATATATAGGTGTGTGTGTGCCTGTCCGAAAACCTAAATTTCGGCTATAAGAATCAACCGCTTATAAGAATCAAAAACAGTAATAACAAACGTGATTCTTATAAGCGGAAATCACTGAATATATATATATATATATATATATATCCCCTTTAATGGCCGATCTCACAAAGGGTTATGAAATTTCCCGTTCTAAAGAGGGAATCGGAAAAATGGACCCCGTAAGCTAAAAGTTAAAAGAAAATTAAGTTTAAGGAAAGATTATGTTGTAAAAGAGAATCTTGATATGTTTTAATTACTGGAGGGACTAAAAAGTGAAGATCGATACCAACAAATTTCAAGTTTCATTTTATCCCCCCTTGAGGAGCTGTTGAAGAAAACTGATTATTACTTTCCATCTCTATCAACAGAACTATACGACTGGGGGAGGAACCCATTCTCACGCCCTTCCGTTCATCCTCAGAACCTAACTTTTAAAGAAGAAGATCTTTGTGATTTACAATCTTTGTGATTTACAATGGTTTATTGAAAATGAAATTTAATGACATGGTTTTTGAACAAATTCTGGATTTTCGTTGAAAGTGAGTATCCAACAATTCATAGGAAAGCAATTAATATATTGCTGCAGTTTTCAAAATCGTACATGTTTGAACAAGCTTTTTCTTGTTTAAAAAGTATTTTAAGAGTAAGGCTAGAAAACGTCTCCTTTCTGTGGAAGATGAAATCCTCATATCGCTCACTCCTTTCAACAACGTCATATCTCAAAAATCGGCGATTTTTAGTCGTGCTTGTTTTCAGAATGCCCTGGAAGAGTAGTACATTCCTGCAAAATCGTCATATCTCACAGCTCAATATTTAGCCGCTAGAGAGCAGAAATAAAATTTACTATCAATACATTTCAATGTACTTTTAGGCCGTCTGCACACGGAGCAACTCAAAAGAAACTGATAACTGACTCCAGTCACAAACCAGTCCGTGATGAGTCGTAACCTATGTAATTGAATGGAGCCACGCACACGGCGCAACTGGTTACAAACTCGTCCGACGGGTTTGTAACCAGTTGCGCCGTGTGCGTGGCTCCATTCAATTACATAGGTTACGACTCATCAAGGACTGGTTTGTGACTGGAGTCAGTTATCAGTTTCTTTTGAGTTGCTCCGTGTGCAGACGGCCTTAAACTTTCAAATCACTCTCCTGAAAAATCTTGTTTGAGATATGACGTTGTTGAAAGGAGTGAGCGATATGCATATCGAAAATCTGACCCCGAATTCAATATTTCTGTGTTTGATGTGCAAAGAGTTTTAAGTCCAAAATGAGCTAAAATGAGCTATCAAACCAGGCATGTTTAAAAAAATCAAGGGCTACTACAGGGTACAGAAAGCTAATTCCATTTCTACTCCTAAAAATTTTTATTCATCAGTGAAAATTTGGGATATGTGAAACAAAACACAAACATGTTAGTGTTAAAGAGGTTATGTCCCAATCAAGGATTTAGCACTCTTTACTGAACAAAAATAAAATTAGAAGAATTTATTTAAAGAAATAATTAAAAATTAAACTTAAAAACCTGACTTTTCAAAAGACGTTTTTTTTTTCAATCCCGTTTTTCTCAAAACTATGATTTTCGGACTTGACACTCTACACCAGTGCTCCGCAACCGCCGTGCCGTGGCACACCAGTGTGCCACGAGGTGATCTTGACTGTGCTGCGAGGTGATCTTGACTGTGCCGCGGTGATTTTATCGATTATAATAATAAAAAAATTAACTACCGCTATTAGTTAGAAATTTTTCTAAATGAAATATTCCTCTAACTTTTTGCTAATATGTAATTTCTCTGGGTCGTAATTATACACAAAACAAAAACATGTTGTTACCGTACATTATATGTATGCTCGAGCATCATATTTCTGGATTTCAGTTCAGAAAGAATATACACAAATTTCTGAAAAGGTCATTGCAATTTTGCTCCCTTTTTCTACGACATTCTTATTCGAACAAAGTTTTTCGACACTGGTTCTAATTAAAAACGACAAATGATCATATTTAAAGGCTCTTGACCATGAACTTCGAGTAGCTCTTTCTAATATAGAGCCAAATATAAAACGTACATATGTTCATCAAAACAAGCTCAAATATCTCTTTAATAAATTAGTTATGTTTAATTTAACTTTGATTTATTAGGCTTAAGTAAAGATCAAAAGACAAATTTTAATATAAAAAATTTAAAGAGAAAATTTTTTTTACTTGTAAACTATAACTTTACATTTTTGTTCTTGTGTTGGTGTACAATTCAAAATGATTTATATAAAACTTAAAGGATTATAATTATCTTGATACATAGAGCTGTTTTATTGTTTTTTTATCTAATTAAAAACATATGCGTATTTATTGTAATTTATGTATTTGCAAGCTTTTTCTTGTGGTGTGCTGCGGAATTACCGAAAAAACGTTGTTGTGCCGTGGAAGATAAAAGGTTGCGGAGCTCTTCTCTACACTACAAACACACATTTATGTTCCAAAACACAGGCGCAGATTTCATATTAAAATTTATTATAAATTGTTATACTAAAGAAATTTATTATTTATCTATACCTATTTATATTTAGAATTATACCAATTGCATGCAATTTCATTTTTTTTTTGGCCTTGAAATAAACGACCAAAATGATAGTAATTTTATGTTTCCATTAAAGATCTCTAATAAAAATATTATGAAAAATATTGTTACATGGACGCTGGGGTACCCTAGACCTTGGGTCACAAGGGTTCCTTAGGGGTGAAAAGGTTGAGAAACACTGCACTAGTGTAATACTATAATGAATCCTATGGCTATTTTTTTAAATGTTATTTGAAGGCCTTATTTGAATAGTGGTCCAACTCCACTTTTAAAAAAAATGGAGTTAGCCTCACTTTCATGTTCGTACAAGTCATTTCTGTCTTATTTTTAAAAGGGTACACCTCCGGTTTATTTCTGCTGCCAACAGAGCTCATTACAAATCACACTTCAGCAGTCATTTCTCAGCACTTATTAGACTTTAAGGCTCTGTATCTCAAAATGAACAAGAATGGAGTTGGACCACTATTCAAATAAGGCCTTCAATTAATATATTCTATGAACCCTTTCGTTACCGGTTGGGAAAGCATGTATTCAAAGAATACAAGCCCAAGAATGAATGAATGAATATATATATATATATATATATATATATATATATATTTGTAACATACCGGCCCGGCGGGAATGATGGCCGGAGCCGGCATATCACACCGGGAATAAACGTAGTCGTACTCAAGAATACAATTATCTTTTCACGTCTGCAAATACTTTTATTTATCCATTCTTTATCATCGATGACAGAGGTTTATTAGGCAACAATGCCACGCCAAAATCTGCTCTTCGAGGTATGCTGGGACTTATATAAACTTTATGAGCGTCTTGCCATGTGATCACAAGTCTAAAGCCATTGGCTGAAACTATGACTCTGATGTCAGAGGTGACGTATTATTATTACGCAAGGATGTGCTAGAAATTATATTTTTTGAGGGGGCGCTGCGCTTGCTTTGTTCTTGGAATCAGAAGCGAAAATAGCTCAATCGCGACAACGCCCAAGGCAATTTAGAATTTGAATTGAATATAGGGGATTTTATGTTATAGAATATCCCCCCCGTCCGAGAAGAGGCTGACCAACAATGCCTGCATTGGAGGACAGACTCACCCGGCCATGTGAGGAAAATGGGCGTCGACCACAAATTGTAAAAAGTTTGAAAAGGAACATATGTTTTAAGTTAATTTAGTATGATGATCACATGACAAGACATTGCACATTTCAATATTGAATTCACAAAAATACACTAATGATTTACTAATTTATGAACACAACAAAAGAAAAAAAATTATAGTAATTAATGATCAATTATAGAAAATTGTAAATTATGTAAATTTCTTCTTATATTGTTGCTTTGAAAAAATTTAAATTTAAAAATGTATTTATCATCAACTGAAAACAATGTTGAACAGGGCGTTAAAAAATTTGGAATAAGTTAATGTTTAATTTTCAATTAAAGTTAAATTGCAAAAATTTTTTTAAAGATCACGTGATGAGATGACAGAACAACAGTATCAGATTTACTGAAAAAAATATATAAAAATCACTAAAAAGAAATACATATAATATTAAATTGAAGATTCTACCTAATCATCAACTGAAAATTGCTATGCAGGGCGGGCCCTCCCCACACAACAAAATCTCACCCTCCCCACACAACAAAATCTCAGCAGAAAATCAATTAAATCTACTTTAAAAAAATTTTAAATTACTAAAAAAAATTACTTGAAAAATATATTGTAAATACACATTGTAAAAATACACTTTAAAATATAGTAGTGACCGACCAGGGCAACTGACAAAACAAAAAAAAATATCCCAATCTAAATCTAAATACAAAATACACAAAAATGTATCTCCTATTTCTCTAGAATAACAACATAATTATGCAAATGTAATTACGAGATCCAAAAAAAAAAACACAGAAAGGTAGCAAAAAAAAAATGAAAATGGATCTCGGATTTCCTTAATCAATAGACTCAAAAATACACAACATATGAAATTATTAAACACACAATAATAAAATACCTTGGTTTTTAAATGTATAAAATAGAAATTAGCACCACCAATCTATTATAATTAAATGTCAAATTTATCCATTACTTTTAGTAATTTAATTTTAACGTTCAAATTTCAATACAAGATACTATCCGCAAAAATACCTTTCTCTAACTCTAAATTATTCTTTCTTTTCTTATATAACATTTTGGTATGAATCCTCGCTGTATAGTTCCTAACTATTCATCATTTGTCTTCAATATCTCAAAACATATCTCTCATTATAATATTCTCTTTTCTATTTATTTATTATTCTTCATTATTTCTATTTCGAGAATTTTCTGGGGTGGATGAACCAAATATAACATACATTGGTTTTTTAATTCTCCAATTGTGATTTTTTGGCACCCTAAGTCATGTTATAGAGACGTTCCGTTTATATGAAAACCGTAAAACGCCCTTTAACTGTCGACTGAACCTCCGGAAATCTCCTTTTCTTAAATTCGTAAAACTACTCGAGGGCTCAAAATCAAATGTAATATGTCAAACAATATACCTAAATTATAAAATTTTCTTGATGTCTGAAATAATTACTAAGTTATCCATGAAATATTTTCCAAAATCAAAACCACAAGCATCAGATGTTTAGATTTAGAAAGCTCAATTTGAAAACCGCAAAAATTCTAGGTTAAATGAATTGGAATAAGTTTGGTTCTTTTCGCGATTGTTTACCAGATTACCGCTGACAAATCAAATTTATAGTCGAATTGGCGTCCAAACGTTCCTCTGTTTACATAAAGCTCGCTCCAAAGCGGAAATCATTTACTTCATTTTATTTTTATTTTTTTCTTCTCCGTGACGATTTAGAACTAGGTGCTAAAAACAAGTATTTATAGAGTTACTACACTCTTTTAACATTTCAATTGAACGTAACCAAAGATTATTACTTTTCTTAAAACACTAAAATATTCAGTACTAGAAAAAGAACACAGAAATATTATAAAAATTATACAGAAAACACACACTTAAATCATTTTATCAAATATAAGTTTCAAAATTTTCTTTAGTGCAATCCAAAATAAAAACAAAACATTCATTTTACTGAATTCAGCTCAATAGTCAAATGAATCTACTGAGAACATGAATTTGTTAATTTTTCTGTTCATACACAAAAATGAAGATGTGTCAGATTATTATTATTCATTATTTCAAATTCTTAATTTTCCACAACAACTCTTCTATTTTATTAAATATGACACATCCATTTAGGCATAACCATCTCTAAGCATTATCCTTCCCATTAACTATTTTCAAGAAATCACGTAAGACTTTACCTTTATAATATGAACAATATACACTTAAAATTCTATCAAAATGTTAATCAAACTTAAACACTTTATCAACTCAAAATATAAACACAAAAATCAAATAAGAGAAACAAAAAAGGTCATCAGTTCTGAAGATCAAAATTTGTAGTAAATTATTCAAAAATTTTCTCAATCTCAAACTATTAATTACATAATTTATAAAACGTGCTTATCTGTTGAAGTGGTACTCACAAAAATTCTTTTATTATTATAATTATTATTATTTAATTATTTCCAAATTACTTATATGTATTTTTTTATTATTATTAATTTTACCCATTTAATTTCCCCGACACATACACATTATCTTTTCTTCTTAAAATTTTTTTATCGCTGTGTGCTCCTCTGCCGAAAGTCCTGTACGGTGAACAATGTCCTTTCCGAAGTAAAGTTTGTAACATTTGCAGGAACAACTCTTAGGCAAAGTTTTCTCAATTCGGAAAGACAGGGGAGTTTCAACTAAGAAAGTTTCTGTCAAATTAACGATCGTAGCACCAATGTTTTCAAAAGCATTGTTATCCACGCTGGTTGTATCGAGTGACTTGAAAAATGTCCGTCGACCAGTTCGCAGGGGTATCTCCCTCTCGTCGCATATTACTCGGCTAACGCACACTGTTGTCAGACACAATATATTTTTCCTCGGACGGTACTCGCAGTTTGGGAACCACTGATCAGCAGAGTTCATTTCTCCTCCCATCGCAATAGCTGTTTTATCCAAAGATAAATGTTGAAGAGATGATATGGAACTTCACTGAAATTGTTCGTAATCAAACATCAACGTAGGAGCTGAAATATTCCACTTGTAAAATAGAAATTCGTTTAGATCGGAGCTCCCACAAGTCTGGACTAGGGACGCCGCAGACTGATCTTGTACCCCCGATCGTGGGAATCCTTTGGCATGATCTAGCTGGCGTCGAAGGGACGAATCACTAAACAAATATTTTTTTTTCATTTGAAATCCTGCGCAAAAACAAAGTTCTTTTCCCGCACGACTCATTGTAACATACCGGCCCGGCGGGAATGATGGCCGGAGCCGGCATATCACACCGGGAATAAACGTAGTCGTACTCAAGAATACAATTATCTTTTCACGTCTGCAAATACTTTTATTTATCCATTCTTTATCATCGATGACAGAGGTTTATTAGGCAACAATGCCACGCCAAAACTCTTCACTGCTCTTCGAGGTATGCTGGAACTTATATAAACTTTATGAGCGTCTTGCCATGTGATCACAAGTCTAAAGCCATTGGCTGAAACTATGACTCTGATGTCAGAGGTGACGTATTATTATTACGTAAGGATGCGCTAGAAATTATATTTTTTGAGGGGGCGCTGCGCTTGCTTTGTTCTTGGAATCAGAAGCGAAAATAGCTCAATCGCGACAACGCCCAAGGCAATTTAGAATTTGAATTGAATATAGGGGATTTTATGTTATATATATATATATAGACAGATTTAACCCCCTTAATGGCCGTTCTTATAAAGGGGGTATGAAATTTCCCGTTCTAAAGAAGGAATCGGAAAAATGGGCCCCCTAAGTTAAAGGATAATGTATTCTCTTCTCGTGACTGTTACTTATACTTTTCAATAAATAAATAAATAATTTATAGAGTAAGTATTTATTTGAACTTAAATTTGACATTTTCACGATGTAAATTTAGCATGGATATGATATTTAAAAAATTGAAAAAGAAACTAAAATGCTATCAGGGGTGCCCCGTGTTTCTACTCTCTTTCCCAAGGGTAAAAAGGTTAGGAAACGCTGTTTTAGAGGATTATAATCACATAAAAAAAAAAATTTTATCATAGATATATACGTAGTTGTAGAAAATTGTATCGAGGGGGCGCTGCGACGCCCGTAGAGAGGGAGAAGTTTTTCGCTTCTCAGTTCGTCCCTCGCTCTCGTAAAACAGGGTCATGTAACCCCCCGTTGGAATCCCTATCTGGGGAAACATTTTTCTATTTATCTTTACAAAGGTTAATGTTACAAATAAACCGAAAAAGACAAAGCTTCGTAGTCGTCACTTTGTGGTAGTTTGTCACAAATTCGATAGTGGTGCGACGGTCGGGAATTTTGTAGTGTGTCGTAATTGGATTTTTTTGTGCTCATCGGTTTGTTTTCGAAGTGTGTTCAAGTCGTCGTTTTGGGTGAGAAATTTTTGTTGAAATTTTTGTTGAAAGTTTTGTTGAATTGGTATATAGTGACATTTGTTTTGATTGTCGTTAGTTATTTTGTTGACTTTGCCATTCTGTTGTCGTTAGTTTGGTTTCGTTTAATTGTTAGAAATTGTTGTAGTAATTGTGTTAGAAATTGTTGTAGTTGAGGTTTTGATTTTGTAATATTTATTGTTTTGTGTTAGCGATTGTCAAAATGTCGAAATTGATAAAGCTCAAAACCAAACGGGATGTTCATAGAGAACAATTAACAAAGATAATTGACAAAATTGATAATTATTTGTTAGAACCGGATCTGAATCCTGATGTCTGTGAGTCTTTGTTTGAACAGTTAATTAGTAAAAGTGAAATTTTGAGTATGTTAAATGATGACATAGATAAACTAATTAATGATGAGGATGAAATAAGGGCTGAAGTTTTAACTGTAGATGAATATTGTGAAAAGGTAATTTCTGCAAAAATTAAATTGCAAAATAAAATTAAATCGTTAAACTTAAATTCTACCACTGAACATAGAACCACCGAAAATTCGTTATCATCGAAAACTCGTGTAGAAATTACTGCTAAACTTCCCAAATTGTCTATTGCAAAATTCTATGGAGAGCCGTCCGAATTTCTTGAATTCTGGAATCAATTTGAAAATTCAATCCACAATAACCCAAATTTAAATGAAGTTGATAAATTTTGCTATTTAAAGTCCATGTTAGGCGGGAAGGCTCTCTGCAGCATAAAGGGGTTTTCAATTAATAAAGAAAATTACGCGCAAGCAATCAAGTTGATTTCTGAAACCTTTGGAGAAAGGGACATTTTAATAAACTCGCACATCTCAAATTTGCTTAACATTAAACCAGTCAAAAATTCTTCTAACGTTCAGGCTTTGCGTAACTTGTATTTCGATTGTCAAACACAGATTCGGTGTTTGCAAAGTCTGGGAATAGATTCCGAAACATACACTACTCTTTTGACAAACATAATCTTGAAAAATCTCCCACATGATATAACGTTAGAATTTGCTAAAGTCAGTGCAGATAAGTGTCATGATCTACAAGAGTTAATGAGCTTCTTGTACAAAGCGGTGAGTGCGAGGGAGAAGGCTCAGCGAATCCAAGGTCACTCCACCCCTAAATTTTTCCCATTGCTACTCAGAGGGGGGTCCAACTCTCAGCCGAATCGCACGAATAAGTCAGCTTTGGAACTTCACGCCAATGTTTCGAAGAGCGCGAATTCTAGCAGGTGTCTTTTTTGCAATGACTCACAGCATGGGAGCTCAGAGTGTGATATTTTGACTCTACAGGAGAGGAGAGATCAGCTAGTCCGTGAAAAACGTTGTCTGATGTGTTGTAAGATTAACTGTTTCGTAAAAAGATGCAAGGGGCCAACATGTAGCTTTTGTAAGGATCGCCACGCCAAAGCCATTTGCTTTAAACTCGAGAATGAAAAGAAACCGAGAGTAGAGGTTCAGAATGACGTGTCATTAAACCATGTGGTAAATGATTTGAGTGGGGTTTTGTTGCAGTGCGTTAAAGCAGAAATAGTGGGTCGGAAAAAATCTGGATTAGCCTTAGTTTTGTTTGATAATGGTGCACAACGTAGTTTTATCCGAAAAAGTGTGTCGGAGAAACTAGGTTTAAAGGTTTTGGGTTCCGAAAATTTGAAAATTTATTTGTTTGGTGCTAAGGCTCCTAGTACCGAAATTTGTCGCAGAGTAGAGATAGTTTTAAAAAATGTGTTGAACGGAGAGGAGTTTATCGTTGAAGCGCTAGAGGTCGAGGAAATATCAAACGCTGTTGTGAAACTTCCTAGTAAAGAGGTGTCGGAAAAAATGAAGTCTAAGGGATTTGTGTTGACATGTTCAGATGAGTCATCAGACAAGTCTATTTCGCTATTGATAGGATCGGACTACTACTGGAATTTAACTAGAGGTGTCGAAAGGTTGAATTCTTCGTTAGTGGCAGTTGAAACTTGTTTAGGGTGGTCGCTTCATGGGAGATGTGGTGAGGCTGACGAACTTACATCTGTCAATCTGGTCCTCAATCAAGAAGAGTCAATTTCGGCAGAATTGAGAAGGTTTTGGAAGTTGGAGAGTTTAGGTGTACAGGATTGTGACTCACGTGTTGATATTAGGGATCAGGAGATGATTAGAGAGTTCAATGAGTCGATTCGTTTTGTTGATGGGCGCTATCGTGTAAAATTGTCGTGGAGGTCGGGGGTGAAGGATGGTTTAGAGGATAATATAGGAGTTGCTCGTAAACGGTTTGAGGGATTGACTCGCAAGTTTAAGATGGATAACATGCTTTTCGATGAGTACAAAGGTGTTGTTGATGAATATTTGAGAGAAGGTATCGTTGAAAAAACTTCTTTAAAAAATCCGGAAGAAAGATCATTTTATTTGCCCCATCATGCTGTCATACGAAAAGACAAAACAACTAGTCGAGTACGCATAGTATTCGATGGATCTGCACATGACAAAGAGAAAATATCTCTCAGTGACTGTTTGCACGCAGGTCCGAACTTGCATCCCAACATATTCCAATTGCTTTTGAAATTTCGCCAGAATGCTGTTGCGTTCACAGCTGATGTAAAGTCGGCTTTTCTGCAAATTGAATTGGATGAATCAGATCGTCAATTCACTCGTTTCTTCTGGGTTGATGATCCTAATGAACAACCATTTGTGCTCAACTTCACGCGGGTTCTCTTTGGGCTAACATCGAGTCCATACCTTCTTGCAGCCACTCTGAAGTACCATTTTCAGAAATACCAAGAACAACTGCCAGCTACATCGAATCTACTTTTGAATTGTGTCTACGTCGACGATCTAATAGGAGGAAGAGAAGAGGTTTCAGATGCTCTGAAAACCTCATTAGAAAGTATAAAAATATTCAGCGATGCTGGAATGGTACTCAGAAAGTGGACATCTAATTCATCCGAACTTCGTGAATTGTGGAGAGCCAACAACATTGAAGTCGAACAACCGGACACTCTTGTTCGTTCTGGCTTATCGTCGAAGGTCTTAGGTTTGGCCTGGGATCCAGATTGGGATATAATATACTTTTCCACCACAGAACTTGTGAAATTCGTATCTCGCAGAATAGACACCAAACGTTTTATTCTACAAATTGTCGGTAGACTCTTCGACCCGATTGGTTTCCTCGGACCGTTCATTGTAAGGGTGAAGTGTCTACTTCAAGAACTGTGGACATTGGGTTTGGACTGGGACCAAGAATTGCCAGACAAACTGACTCATAAGTGGCACTTGTGGTGCAAGGATGTAGAACAATTGACCAATGTCAAGATTCCAAGATATTATCTTTTCGAGCTTAATTGTGAATTTGTATCATTTGAACTTCATTGTTTTTCAGATGCATCGTTAGCAGCTTATGGAACTGTGCTATACTTGAGAAGTGTTTCTGCTGACGGTAAGGTAATCACAAGTTTCATATGCTCAAAGAGCAGGGTAGCACCATTGAAAACTATAACCTTGCCGAGGCTGGAATTAATGGGAGCATTGTTATCTGCTAGGTTAGTTAAAGAAGTGAAAGAATGCTTGAAATTTGATGCTAAATGTTTTTATTGTAGTGATTCTCAAATAACACTTTTTTTGGATTAAGGGTAAATCTAGCAAATTCAAACCCTTTGTAAAAAATAGGGTTGAAGAAATCCAATATTTAACTGAACCTGGCAGATGGCATTTTTGCCCTGGTAAACAGAACCCAGCTGATGTGCTATCTAGGGGTATGTCCGCCACAGACTTGGCTGAAAGTTCATTGTGGTGGTATGGACCGCCGTGGTTGAGACAACCACCGGAATTTCGGCCCCCTTGTGAAAAATTTGATTCTGAATATTTTGAACCTAATTGTGATCTTGAATTGAGAAAAAACTGTGAAGTTATTGTGCAAAATAATTGTATTTCAGAGAACGAAGGGTTTATTTTGAATTTGAACAATTTTTCTAATTTAATGAAAGTTTTAAGAATTACTGCATTGGTTAATCGTTTTATCGCGAAATTGAAGCATTTAGAATATGAAATTGGTCCACTTACTGCAACTGAATTAGAAATTGCAGAAAATACTTGGATAAAGTTTGAACAATCTCTAGCCTATCCTTCGGAATTGCATTGCTTGAAAACTGGCAAGCCAGTTTCCACCGAATCGAAAATCTTTAGTTTAGCCCCATTCTTAGACAATAATGGAATACTTCGTTTAAAGGGGAGGATTGAGCAGGGTGAATTATCTGAGAATGAAATTCATCCAATTATTTTGCCTAAATCAAAATTTGTAGAATTATTGATAATTAGAGAACATAGCAAAATTTTACATGGTGGGGTGTCAGCTACTTTGGCAAAAATTCGCACAAAATTTTGGATTGTGAAGGGTAGGCAAGAGGTAAAGAAAATTTTGAATAAATGTTTGATTTGTCGGAAGTATACTTTGAAACCTGCGAGACAGGTAACTGCTCAGCTGCCAAAGGACAGGATTTTGGAAAGGCCGCCATTTTCAGTTACAGGGGTCGATTTCACAGGACCTGTTTATTTGAAATCAGATAAGGACATTCGTAAGGCCTACATTGCTTTGTTTACCTGTGGAGTGACACGAGCAGTTCATATTGAACTCATTTCCGACATGTCAACTAGAAGTTTTATTTTGTCTTTAAGGCGATTTCTGGCTCGAAGGGGAAATTGTGAAGTCATCATTTCGGATAATGCTAAAACATTCAAAAACACAAATGACATTTTAGGACAATTTTCAAAAATCATTCTAGACAAAAATTTGAAGGATTTTGTTGCTATTAACGGCATAACATGGAAATTTATTGTGCCTAGTGCCCCATGGTGGGGTGGATTTTATGAGAGGCTCATGAAAAGTGTTATGGATCCTTTGAAAAAGATCCTAGGCAAGGCTTTATTATCTTTTGAAGAAATGATGACTATCCTCACAGAAATCGAATGTGTTTTAAATAATCGGCCACTTACCTACGTAAGTAATGATTTAAATGAGCCACAGCCTCTTACTCCGGCTCAATTTTTGTTTCCTGGTCAAAATTATAGTTATCCTGTGCATTTTGCTGATCTTTTCAACAATGAGTTATCGACAAAGGAAAATTTAAATCGCAGAAAATTGTACCAATCTAGACTTTTGAAGCAAATTTGGCGTAAGTGGAAGGAAAATTATCTGCTTCAATTAAGAAATGCCCATAATTTTATAGTTCCTTCTCCTAAAGAGAATTTAAAAGAAGGTGATGTGGTCTTGTTGGAAGGGTCAGCGAAATCTAAATTACTTTGGCCTTTAGGCATCATCGATGAAGTATTCGTAGGTCGTGATGGACACGTAAGATCTTGTCTTGTTCGTACTTCAAGTGGCCAGTATAAACGTCCCATACAAGTTATATATCCTCTTGAATTAAATGATTAATGTTTTGTATATACTTTAATACCTTTTCTTAGATTATGAAAATTTTAAATTTGTTTTGAAGAACTGTGTACTTAACTTTAGGTCTCCTTTTGTTAGTAAGTTTAAATTAATATTTGTTCTTGTATTGATGTAAATTTGATTATTTGTATTGTATTTTGAGTGTTAGTGACATTTTATTAAGTAGTTTATATACCCTACATATTATGTAATTAGAGGTGAACATTTTGTTCACTGTGGGGTGTGTAGAAAATTGTATCGAGGGGGCGCTGCGACGCCCGTAGAGAGGGAGAAGTTTTTCGCTTCTCAGTTCGTCCCTCGCTCTCGTAAAACAGGGTCATGTAACCCCCCGTTGGAATCCCTATCTGGGGAAACATTTTTCTATTTATCTTTACAAAGGTTAATGTTACAAATAAACCGAAAAAGACAAAGCTTCGTAGTCGTCACTTTGTAGTAGTTCGTCATAAATTCGATAGTAGTAGTGTTTCATCAGTTTTTCATTTTATGTCCAATTTATCTCAAATGTCCTCTGAGATCAATTTTAAAAGATCGAAACTAATGCAACATTCTATTATAAATCAAAATTCGATACTGTGGGAATTCAGGAGAAATTTTTTAAAATAAACTAAAGTTCTGTAGATGGTTAGATATAAAAAAAAAACAGTCACGAAGGAAAATTTCATACCTCAAAAACAAACTTTTTCCGCTCCTCGGTAAAACTTTTAAAGTCAGAGTTGAGATCTCGGATATGTTTTCTACTTCGAGATCTTAGGTTATATAAAATTTCCGAAGAAAATTTTGCGATATCAGAGCAAATTTCAAATGTTTCTCAGAATATATCTAACTTCTCTAAACTTTTTTGAGTTCGAACAAAAGTAATAATAATAAAAAAAAAGAATCAGAATTTTTCAGGATGTCTTTACAAAATAGTGATTTCTGAAGAACTCTTGCAGAACGTATTGCTATAATCTTTTTTGCTTCGAATAAATATTAACAATACTTCAGCGCTTTTAAAAACGTGTTCACAAAATAGCGATTTCTCAACAATACTGGAGGAAAGCATTGCTATAAACATTTTGATAAGGAATAAATATTAAAAATCGTCAGAACTTAAAAACAATATCTTTATTAAGACGTGATATTTGAAGCATACATGAAACAGTTATTTCTTCAAATGAATGATTTAAGGGGACACATACCTTTTAAAGACCAAGAGACTCGACAGACATATCTCTATTTTCAATATTTCCCAATTTTCCCGTAGTTAATAAAATAATTTATTGAGAAATATGAAAATTTTTAGTGTGAGTTAAACACTCTTTCTTCTTTACAAATATGCCTCTCAGTTTTTTCTAACTCGAAGATAAACTTTTTAATTGTTTAAAATTTTAACCATTGTTTGTTTCATTGTTATGTAATTTCGCACATGATATCACCAAAACAGTTGTCTAGAATACCATGAAATTTTATACATGGGCAATATAAACATGTATAATTAAAATCACCTACTACTATGTCATTCCTGCCATAAAAATTTTAATTACAGTGAAATTTATCAATTTTTTTTAAAATTTAAAATCTTTGAAAAAAACCTTTTTAGTGGAACGAAGTTCTTTTACGCGGCTTACAGTAGAGTGAACTGGCAGGAATCGTCACGTAACGAAAAAGCGTTATGCCCCCTTTATAAGCGCTTTCTCTCCGCGACTCTGTGGCCGAATGGTTATCGCATAGGACTGCGGACCTCTGCAGCGGAGCATCAGACTGCAGAGGTCCCCGTTTCAAATCGCCGCACAAGCGCTAACGGCAGTTTTACAACCTTTCACTGCACACTGTATCAAATTTGATACATAAGTTATTTTTCCCCTTTATATTCAAAAGCAATATTTTTTATCCACTTGTGCACCTTGTATTAATTTTGAAACATGATAGCAAAGCTTTTAATCACTGTTAGTTACATTTTCGTAGGATAGATGGCAGCAGGAATACAACTGCGATCTCAGTAAAAGATAGCCATTCAATTCATACCAGACCTGCCTTAGTATTTGCTATATTTTCAGTATTTTACCATCAGTTTACATCTTTAAAACCTTTATAAGTATATTTTAGAGGTACGTAGCTTTTATAATTATTAATAAAATACTTCTTTCATCTTTTATAAAAAAATTCAAGTATGATTTCAATTTTATGTATCAAAAGTGATACATGGTGTGCTTACGCCATTTTTTTAAGGAAATGGCGGGAAGAAAGTTTTTAACACAGAAAGAAATTGAGGAACTTGTGAAAAGATCATGGAGTGATCATAGTGAAGATGGATCTGATTCAGAATGCGATGGCAGCACAGGTGATCCTAATTATAAACCAAACAAAGTTTGTGATGAAATTTTTGATGGTAGTAGTTATTCGGAAGATGAGGTATCATTACTTGATAATAGCGATGTTCTTGATCTGCGTAATGGTGGGGACATGCCAAAAACTTATAGAAATAATACAGGGAGAACAAAGCCTGCAATCAACTGGAAGAAAACTAATTTACTTCTAAATAATGATCAAATTTTATTTCGAGGTGACGAGAATCTTCCTCCTGAAATTATGAATTTAAACACACCTCTAAATTTTTTTAGTTATCTGTTTACAGAAGATTTGATTGAGCATATAGTTCAAGAAACAAATTTATTCAGTGTGCAAAAACACCCAGAAAAGTGTGTCAATGTAACGAATTTAGAAGTTAAACAATACAGTGGTATTTATATAATGATGTCTATTGTACATGTACCAAACACTAGGGCATATTGGTCACCTGCCATAGGCAATGATGTAATAAAATAATGTATGTCATTAAAACGCTTTGAAAATATAAGCGATTTTCTACATTTTAATGACAACAGTAAACAACCACCACATGATGACCCTCAGCATGATCGTTTATATAAACTTTGACCAGTTGTAAATGCTTTACTTGAAAGATTTTATACCGTCCCTATGGAATCGCGTCTTTCTGGTTAAACTTATTGTTTGTTATTGTTTTAATTCACGCGGGATTGTGTCATTAATTTATTTTTGTTGGTGATTAAATAATAAAATTAATCCGATTAAAAATTATGCTAGGTAACATCTAAATAAAAATAATTAATTTATATATTAAAAATTTTAATTTTAATAAAATAATTAATTTATATATTAAAATTTTAATTTTAATAAAATAATTAATTTATATATTAAAATTTTTTATTTTAATAAAATAATTAATTTATATATTAAAATTTTTAATTTTAATAAAATAATTAATTTATATATTAAAATTTTTAATTTTAATAAAATAATTAATTTATATATTAAAATTTTTAATTTTAATAAAATAATTAATTTATATATTAAAATTTTTAATTTTAATAAAATAGAGAGAGAGAGAGTTGGTTGAATAAAAGAGGGCTGCGCTTTTTCGTGTGGCAAAAATACACTAATATAATCAATAGAAATCTACATATTAAATCACGTTTAGAGTTGAAAAAAATAACGTAAGGAACACCGCACAATTTTTTTTTTCTATGATGAACTAAGAATTTTGATTTCAAAGTACAGAGTGGTCATAAAAAAACTTTGCCGATATATGGACCTCTAGCGGCTGTTCCGTTCAACCAATCGAGATGAGATTTCATGTATAGTTATTCAGAGGTATGAACTCGGGATTCTGTGAACGGCAACTAAGTGGAGGTCACGGTTATGGCTATAGGTACAGAAACTCGAAATTTTCGAATGGCAACACCCCCTTTTTACCGTCTCAAAATGCTTAGCGCATGCGAAAACCCTAAAGAGCATTGAAACGATACGTGTATCACAAAAAAACGGACGCGTTATGCACGCACAAAAAACAGCTCTTCGAACGGCCTGTGACAGCACCCATGTGGAAAATGAGTAATCCAAATAAAAATTTTCTTTTGTCCGATCTGTGTTGTCATCAGTGATTGTTGTCTCGCCTCTGTCATATGCAAATTTCCTCCGTTCGACCCGATCGTGTTTTTGTTGGCTTTTCGCAGAGCTGTTTTTTTTTTGTGCTTGCATAACGCGTCTGTTTTTTGTGATTCACGTACCGTTCCAACGCTCTTTAGGGTTTTCGCATGCGCTGAGAATTTTGCGACGGGAAAAAGGGGGCATTGCCATTCGAAAATTTCAAGTTTCTGTACGTATAGCCATAACCGTGAGCGCCTTTTTGTTGCCAGTCACAGAATTCCGAGCTCATACCTCTGAATAACTGTATCTGAAATCTCATCTCGATAGGCTGAATGGAACGGCCACTAGAGGCCCATATAGCTGCAAAGTTTTTTCATGACCACCCTATACTTCTAGAATGCACTGGGAAAATAAAAAAGTATATTTTGTAGATCAGTGATTCTTAACCTTTTGTTAGTCAGGAACCATGTGTCAAAAAATAAATTCGTCGGGTATCCTCTCCAAGCTAAATCACAGGTACCTATAACCGTAACCGTGAGCACCACTTTGTTGCCGTTCTCAGAATCCCGTACTCATACTTCTGAATAACTATATCTGAAATCTCATCTTGATCGGTTGAACAGAACAGTCGCTAGAGGTCCATATATCGGCAAAGTTTTTTGTGATCACACTGTAGTCCATTTTAAAGATACATTATACACCATAATTTTAAAACTAAAAAAATATGTATACATAGACTGTTCGCACATTTTTTAGACGATTTTGGTAAGCGGTAATATCCAAGCCATACCCTTCACTGATAATCCCTACTAAATCTCCCGATGTATCACCTACGGATTTTTGTGCTTTCGGACTTTTAAAATCTGCATTATCCAAACCTCGTCCCAAAACCCGTACAGGACTCTGGAAAGCTGTTCAGGAGGAATGGGATAGAATACCTCTTCTGACACTTCAAAAGGCATTATTATCCTGGAAATTGCGGTGTCGAAAGATAGTTTAGAATAAGGGGTGTCAAATAGAACATTTAAAACACAAGAATTTTATGTAATTTAGTTTTGTGAATACAATATACATCGTCAAAAAAATGTTTGAACAGCCTCTGTGTTCATTAATATACGTACGCAAGTCTGCGCGTATTGCCATAAATATGAAAAAAACAATGGTTGAAATTTAAAAAACTTAAAATATTCATCTTCAACGTAGAAAAAATTGAGAGCCATATTTATAAAGAAGAAAAAGTGTTCAACTCACAGTAAAATTGTCATATTTCTGAATAAATTATTTTAGTAACTACTGATGATTGAATATAGGTATATGTTTGTCGAGTCTCTTGGCCTTTAAAAGGTACGTGTCCCCAGTGTCTTCCTACGTTGAAATGGCTCTTTTGGTGAAACAATTTCGAATTTTTTGTTATTGCTCTGTTTCAGAGGCCAATCTTTTTGGATTCTAAACCCGTTTTAATTTTGCTGGTACGATCATTGGATGATAATTTCTGGCCACTTTAATAAACTGAAAGATATATTAAATGACCGGAAGTAGCATCTTTAAATGCATTTTCTAGAAAACTCATTTTTCAGTCATTTATGTTAACGAGAAAGCTAATAATTTAAAAATTTTCATTAGATTTCACTGAAATATTGCAATAGTATTATATATATAATAACCCTTGTCTCTGTATAACACTTCCGGGCTGTACTCATCTTTCAATTGAAGCCCTCAGTAAACAAACGGCCGGTTAGGCTTAATTTCAATTTCAGATGTGGATCAGAATTTTTCCTTACCTAAAAACTAATATCTTCTCCATCAAATCACGTTTGTTCAGCCTATTTTTCTATAAATAATTCCGAACTAAAAATAACTGGATGTTTTTAGCTGTATATTTAACAGTTTTTAAAAATCTGTTTACTTTTGCGATGAATTCTGAAAGTAAACAAACTTGAATGTGAATGTATCAAGAAGCTCAAGTATTCATATCGCGTAGTGAACTGTAAAAAACTGGATGGCAGTCCACTACTCCAATCGCACGAAAAACTAAATAAATAAAAAATAATGGAAGGGTTTGCTTTTACAAGGTGTGAATTTAATGCAATATTGATAGATAATTCGGGATATTTTTTAACTTTCATATACTTTTTCCATTATGACGTCATTATTAGGATTATGATGTCAAAATGGCGGGTTACCTTATAATATATATATATACATATATATATATATATATATGTGTGTGTGTGTGTGTGTGTGTGCTTGTGTTTGTAAGTAAGTAATGCTAGGAAAGTAAACTATATTTAACTATAATACTTAGGGTTAAAATTAGACAAATTAGCGTTAAACGGTAATATACTATTAGAAAATACCGAGGTCCTCCATAATTAATTGCCTAGCACGCGATCGGACTCACGAAATCATCGAATGTTCGAAATCACGAGAGAGTGACTCACGATGCTCCGCCCGGGTAATTGCAGCTCGCGTATAAGAACAAAGCATTTGATTGCGGATTACATTCAGATAAGCCGGTCGCGTGTCGTGAAATGAGAGATAATGGGAAATGGCGATTTAGCTGGGTTACATTTTTAATTAATGGTAATAAAGTAATTTTTTAACTCTAATGTAAGTCGTAGTTATTTCCCACAGGCTTTGATGATGACTGCTAGTTTTAGATTAATTAATTAGATAATGATTACGGGGTGTAAGCACAGTACCATATATATATATATATATATATAAAACAGTTCCGTAACTGACTCATTCATTCATTCATTCACTGACTGACTGACATACAACGCACAGACCAAACCGCTGGACCTAAAGGGCTGAAATTTTGCATGGCGATTCTTCTAATAGTGTAGGGGTGCACTAAGAAAGATTTTTTAAAAATTCTTCTTAGATTTTTTTAAATTAAATTTTTAAGCTGTTTTTTAAACTTTTTTTACGTTTGCATTTAAAATAATACATTGAGGGTTATAAAATTTATATCACGAGAAAGATCATAAAAATTCCTTCAAAATGAAATTTTTTTCGAATTTTTAACTCCATTTCCTGATTTTTGGTGAATTTTTAAAGATTAATTTTTAGAATTTAATTTATTAAATGCTGATCACGTGATTTCTTTTTCTGGTACTTTAAATAAATTTATTGTCACGTGCCAAAAAAAAAAGACAAAAAAATATTTTTTTCTTGCTAATGCGGCAGACGATTGGACTTTATTTTGTCTATAAAAATATCCCTTACGATTTTTTTTATAAATATGTTTTTTTTTACATCAATTGTATACATTGATCGTCGTATTTATTATAAATATATATATATATATTTATTATTTTTTTTTTGGAATTAATTGCATACATTGACCGTTGTATTTAATTTCAATGTACTCCGTAGGTTTTCAGCTAGTATATATATATAATCTTAACAACAGACTCGAACCTTTCGGAAATGCTAAAAAAAATACATGGTTAAAAAATGGCTGTTTATCTTACTAGCTAGCATTTCTATCTCTATTTGAAGCGATTTTTAGTCAAATCTGGCGGAAAATCATTGTAATCGATTGTTAAATTTCTTTCGGGATAACCAGCAAATGTCTTTCCATGGAGAATTTTCCAAACGTTAATTCTTAACATCAGTTAAAAGAAATTGTCCAGTGCAGCGTTTCTTAACCTATGGGGGGGGGGGGGTCGCGAAATGTTTTATGGGGGGATCGCCACGGCTTTATTAAATTAAAATTCCTTTTTTAGCATATTTCACTGAAAATATTATCAATATTTATATACCATGAAATCGTAGGGCAGTGAGGACTTTTAAAGGGAAAAAAAGTCTTATTTAGAGCTCACTCTGTTCGATAAAAATCTACCGCTTTTATTTGGTGGTAAGTCCAAAAGGTAATCCGTTCTTACCGGAGGTATATGGAGGATAAAACATCAATCGAAACATACACAATTCATAAAGCATAACAGTTACAAGGTTAATGTGCTCCAAATTTCGAACACAAGACTGACACAAGTAACATAACATAAAACAACATTCGGTTCAAAATAAATTCCCACTGAAATAAACAATTATATAGTACACAATAAACAATTATATAGTAGATACAATACGTATCCTATACTCGTACAAAATAAAAGCACACTGCAACGGTTTAATAAATATACATACACAATACATACGCGATGCACAATACAGCGCTCCATACAATACTCATTATGTATACTCAAGCGTTCCATACAATACAAAATAAGTACATGCTATAATAAACAATTATATAAACCGTTACAACACCTACACTTTGTATATACTACATAAACACACTACAATATATCAACCTATAAACATATATGTTACTTATGTCCCGATACGATACGTATATATGATACGTTACGATACAATACTATACGATACGATGCGATATACTATAATATACGATGTGTAACGAAATGATTCCATATGATTTGATACGTTACGATATAATACAATACGATACTACACTATACGATACGCACAAGATAAAAAACGCATATATTAATAAATATATATTTACGATACGTATACTAAGCACTTACTGTAGTCCCACACATTACCTCAAAAGTGCAGAACTATAACCATGCGATACAGCACATACTACAAAGGAAATTTGGTAGTAAATCAAAATTTATTTGGTAGTAGTTGAAAATTACGGTTTCTTAGTACGTACAGTACCCAAATTTGAAACGTCAGTTTGTCTTTCATCAATCTGGGCTGTCACATTTGGCATTGTAGTTTCCCAAATACAGAGGCTGTTCGCACATGTTTTAGACGATTTTGGTAAGCGGTAATAAAAAATCGTTTGCTGCAAAAGAAATAATTTCAATTGTACTATGTTTTTAAAAGTCAAAATTATCGTCTACGGCTTGAAAGTTTTGTTTTTATCCAAAATGGCGTTTTTAACAAAGCAGTGGTTCGAAGGCTACATTTATGCTATTTCCGAAGAAAAATATGCAAACTCCGTTATCCAAAAACGATTTGAGAGTCATGGTTTTGTGATATCTAAAGCATCGATAGGTAATATCGTCAACAAGACAGAAAAAAAACGTCAAATTGGAGCCTCAAGTGGGACAAAAATTCCAAACAAGTATCCAAGGAAAAAACGGACATCTTCGACTATTGCAAAGGTACGTTGTTTAATGTTAAAATAAAATCACCCTAGTCAAAGGACAGTTGCAAAATCATTAAAATTTTCGGTGTCCACTGTAAACAAAATGATAAACGTTTATTTAAATCTTAAGAAAGCGAAAAAACGCAATGTGCATCGTCTTCTTCCAAATCATATCGGTGAACGCAGGACACGCTGCAGAATTCTATATGAGAAACACTTATCCAAAGAAAAATGGAAAACAATTGTCACAATAGATGAATCATGGGTGTATTTAAATGATTGCAACAAAAAAAGAGCCATTTATTATCATAAAAGGGGAGAAAATAATTTAAGTACATGGCTCAAAGAATCGAAAGAAAGTTTTTCTACAGGATTCATGATTGTTGCTGGTTTTTCTTATAATGGCAAGTTAAAAATAAAGAGAGTGGGAAAATGTCAAGATTAACTCCAAATACTATCAGGAACATATTTTATCGCCAATTTTTCTGAATGAAATACCATCGCTTTACCCACAGTGCCATCAATCTGTGAGACTCTATCAGGACAAAGCTAGCAGTCACACATCAAAATCAACTGTAAATTTCCTAAAAGAAATGGAACAAAAAACTGGAATCAAGGCCATACCCTTCGCTGATATCCCTACTAAATCTCCCGATGTATCACCTATGGAATTTTGTGCTTTCGGACTTTTAAAATCTGCATTATCCAAACGTCGTCCCAAAACCCTTACAGGACTCTGGAAAGCTGTTCAGGAGGAATGGGATAGAATACCTCTTCTGACACTTCAAAAGGCATTATTATCCTGGAAATTGCGGTGTCGAAAGATAGTTCAGAATAAGGGATGTCAAATAGAACATTTAAAACACAAGAATTTTATGTAATTTAGTTTTGTGAATACAATATACAAGGTCTAAAAAATGTGTGAACAGCCTCTGTACGAGGGGTGGAACATTAATAGTGGCAACGTTGTTGTACAGCTCTCAAGTAGCAGAACCCAGGAAAGCAGCTTACCCCACACTTACGTCACATACCTGCCTTACCTCAGAGTGAATGTGCTCGCCCCACTAACATCATACGCCTGCACAGTGACAGGATGAACACGGCCATGTGTTAGTTACCAGGCTATCGTGCGAAATAATTTGCTGCATCGTACTGATGGAAGGAAAAGCTTGTGCGAACACTGTGGCTGATTTGTTTGCTCGCTGGGGATGAGATGTGCTGTACCATCCCCCATATTCCCTGGACTTACGCCCCTGTGACATGATATCATCACCAAGAAGGAGGAACCACTCTGCGTATTCCCCAAGATATTCTGCAGGCAGGGCCTGATTATGAACGCTGGGGGCCCCTGGCCAGATGCTATTTGGGGGCCCCCTTACGAACATTTATAAAAATAAGAACTATCCATGGGCTATACATACTATTAGAAGTACTAGGTGCATACACGAAGGGGGTTTTGGGGCCCCCTAGCATCAGGGAGCCCTGGGCAAAGTCCCGATTTGCCCATGTGATAAAAAGGCCCTGTCTGCAGGCAGTTGACCGCTCCATTCGAAGGATTAACAGATCAAGTGCTGCCAACGGTATCCTGCAGCTCCCAGAACGTTGGTAACGGAATGCTAAACAATGCTGGTTACTACTTTGAAAGGATATGAAAGTTTCCCCCCTGGATCTCTTCTGTATTGTTTGTACATACCTAGTTGCCACTATTAAAGTTTCAAAGTATATATTTATTAATTAATCCTTTGGTAATTCTGAGTTTTTATACAATAGACTAGTATATAACCCCCGTCAAAAATGACGGAATGTTGATGAACGTTTCCTTCTCATAAGAGTTCATACGAACATAAAGATTCTATTTTTGAATGTAATGAAGAAATATTTTAAACATATACTACGATGAATACAGGTACATAATGCTATATAGGTTCCAGAAAAATATAATTTTCCTTTAAGTGTAAAATTCTGCATCAGTATTAAATAAATAAAAATACAAAAAGTTAGCCAATTAAATAACACAAACTGTACTTAAACAGCAGTAAACAACAAAACAAAACTAAACTAAATCAAAATTAAACCAAAACTGTTTCAAAAGTGAATGACTCCCCACACAGCAGGCATTAATTTATAATAATTACATAATAATTGGCAAAGTGAAACATAATTTAAGTAACATTAAAATTAAACATTAAAAATGTAGTTATTTAAAGGGAATATGAAAAACCATGGAGTAGAATGAATTCGAAATTTAAGTGAATGACTCAATTCAATAAATGATTCTTTTCAATGGATATTTTAATTTGAAGATATTTCTAAAACTAAACGGTTTTGAGCTAGGATGTTCACTTAAAATTTTCATATTTTTAAAGGGTTTCAAAATATGTAACTTTTGTGGCATTATTTTTCAAGAAAAATTTCAGAAAATGGCGTCGCAATGTTAAGATGTTCCCGATTGGGTCCGTCCCGAAATGGTTACCTACATTCTTCTACTCTAGGCTTTTATATAAGTAAATGGGGAATGGCTCTATAGTAATGTTACAATGACGTAACTTTTAGGATAGAATTGTCTGCTGTTTCGCCACAACCGTCACTTACGGAATTGGGGTGTGTTTGCATCTTTTACTTTGCATTAGGATTATTTGTGTGCTTGTATGTACGGTGCGTTGAGCCCATACTGTAAGTTGTGTTTGTCTTTTCATTTTCTTTTTGACTTATTGCTTCCTTGGGGGACTCGGAGCCTTGGGATGTCTTTTGGGCTTACCTGCATCCTATTCAGAAAGTTCCCCTTGAGGTAACTGATATGGTTAGACTCCCTGATGACGAGACCAGTCGGTTACCTCTATGTTGTTTTATGGTTCAGTTCCGGCACTTATACAGAATCTTGCCGTTGGTGTGTGGATGCCCAGAGTGCTTGATTTCTGTTTGTTTTTGTCTATATTCGTATTACTTTTATCTATCTCTGTTGGATTATTTATTTATATAAGTAAAGATATATATCCTTTGTTTCTTCATATTTTTTTATAATTCGAAGCAAATTAACGGTGGTCAGGAATCGAAACCCTATCTCAAAACTTGAGGTAAGTATTCTAAAACGAATCTTTACTCTACTATCCAATGATGTGCAAATATTTAGCGAATTTCTTCGAGTTACTTTAGATTAACGATTTGTAAAATAATAATTTAGCATTTACGATCAGTGGATTGAACTGCAGTGTTCATTGTAGAGACTGTTGTGTACTAAACATATTGGATTCGTTCACCTCAATGTTAGCCTATGGATAAAATGTGTCTACTATTGACAGCTACATAAATGTTCATAATCCAATAAGAATGGTATTTTCAGATAGCCTGAACTTTTCTGCACCTTGAAACAGGATTCATTTTATAAATTTCGTCCACCAAAGGAATTTATTGGCACTTAAACCACACTATACCAGATATTTAAACCGAATAATTTATATTTTAATATATTATTTGTATTTGTTTTCACTAAAAAATGCCCCAAGGTGTAAAATTTATTTCTCTATTGCGTAGTACAAATTTTCAAAAAAAAAAACTCTTTCAGTCTAAGTCGGTAATCCTTAGACACATTTTCTCCTTAGGTTAACAGTGAGGTGAGCGAATCCAATAGGGTTAGTACTCAGTAGCCTTAAAGCATATTGTTCCAAAGAGAGAAATATTTCTGCTACGTTAGCCAAAATATGTAAACAAGCAACCGAATTTTAAAGGTAAGATATTTTGATTTTTTTTAGGGGCTTGTTCAGAAAAGTGTTCAAAATCCTTCAATCGAACATTTTATATTTGTCTCCCATCAAAATGATAGTTTAGACTGAGGTCCTTATAGTATCTTATCAAACAGAATATTTTCATTTTCGCGTTATCGTTTTTTTTTTTAAATCGAACTCCAGTTTAATAACTACCACTGAAACCTCTCTTATAATAGTTTGAAATAAAAGAAATTATTAATACCCAATCTAAGTCGCGTGTTCAAACGTTTTAATAAAATTACTAAGTGCGTGATATTTTCGAGGTCTTGAAGATTAATTTTTAATCACTCAAATATTTACGTTGGATGAAAATTGAAAATTATGATTTCTAAATGGTACTTATATTTGTCCTCTTTCGAAAGTTTCATTTGGGGCACTGAGAGTCATAACCTCCCTTATTTGCTATTATGTAAAAAAAAATTTTTTTTGACAAAATGAGAAAATTGTTTTGCAAATACGAGTCCATATCCAAATTAAAATGGGAAATTAATTGATGAAAAGCGCAATACATTGATACAAAAAATAAATAAATTACACACTTACTCTGTCTTTCCCTTATTAGCTAAATAAATAAATATCGGTGAGCAGTATAAATATTTATCTTTATATCTTCAAACCATGCTGTGTAATATCATGGTATAGTTTAGAGATGAATATGCTAAAAGAAATGAGACTGTAGAAATCTTATTGCTTCATTTTAATTTACTAACGCATATATATATATATATATATATATATATATATATATATATATATATATATATAATATTAAAAAACTAGTAATTTCTTAATTCAACACTCTTAACATTTAAAAACTATTAATTCTTCAATTTAGTATTCAAAATTACATACCCCTTTTTAATCTCGTAAGTTATTTAATTCCCTTTGGGCAATCGCGTTAAATTCCGAAAAATAATTCCAAATTCCAATATGGTTGTCCCAGTGAAACTTATGTAAAAATCCCATTGTTACAATCTTTGGTCACCCCAGGCAATATCATTAAAGATGGCTGTCTTTTCAACGAAAAGAGACGGCGCGGCGTCGCTACAAATTTAAATCAGTTCTGCACATCAACAACAACTTTAAACCAATCAACTATTAAGACACACCCTTTTGTCACGTGATGGATTGAAGTTTCTAAAAGTTTTGACGTTCAAAATTAGGTCGAACTCCTGTACTTCCTCTTGCCGCATTCATCCCGACGGAGCGGTCGGCGAATTTAATAAACATGTAGTTCGAGAAATCTTGTGTCAGCGACATTTCTTTTCGACCAGACTACCATTCCAGTAATCCAGTGTCTACAGAGTTGACTGTGATGTGGGGTTGCGGCATTTTTCTTTGCAATGACCGGCGGCCGTTCTCCCGATGTCACATATATATATATATATATATATATATATATATATATATATATATATATATATATATATATATATATATATATATATATATATATATATATATATATATATATGTGTGTGTGTGTGTGTGTGTGTGTGTGTATATATATATATTATCGCCAAGCCTAAATGTTGAAACGAAAAGAATATTTGACCCTGGTAGACTTTTATATTTACTACATTTAATTCACACTAATAAATTGAAATATATATTTAAAAAATGATAATTAAATAAAAAGTACCAATTTACGCTGCAGGTATGAAATTGTAAATTTCGTTTACTGTTGCTGAAAATAAATTTGTCTTACCATGCAAACGTCGCCACATAAATTCAATTAAATAAGACTCTAAAACAAATTCACGTGAACATTTAGGCTTAACGATAACTGCTCCAACTTTTAGGTTTGGCAGTTTTTGACTGGTACCCACTAACGGAAAAGTACCATACATTACTTAAATCTTCATCTAAAGAATATTTACTGCTTTGTTTTATTGTTTTGTAACAATAATAACAGTTTTTGACAAAACATTTAAAAATTATATGTATTTGTTATAGAGTGAAATATAATCATTTATTTATTTGTTATTTATATTTATCTAATTGGTTTTAGACTAGACTACGGTATTAAATTTAAATTTATATATTTCTGATAGTGGCTATACCAGTTTTTTCTGCCATGTATCAATGATAGCAATTAGAAAAATATGTACTATATTTATATGTTTCATAAAATTAAAAGTTTTAATCCGTTGACTTTTGGCGATAAAAAAATTCTATCAATTTTCTAAATTTAGCAATTGTAGCTCAGTAGTTAATATTTATCTCTCTATAATCTATTTCAATTTAATATTTTTCGCCTACATCTTTCACCGAAACCTTTAATAAAACCAGACTGTGACCTACGAATTACATTTTCCATAGCCATGAATACCATTTGAAAAACGCTATACAATACGTGAATTGTTACATGTTTATATAGATGGCTCTAAGATTAACAACGAGGAAAGAACCTGTGCTGGTATATGCAGCTCCTTCTTTCCTCATCATCTAGCAGTAGGTTATCACAACACAACCTTCAATGGAGAAGTCGAGGTCATTTGGATAACCCTTGTCCATTTGAAACGTAGACTTCCAGATTTGTATATAGAGATGGCTCTAAGATTAACAACGAGGATAGAACCTGTGCTGGTATATACAGCTCCTTCTATCCTCATTATCTAGCAGTAGGTTATCAACACAACATTCAATGGAGAAGTCGAGACCATTCGGATAACCCTTGTCCTTTTGAAACGTAGACTTCCAGATTTGTATATAGAGATGGCTCTAAGATTAACAACGAGGATAGAACCTGTGCTGGTATATACAGCTCCTTCTATCCTCATTATCTAGCAGTAGGTTATCAACACAAAATTCAATGGAGAAGTCGAGACCATTCGGATAACCCTTGTCCTTTTGAAACGTAGACTTCCAGATTTGTATATAGAGATGGCTCTAAGATTAACAACGAGGATAGAACCTGTGCTGGTATATACAGCTCCTTCTATCCTCATTATCTAGCAGTAGGTTATCAACACAAAATTCAATGGAGAAGTCGAGACCATTCGGATAACCCTTGTCCTTTTGAAACGTAGACTTCCAGATTTGTATATAGAGATGGCTCTAAGATTAACAACGAGGATAGAACCTGTGCTGGTATATACAGCTCCTTCTATCCTCATTATCTAGCAGTAGGTTATCAACACAAAATTCAATGGAGAAGTCGAGACCATTCGGATAACCCTTGTCCTTTTGAAACGTAGACTTCCAGATTTGTATATAGAGATGGCTCTAAGATTAACAACGAGGATAGAACCTGTGCTGGTATATACAGCTCCTTCTATCCTCATTATCTAGCAGTAGGTTATCAACACAAAATTCAATGGAGAAGTCGAGACCATTCGGATAACCCTTGTCCTTTTGAAACGTAGACTTCCAGATTTGTATATAGAGATGGCTCTAAGATTAACAACGAGGATAGAACCTGTGCTGGTATATACAGCTCCTTCTATCCTCATTATCTAGCAGTAGGTTAACAACACAAAATTCAATGGAGAAGTCGAGACCATTCGGATAACCCTTGTCCTTTTGAAACGTAGACTTCCAGATTTGTTTATATAGATGGCTCTAAGATTAACAACTAGGATAGAACCTGTGCTGGTATACACAGCTCTTTCTTTCCTCATCATCTAGCAGTAGGTTAACAACACAAGCTTCAATGGAGAAGTCGAGGCCATTCGGATAACCGTTGTCCTTTTGAAACGTAGACTTCTAGATTTGTTTATATAGATGGCTCTAAGATTAACAACGAGGATAGAATCTGTGCTGGTATATACAGCTCCTTCTATCCTCATTATCTAGCAGTAGGTTAACAACACAAAATTCAATGGAGAAGTCGAGACCATTTGGATAACCCTTGTCCTTTTGAAACGTAGACTTCCAGATTTGTTTATATAGATGGCTCTAAGATTAACAACGAGGATAGAACCTGTGCTGGTATAAACAGCTCCTTCTTTCCTCATCATCTAGCAGTAGGATATCACAACACAACCTGCAATGGAGAAGTCGAGGCCATTTGGATAACCCTTGTCCTTTTGAAACGTAGACTTACAGATTTATTTATATAGATGGCTCTAAGTTTAACATCGAGGAAAGAACCTGTGCTGGTATATACAGCTCCTTCTTTCCTCATCATCTAGCAGTAGGTTAACAACACAAGCTCCAATGGAGATGTCGAGCCCTTTCCGATAACCCTTGTCCTTTTGAAACGTAGACTTCCAGATTTGTTTATATAGATGGCTCTAAGTTTAACAACGAGGAAAGAACCTGTGCTGGCATAGACAGCTCTTTCTTTCCTCATCATCTAGCAGTAGGTTATCACAACACAAGCTTCAATGGAGAAGTCGAGCCCATTCGGATAACCCTTGTCCTTTTGAAACGTAGATTTCCAGATTTGTTTATATAGATGGCTCTAAGATTAACAACGAGGATAGAACCTGTGCTGGCATATACAGCTCCTTCTTTACTCATCATCTAGCAGTAGGTTATCACAAGACAAGCTTCAATGGAGAAGTCGAGCCCATTCGGATAACCCTTGTCCTTTTGAAACGTAGACGTCCAGATTTTTCCCGTGTTGTAGTTCCGTGAGATTCTTTCGCTGCCATTAAGGATATATAGCGAATCAAAATCAATCTGCTTCATGCTTAAAAATAAAAAAAAATTGCAGAACAATAATCAAATCTATGACAGATTCTGAAGAGAATCTTATCCTGTAATACAGCGTTTCTCAACCATTTTTGGGCCCTCGGACAGATAAAATATGTGAAACAATTTCGCGGACAGGTGGGGTTTTTTTTACAAAAAAGCTTTACTAGGTATTAAAGAACTACTACATAAGTTAAATGCAACATTTTTAGCATCATTTACTTCCAATAATATTCAAATGTGAAGATAAGTAATTATTGTAATTATTATATATAAGTAAATACACCTTTGAGAAAAATCCCAGAAAATTATAAAAATTATCTCCGAGGGCCGGTCAAATTTTTCCACTGACCGTTGCCAGTCCGCCGGACCAGCGGTTGAGAACCATTGCTGTAATAGCTACCATCCCATTGTGGCATAGGCAGCTTATTTTTTACCAAAAAAGGAATTTCAATATCCCTCAATGCTTCCAATAAAATCTCTATGTATAAAACACTGACCGTAACTGACTGACTGACTGAATGAATGACATACAACGCACAGACCAAACCGCTGGAAACAGAGGGCTGAAGTTTTACATGGCGATTCTTTTTATAGTGTAGGGAAGCACTAAGAGAGATTTTTGAAAAATTCTTCTTAGATTTTTAAAAATTAAATTTTTAAGCTGTTTTTGAAACATTCTTTAAAGTTTGCATTTAAAACGATAATCCAAGGGTTATAAAATATATATCACGAGAAAGATCATGCAAATTTCTTTAAAATGAAATCTTATTCGAATCTTTACCTCCATTTTCTGATTTTTGGTGTATTTTTAAAGATAATTTTTTAGAATTTAATTTATTAAATGCTGATCACGTGGTTTCTTTTCTTTTAATTTTGCGTCACGTGCATAACAAAGAAATAGACAAAAAAAATTCTTGCTAATGCGGCAAACGATTGGACATTATCCAAAAAATATTAACATACAGTTAAAGAAATGTTCCTCAAACTATACTATATTAACTGTACTATATTATTTAATATGTTCTATTAGATTTAATTTGAACATTCTCTTCTATATTGTTTTGTCTATAACAATATCCGTTACGATTTTTTTTATAAACATATTTTTTTCTTTTTTTATTACATAAATTGCATACGTCGATCGTTGTATTTATTATAAATATATTTATACATATTTTTGGCATTAATTTCATACATTGACTTTTGTATTTAATTTGAATGTACTCCGTAGCGAAGTACGGGTTTTCAGCTAGTTCCTTATAAAACTGCATGTAATAAAGCAGAGAATAAAGTGCTCTTTTATCTAAATTTACCTTATTAAAAATCCGCAGTAAAAACAAAATCTGGAGGAAGACCCTGAATGGCCTTCACCACATGAAATTGCAGTGGCTTCTTTCAGGACTGCAACCAAACAATTGCCTGGCTGTACACTTAAATAGACAGGAAGTAACAGGAAATAACAGGAAGTTGATGTATTTGGATGTTATACTACAACATCCAAATACATCAACTTCCTTTTGGAAAATAAAACTGTTCCTGAAAAATCTATGTAAAACAAACTCATTGCGGGATCTTCAGACTCGAACAGGCTTAAAAAGTTGGGGGAGGTTAAGCCCATCTTCAATTCCCGACAAACCTAGACGTGGTGCAGTTGCGGCTTTCCGTTTATCTACGGGCCATGATTGTCTATCTGCTCACCTACAACGTATAGGCTTTTCCGCCACGCCTTTTTGTCTACTTTGTGATACTGGAGAAGAGATGGGCGGTGACCACTTGCTTCGATGTGGGGCCCTCCGCGGGCACACTGTGTTCTCAAGGTATTGGGAAGCAAGAGAACTTTTAAGGCAATGACTTCGGTCTTATACCCCGTTTTCAGTTTCGCCATCTCATGTATAAGTTTTTATCTTTGTACTGTCATTTTATCTTTTTTATGTATTGATATTTTTCCATGCCATTGGAAATTTAAAAAAAAAACATTTAAATAGAATGGGAATTTTTTCTAGCCTTATAATACAACGCCTCCTGAACTTATAAATAATTATCAAATTATCCTAGTTATCAATCTTATATTGTATAGTTAAAAATAGATTTCGATTCAAGCCACGTGCTAAATAAGGCAGGCGAAGCATCAGATGCATATAAGTGACAGCACTTTATTTGATTACAATGAGTCATAAGAAATATCAATTAATAAATTTCGATGTCACATAATGTTTTACAAAGATGGAGAGAGAGAGATTTATTGAGGGATAAGCGTACTCACAGGTGCTTCTTTATGTTATTTGTGTCCGCTTACGTGCGTTCGACCACCTTCGACTACTGCGACGTTTCTTCTTTTTTTCAATTCCTACTATTAGTTCACACTCTCCATGTATATATCTTGTTCAAATTTTCAATCGTTAATAAAATACTTTTTATTCATCCACTCAAGTTCAAATACATTTTTTTAAACTTGTAGTGGATTACACTTGATGTTAATACAGTTTTTTCAAATATTAATCCATTAATTAAATTTAATTAATCGATTTTAGTTTTAGACCTAGAGCGTCTCTTGCTCTTGAATAGTAATTTCTCTGTTGTTACTCTGTAAACGGTAGCACTGCGGTAGCGCGGGCTCCTCCCGTCCTGTAGGTTGCGGGATCGAATCCCCAACCTGACAAACTTTTTCTCTCTCTTTCTCCCCCCCCCCCTCTCAATCTCGCACAGTAGGCAAGGTTCTGGCAGGCAATCCTTTTTTTCAATTCCTACTATTAGTTCACACTCAAATTTTTCTTTGTTGACCTAAGTAGGAATTGACTTTTGTTTTTATATTACTTGTTTGCGAGTCAAGATCTGCTCGAAAACCGGCTTTGGCGCTGTCCCCCGTCGCTAAAAAGCGCGCAGCGCCAAATCCGAAATGCGAGTACGCTCCCTAATACTTATATGTCCTCTTTGCGATTCCGATAACATAGAAGGTAAGCACATCATGTCCTGTTCTGGCTTAACATGGGACTTCCTGTACAGACGTTATTGGTAGGCTCGTGATAGCATGATAATTTTATCCTTTCTTTTCTTGTTCGGTTCTTACTTTGTGGATCCGCCTCGTATATATCATTAAGAAGATAACACATATTTTTTCTAGCTTCTTTTCGACGAATCAGCTTTATTTTCACAACCAGTAATTCACTTCTTTACACTTAACGTATAGTTTGAAAACGTATTTAGAGTAATTATATTCTTTTGAAAATGTCTATAGTAAGGAGAATAATGAGAAGGGGTTAATTGTTTTACTAATTTTAGAAGGAATACATCGTCACGTAAGCCTGGAAGGAATGAAACTAAATTTGGAAGCAGTCGGCCGAATCGTTTATTAGAGAGACAAAAGTACATCCGTTCATTTCAGAAGAACAGTTCGGAATAATATCACCTTTCAACATTAAATGCGAGGGCTTGAGGAACGTGTGACTATTATTTGTAGGGTCAGCATGCTTTGGGGCTCACGATGCTCACCCATTCCTGAATTAGGAGATATACGCGTGTAGAAATGCTAAGACATGCGATTCATGGGAAGTTCTGTGGCTAAGGGTTTTAAAGCGATAGATTAATATTACTGGGAATTGGATTTAGGAAAGGGAGTTTAAGTGCTAGAATGGAGGGCATAATATTTAAGATATTACATATTAATATATATATATATATATATATATATATATATATATATATATATATATATATATATATATATATATATATATATATATGTGTGTAACAAGAAAACGCGTCTTCCTAAATTACTTTACTTTAAAGCGTATTCTAAATTCTCTTTTTAATAAAGCACGACCCCTTTTCCAAAAATTGCAACCTAAAAGTAAAGTAAGTATAATTTATCGTAGCCCTGCAGATCATTAAGCAGGCATGTGAAGTATCTGAACTCAATAACATCCTCAGATATGAGTGTTAGAAGTTTATGAGATTTCGAATGTCAGTATAGTGTCAAAATTCTTGAAGAGCCCTCGAGCCACTCTGAAATTATGTCTTTTTAAACGTCAAAAAACCAACTTTGCAAGAACTTTATGGCACTTATCCTATGCCCAGGCCATAGGTCGCAGTTTTAACAAGCGCGGTATCTAGCAGTAAAGTCCCCGATAAACTTAAGTGGACACGTGAACTCCACGAATCTAAAGTCGCCCAATTAAAAATTAAGTAGTTTAGGCCCTCTGGCGTCAATATCGCAAAACACCCATTTAATATTGCATGAACGCAATACTTTTCCCTCTCTTCGTTTCTAACTGTTGTTGCTGTCGGACATGCTGTCCGCTCTCTCTTCGTTTCTAAGTTTTGTTGCTGTCGGACCTGCGGTCCGCTCCTGTATGTAATCCGCGTCCCGTCCTGACAAAGGCGCCGGACAAGTCATGTGGCCACTGCAGCTAATACCTTAGCGATGCTTCATAAGTAAATAAAGGTGATTTCCTGGATATCGTGCAATCTGTGATTCTCTTCTATGGCTCCATGTATTTATATACAAAATTTAGTAAGTGCTTTCCTGGTGCTTTCCTGGATTTAGTAAGTGCTTTCCAACATGCATTAGCGGAGGTGAGATATGCAAATGATTAGAATTTCAGCGCAGACGCACATCATTCACGCCTGTGGCGCCACTTCAAAGCGCTATTTAAGGCTTGGAGATTTCGAAGATTTCAAGTTCGGCAATTGTGTTTTTCTTGTGGTTTTTAAAAAAAACGATCAATTATGCCTCGTCGAAAACAGCGATCATCTTTTGATCAACTATCCGAGTTCGACAGAGGAAGGATAGTGGCCTACCGAGATTATGGGTTATCTTTCTGGGAAATCGGTAGTCGTGTTGGACGAAACCAAACAACTGTCATGCGGATATGTGATCGTTGGATCCAGGAGGGTACGACGGACCGGCGTGTTCGATCGCATCCACCTCAGCGCACCACTTCAAGTGATGACAGGCAAATTGTGTGCATGACAGTGACGGATCGCTCAGTCACATCACGAACCATATCACAGCACATGCAGTCTGTAACGCATCATCCAGTGTCTGCGCGTACCATTCGACGCCGTTTACAGCAGAGTGGTCTTTCCGCAAGACGTCCATTGCTTTGTCTACCCTTGACGCAGAACCACAGACGTCTCCGCCGCCAATGGTGCGATGACAGAAGGATGTGGACGGCAGAATGGAATGAAATTGTCTTTACTGACGAGTCACGCTTCTGTCTGCAACACCACGATGGTCGCATTCGAGTCTGGAGACACCGTGAAGAGAGGATGCTGAACAGCTGCGTTATGCACCGCCACACTGGTCTTGCGCCGGGTATTATGGTATGGGGCGGTATTGGATATCACTCTCGCACACCTCTAGTACGCATTGCCGGTACTTTAAACAGCCAGCGCTACATCTCCGAGGTGTTGGAGCCAGTTGTCCTTCCTTACCTTCAGGGCTTGCCCACAGCCATATTTCAACAGGATAATGCGCGACCACACGTGGCACGCATTGTCCAACGGTTCTTCGTCAATCGCCAGATTGAATTGCTTCCCTGGCCGCCTCGCTCTCCGGATCTTTCACCGATAGAAAACATGTGGTCCATGGTTGCTCTACGATTGACCCAGATTCCATCCCCAGCTGCCACAGCAGATCAACTTTGGCAACGTGTGGAAGCTGCTTTGTCTTCTGTACCCCAAGAACCCATCCAAAGTCTCTTTGAATCAATGCCGAGGCGTGTGGCAGCGGTGATCTTCAACAATGGCGGCTACTCTGGCTACTGATTTTGGCAGGAACCACACTTCACAGAAGTCTATAAATTTAATCATTTGATACTTGGCGAACATGTTATCTACAAAATAAATTTTGTTGTGATATCTCTTGTCTTTCTTGGTGTTGCAATTTGGTTGGCCAGCAGTGTATATATATATATATATATAAATATATACATATATCTGTATATATATATATATATATATATATATATATATATATATATATATATATATATATATATATAAATGAAATAATAACATTTCACCTTCCTTAATTAACGCCTATTCTAAATTTCCCCGTGTTGTTTCAATAAAGTATAGTCTCTATTCCAAATACTGACCTAAAGATAACCTAACTAACCAACTAAATTTTCCCTTAATGCACGTGTAAAGAGTAAGTTGTTTTCAAAAACCTGATGATGCAATCGTTTCTAGAAGGTTCCGGAAGCGAAGAAGCCGAATCCCACTTCTGACACCACGCTGGGCGACAAAAGAAGGCGAGCACCTCCAAGTGTGACGCAAGCAGACCTTTCCCGGGCACTCGTATAAAAGGCCGGCAGTTCCATTCGCACCCAGGCAGTCGCTCACTCGCTCGTAGAAGAGTTGACGGTTCGTTCATCTAGCGGAGAAGAAGAACGAAGTGACCTTGAGTTCTCGCGTAGGAGACACACGTGCGGTGGAAAACAAGGTGCTCGTGGATAAGCAGCAGAGTCAAGTGCTGTGGAGCCGACTATCTAGTTTTTATCGCAAGTTTCTTCAGCTGTACATACTGCATCATATCATCGATCTTTTTTAATAAATAAGTTTTTATCGCTTTATATATATATATATATTATATATATATATATATATATATATATATATATATATATATATATATATATATATATATATATATATATATATATATATATATGTGTGTGTGTGTGTGTGTGTGTGTGAGGCTAAAATATAGGGGGGGGGGCGATCGCGCGACCTTAAAATTGGATTTTAATTATAAAGTATAGGATTTAGCAATTAAAGTCTGGGAGTTCAAATAATCGGAGTAGCGCATTGCAGTGGAAATAGAATCAAAGGGTCGGCTTGATTCAATCTTCAAATAACCACAGGGAGAATTTTAAGTAGACGTATAACCTTGAAGGTTGGCGAAGAAAGAAAGTGTTTAGGTCAGCAAAAAAGAACATGTACGATATGACGACATGAATAAGTAATGAGCGTCGTTGTGCGTTAGTTAAAAGCTAAAGAACAAAGAAGTCAGTTTAGAGCCATGGAGAGATAAGAAACGATAAAGACGTGTGCCATTAGGCGCACGGATTCTAAAAGAGGATGGGGCGTAATAATAATGACTTGGAGCTGAATAATTAATTGGAAGTTAAATAAAAGATGTTCGGAAAATCCGTTGGACAGTTTTATGGATGCTGCATCAAAATCTTGAAGACTTGATGGAGTTTTAAGTGTTTTTTATGTCCTTGTCACCGGACCACCGACTGGCAGGTAAAATGGTTATCGTGTCCTGGATATCGTGCAATCTGTGATTCTCTTCTATGGCTCCACGTGTTTATCTACAAAATTTAGTAAGTGCTTTCCTGGATCAACACTACGCCCGACTTCATCTAAATTTCCTAAATGTGATTATTATCACACACATATATATATATATATATATATATATATATATATATATATATATATATATATACACTGCTGGCCACTATAAATGCAACACCCTGAAGGAAACATGCAAATAACATAAAATTTACAACATGCATTAGCGGAGGTGAGATATGCAAATGATTAGAATTTCAGCGCAGACACACATCACGCGCGCCTGTGGCGCCACTTCAAAGCGCTATTTAAGGCTTGGAGATTTCGACGATTTCAAGTTCGGCAATTGTCTTTTTCTTGTGGTTTTTTCAAAAAAACGATCAATTATGCCTCGTCGAAAACAGCTATCATCTTTTGATCAAGTATCCGAGCTCGACAGAGGAAGGATAGTGGCCTACCGAGATTGTGGATTATCTTTCAGGGAAATCGGTAGTCGTGTTGGACGAAACCAAAGAACTGTAATGCGGATATGTGATCGTTGGATGCAGGAAGGTACGACGGACCGGCGTGTTCGATCGCATCCACCTCAGCACACCACTTCACGTGATGACAGGCAAATTGTGCGCATGGCAGTGACGGATCGCTCAGTCACATCACGAACCATAGCACAGCAGATGCAGTCTGTAACGCATCATCCAGTGTCTGCGCGTACCATTCGACGCTGTTTACAGCAGAGTGGTCTGTCCGCAAGACGTCCATTGCTTTGTCTACCCTTCACGCAGAACCACAGACGTCTCCGCCGCCAATGTTGTGATGACAGAAGGATGTGGACGGCAGAATGGAATGAAATTGTCTTTACTGACGAGTAACGCTTCTGTCTGCAACACCACGATGGTCGCATTCGAGTCTGGAGACACCGTGAAGAGAGGATGGTGAACAGCTGCGTTATGCACCGCCACACTGGTCCTGCACCGGGTATTATGGTATGGGGCGGTATTGGATATCACTCTCGCACACCTCTAGTACGCATTGCCGGTACTTTAAACAGCCAGCGCTACATCTCCGAGGTGTTGGAGCCAGTTGTCCTTCCTTACCTTCAGGGCTTGCCCACAGCCATATTTCAACAGGATAATGCGCGACCACACGTGGCACGCATTGACCAACGGTTCTTCGTCAATCGCCAGATTGAATTGCTTCCCTGGCCGCCTCGCTCTCCGGATCTTTCACCGATAGAAAACATGTGGTCCATGGTTGCTCTACGATTGACCCAGATTCCATCCCCAGCTGCCACAGCAGATCAACTTTGGCAACGTGTGGAAGCTGCTTTGTCTTCTGTACCCCAAGAACCCATCCAAAGTCTCTTTGAATCAATGCCGAGACGTGTGGCAGCGGTGATCTTCAACAATGGCGGCTACTCTGGCTACTGATTTTGGCAGGAACCACACTTCACAGAAGTCTATAAATTTAATCATTTGATACTTGGTCAACATGTTATCTACAAAATAAATTTTGTTGTGATATGTCTTGTCTTTCTTGGTGTTGCAATTTGGGTGGCCAGCAGTGTAAGTTGGACGTGAAGAGAAACCAAATCCGACATATATATATATATATATATATATATATATATATATATATATATGTGTGTGTGTGTGTGTGTGTGTGTATCTGATAAATTTTTCAAAATTTTAGATTTTATTATTTTTATGCATCTTCAAACTTAAATAAAAACATGTACAAAAGAATCAGAAAAAATAATAAATTTGGAAACGCATACATTTTAAAATAACAGAAAACTAGAAAGCAAGCATTATTTAAAAAAAATTATCCATGGACTAACTTCAAGTATATTGGTCACTGCCCATGACAGCAGGCACTTTAAGAAATAAAAAGTCCTTATTAGAGGGGCATGGGTTTATTAGTCCATCGTAAAATACCGAATTTCATTACTCGCAAATAGCTTACCTATAATGAACAAAAAAATCGTAAGAGCTAATGGAAGTCTGAAATTTTAGTAATCTTTTTCACCGAAACATCGCTAATTTTAGTTGAAACTTGAAGCGCCTCTCGCAAAGCTGCTCAAATATAAACTGCAAGAAAATAGTCGTGCCGTCACTTTAATGACTTTAAATCTGTCTCGAATTTTTAAAGAAATATCTGCACTTAAAATGTCGAGAACAATGAAAAAAATGGCATTTATTAAAAATTCCTCTTTGTGTAGTGCTTGAAAGTCTCTGTTTCATGCCATCGTATTACGAAATTTTATATTATGTATTCTTTATAAAATTCAGTAGAAAAATTGTCTTTTTAGAGGGTATGAGTTTTTAAAAGAAAAATTTAAATGTTTGGATTTTCCTGAGAATCTAAAGTTCAGAAATACTATTTACAGTTATTTTTCCACGCTTACGTGCTCCAAATATAATTAAGGAGTAATAACTTATAAACTAGTAAAGTCGAGTTTCTGTAAGTCTACTGACAATAAACCTCATCGCCGCATGATTATTTACAAATTAATTTAACTCGATAAAAAAGGAACTTAAAGATGAAGTTAAATAATATTTATTGATTCCAAAAATATTCCAGATTCTCGTATTAAATGGAAAACAAGATTAATTGTATTTATTTGTTAAATGTAGTTAAATCCCTATGTATCTGAGAAATCGAAGGATGCAGTCCTTTAATTGCATTACTATGGAGGAAGAAAATTTGAAAAGTGATCTCAAACGACGGTAAGTTAATAATTTTTTGTAAACGATATTATACTCTGAGTTATATAATAACAACATACTCAAAACAAGTAAAGAGGAGTTTCTGTAAGTCTATTGATAATAATGCTCATCGTCGCATGATAATTTACTGATTAATTTTCCTCGATAAAAAAGGAACTTAAAGATGGAGTTAAATAACATTTATTGTTTCCAAAGATATTCCAGGTTCTTGTATTAAAAGGAAAAAGTCATTAATTGTATTTATTTGTTAAACGTAATTATAGCCGTATGTATCTCGATATTGTCTTTTTATAACAATATTATACTGTAAGTATTGAAATGAAAACATACTAAATATTGAAATTTTGAATTTACATGAGTAAATATATACTGGAAATAGGCGGGAAATGAAATTCGACCAATGGAATTGTCTTAGATCAGTAATATCTATATATATATCTATATATATGACTGACTGATTGACAGATGACGCACAGACCAAACCGCTGGACCTAAAGGGCTGAAATTTTGCATGGCAATTCTTCTAATAGTGTAGGGCTGCACTAAGTAAGATTTTTGAAAAATTCTTCTTAGATTTTTTAAATTAAATTTTTAAGCTGTTTTTGTAACTTTTTTTACGTAATAATTACGTAAAAATAATACATTGAGGGTTATAAAATTTATATCACGAGAAAGATTTCACGAGAAAATTCCTTTAAAATGGATCTTTACTTCCATTTTCTGATTTTTGGTGAATTTTTAAGGGTGAATTTTTAGAATTTAATTTATTAAATGCTGATCACGTGATTTCTTTTTTTTTTGGTACTTTAAATTAATTTTGCGTCACTTGCATAACAACGAAATAAATTGACAAAAAAAATATTTAAATATAGTGAAAGATAAAATTTAACCACTAGACTTATTGAGGCGGAAGTTTTTTAAGAACTTAATTCAAATTAGTGACTACCATCCAGGAACTTATAGATCACATTTATCCAGGCATTGCTCAAATACAGATTAAGCCTATAGAATGGTTTTGAGAAAGGGCCATTTTGACTCCAAAAAACGATCAAGCTGCGTTCATCAATGACATGTTGCTAAAGTCCTTTGACGGGGAAGAAATGGTTTACAAGTCGATTGACACTGTCTGTAATTCAGATGGTGCCGTTAACTATCCGGTAGAGTTTTTAAATTCCCTTAAACCACCGGGTCTTCCATACCATAAGCTCTAAATTGCGGAAGGACACACCCGTAATGCTCCTTCGGAATATAAAACCACCGAAATTGTGTAATGGCACTAGACTACAAGCCCTGCATAAAAATTTAATCGAAGCCATTATTTTAACCGGGTGTGCTCAAGGAGAAAAAGTGTTCGGGCCACGCATTCCACTAATACCCAATGACCTCCCCTTTGAATTTAAGAGACTGCAATTTCCCTTCAAAGTATGCTTCGCCCTGACGATAAATTAGGCCAAATTTTAAAATGCGCTGGCGTAGATTTAAAAGAAAATTGTTCTTCCCACGGTCAGTTTTACGTAGCTTGCTCACGCGTAAGTTCGCGGACGAGCCTGGTAATAGTAGTTCCGCCCAATGAAGAAAAAAAATATTGATTATTTTTTCATTGTAATTATCCTAAAACGTACTCCGTAGCGAAGCACGAGTATTCAGGTAGTTATTGTATATGTAAAAATCCTTCCTCAGATTTGTACTATAAAGTACAAAAGATTGGAATCTTGTTGAAGTTCTAAAGTCAATAAATATCATAGGGAAATACTATTGTCAGAGGGAAAGAGGAGTTGTAGGAATACTGTGAAGGGATAAACATTGTGTTCCGTTTCAAAACAACCGCACCTGGTTCATGAAGATTCAAATTTACATACGTATAAAGCAACATTTTCTAACCACATGAATCTCAATTACCGTACATCCGGGTTTCACCAGTAGGAAGATGGTGAATTGGTTAGTGATTACCTAGGGATTTTAAGGATCTGGCCTCCGACATATTGTGGTTTTAATGTAGTGAGTTCCCAACAGGTGGGCCTGGGTTCAATTCCCGCACGTTCTTGTGCACTGTTCTCTTCACATGGAAGAGTTAACTGTTGCTGTTGTTGTTACTAATGCCCCCTGGGCGAATGTGTTCCAGACCTGGTCCATGTAAGCTTCGAGTGCTGAGGAGTACTGCTCTAGTTTACAATAGCATCACAAGAGTCAGAGTCCGTCTTAGCCAGGTGCCACCTCAATTTTTACCGAGCGAAGCTAGGGGCGACATCTAAGGTGGATCCTACCCTCTATCATCCTCTCAGACCTCAGAGAAGGACTACGGATTTCAAGTGTCCATGTACGTCCTAGACTCGAAGGTATATAATGGCACTTGTCAGAATTCTAACCGAGCGACTCCAGCTGATGAGCTACCACTAGGCTACCTCTGCCCCTTAGATTTCGTTCGTCTATGTGGTGCTTCCAAAATAAAGTACCCAACAAAATCGAGCTGTGCATGGCCGAATGTCATCAGAACAAAGTCCCTACGGCTTTAGAAAAAAATATTTTTGGAAAAGAAATGCTAACAATGCAAGCTCACTGTGGGGTCAGTTATTTTATTAATATAACTTTATATATTAGTGGACTGTATAAGAATCCATTGACAAAAATATTGAATGTTCTTGTTTAAGTACAGCTAATCAATCTTCTTAGTTCTTTTAATGATGGTAATACTGGAATGACTTACCTTTAACATCATCTGAATAATACTTGAATAATTAATCAACACTAAAAAATTTAGTTCCATGCATGTTTCCTTAAAATGCATTTAATAACTGACTTCATTTTAACACATAACTTTTGAATTCATGACACACTGGATAGCCCTTCGGAATTAAGCTTTACGAAATGAATAACTGACTGCAAAATGTCAACAGTTTGAACAATAATCTGCAGAAAATCTTTAACAAAAAAAAAAGAGAAACGGAATCGCATCCAACATAGCGATTTTTGAATTCTTACATGACATTGCTTAGAATAGAATATACACAAAACAGACTAAACATTTCTTAGCCATTTTCTTGCCATTACTCAGAATCGATTGTGCAACAAGAACAGAATAGAAAAAAGTTACATAGTTATGCCATCTATTGACCAGAAACACAATTAGAATATAAATTACAAACAATATGATGAATAAAAATGAAACAATTATTATAATGAATTATTTAAAAATAAAAATAAAAATAGTAAGTATTTTATGAATAATGAACACTCACTTAATGGTGCACTAAAATCCTGCTGTCTTGTTAAAAGCAATATAAAGTATGGCGAAGAAATCAAAACCAGTTTATTGCTTCGCTTTATCTTCATGAAGTAGAAACTGTGGTTGGATTTCGAAACAGTCGTTTCGACTTCATCTCATGTACTTTTATACCGCTTTTTACAAGCTGCAATGAAACTGGGACGTCTAAATTCATAAACGCTACGGAGAATAATTCCGATAACAACGTAGCTTGTTACTTGGACGTTTTCGTGTACGATTTCAGCCTTTCTGTTTTTGCATCAGCAGGTGTTGCCTTCTCTTCTTAATAATATCTCTAGAATTCACTGGGAAACTTAAAAAAGATTATGTTGTAGATCAATGATTCTTAACCTTTTGTTAATCAGAAACCACTTCTTACGAAAAAATAAATTCGTCGGGTACCCTCTCCAAACTAAATCACGTTTTTTCCCTTTTAGAGACAAAATATGATTTAATAACATGAACAAATTTAACACAAAAGCCTATGAAAACTTAAAAATTCATGAGGTTTTTCAGCTTGGTTTTGCTTTGCTAGCTGTAAAATTGCTCTGAAACTCCGACTCCGCGTCTCAGAAAATTTATTAGGTAATTTTAAGCAGAATGAGTTTTTTTGGTACTCGAAACGTCAGATTGGTTAGTTCGTTGGTTTTGGTTGAGAGCGCTACAGTCTTTTTTTTTTTTAACTACACGAGGACTAATTAGATCGGTACCTAGAGCTTATGGCTGTTGCGTACTAACCCTAATGGATTCGCTCACCTCAATGTTAACCTATGGATAAAATGTGTCCAAGCACTGCTGACTTGGATTTTAAGATTTTTTAAAAATATACTCCGTAATAGCGAAAAAAAATTTACACCTGGGGCAGTTTAAAAAAAAATGCATATACTATTTTTAAATTTAAATTATTTGGGAAAAATTTGGTACAGTGTGTTTTAAACGCCCTTAAATTCCTTTAGGGAACGAAATTTATAAAGCGAGTCCTGTTGCAAGGTGAAGAAAAGCTAAGGCTATCTGAAAATACCATTTTATTGGATTATCAGCATTTATGTAGCTGTAAACAGTAGACACATATTCTCCATAGGTTAACATTGAGGTGAGCGAATCCAATAGGGTTAGTACACAGCAGTCTTAACCACGTTACTAATTGAAAAGGGAATCTTGTTTGGTACATTTCTACATTTCTATGAGCTTAAATATATTCATTACTATGCTCACCTGAAATTATGAGCGAAGGGTTTAGTTTCGTAGAAAAAAGGGTCATTTCTCCGTCGAAGCCTAAAGCATAAGACGCATCATCGCATCATTTAATTACTATAATCACCTTACACCCGTTTTCTATATTAAGTTTAGTTAAGAAAGATGCCTGAAGCGGACAATTTGATAAATTAATTGGAAATGACCACAAGTGATATCAAATTCGCGAGATATAATTTTCATCAGCTTGTACAACCAAATAATCACAGTGCTATACAGACAAAGTTCTGACAATGGTACAACAATCCTTAACCTTCGTGCTGTGTTCGGGTCCATTTTCACCCAAAAGCTATTTAATTTTGCAATAAAATTAAAAATAAAATGGATATTAAGTTGTCGCTTCATGAATGTGCTCATTTTGCTATTAGATGAAATATACTCATTTTTTGTTTTGATTGCAACGTAAGCCTATTTGTCAAAAAAAGTTTACGTACACTGTATTCGGATCCATTTGGACCCCTATGCTAAAATGCATATATTATTTTTAAAAATTAGCAGAATTATCTTATTTATAGTATGTAGAGTATATATAAAAATGAATAATATATAGTTAATAATATATAGACGATGGAACAGGAAATGAATTTAGGGAGAGCACCTATTTATCAAAAGATAAGCTGATTCAGTATGGAATTGACCCACTGAAATCAGGTAAACGTACCTCGAAGGATATTTTGAACTCTACACCAAGACCTACTAGATACGCTCCTTCAAGAATTCACGACGAACTGTCTGCTTTTCGATTTTTTATTACGGAAACCATCGAGAAAATTTTCATCAAGAACTCAAATATAGAAGGGGCACGTGTGTTTGGAGATAAGTGGAAAGAAATCGACAGTGTTGAATTCAGTGCCTATATAGGTTTGCTTTTATTTGCTGGAGTATTCAAATCCTGCAAATAATGTACAAAAATTTTGTGGGATTCAGAGAATGGCAGATCTATTTTTAGGGCAACTATGAGGTTGCAAAGGTTTTTTCATTTATCAAGAGTTTCTAGATTCGATGATCGAGGAACACGTTCCTATAGGAGACAAAATGATAAATTTGCAGCCATTCGTGATATGCGATACATGGGTGGGGATATTACCAAAACTTTTTAACCCCAGTGCATATGTGACAGTTGATGAACAGTTAGTTTCTTTAACTGGAAACTGCCCATTCCGACAATACATGCCTAAGAAACCCCCAAAATACGGCATACAATTTTGGGTTCTCTGTGACAATGAAATCAGTTACGTTTGGAATATTCAACCATAACTTGGAAGGCTAACAAACCAACTACACGAGAAAGGTCAGGGACTTTGGGTTGTTCTTGATTTATCTTATGGTCTAAAAGGACATAATGTAACATGCGACAACTTTTTTTCGTCTTAAAAACTTGGGCAGATGTTACTGAAAAGAAATATAGCAATTATTGGAACAATGAGAAAAAGCAAAACTTCCATTCCTCCTGAATTGCTTCAAACTAAAAACGAGGAAGTTTATTCATCAACATTTGCGTTACGGATGACACCATGCTTGTCTCATACATACCCAAAGGAAATAAATGTTTTATTGTTCAAAGCACACTGCACGCTAAAAAAAAAAGTGGACACTTTGGAATCTAAAAAATACCACAAGTGATCCTTGATTATAATTCTACGAAAGGTACTGTAGACACCTTAGATAAAATGATTTCATGCTACACTTGTAAAAGAAAAACTAATAGGTCGCCCATCGTTGTATTTTGAAATGTTCTTGATATTTCAGCAGTGAATGGCGTACATAATTTTCCTGGTAGTAAATCCAGATTAGAAACAACATTAAAAGAGAAGTCGACGAGTTTTCATTGAAACACTAGGTATAGATTTAGTACAAGACCATATTTGTTGAAGAGACGTGTTTCCACATCAAAAAGCTGTAGCTGAATTAGTGAGAAGTACGCAAAAGCAATCAAAAGACAAAGCAATTTCAAGCCCTGAAACACAGGGCTCCACGAGCACTAAAAGAAACAGAGGTCGCTGCCATTTGTGTAAATCAGATAATAAATTTCAGAATGTATGCATGAAGTGTAGTAAATATATATGTAAATTGCACTTGAATCAAGTATGTACAAAATGCACTGATACAGTTGTTCAGTGATGAACATTTTCTATATTGAAAATAAGGTGATAAAGCAAGTAACTATGTCAATATTTGTGTCATAAACATATAAAAGATTAAATTTTTATTTAAATTCAGTTTTGTTAGTTTTTTTAATATTGAAGAGAAGTTATTGAAAAAAATTTTAGACTTCTTTTGTGTTAAAAATGGAAATTTCTGTTATTTTTGCTTTTACTTTTTGTACTTTTCCATATTTGGGTCATAAACATATAAAAGGTTATGATTTTATTTCAATTCAGTTTTATTACCTTTTTTATTTAAATATTGAAGAGAAATTATAATTGTAGCAAAATTTTAGATTTCTTTTGTATAAAAAATGGAAATTTCTGTTTTTTTTCGCTTTTATATTTTGTACTTTTTTGGATTAAATATGGAAAAATGTATATGGAAATTTGTATTTTATGTTTAATAATTTCTCAAAAGGCTAAAAGAAATTGTTACATTAATTTAGTTAAAAATATATAATGAAAATATTGTTAGATATTGAAATTAGAAACATTGGGTCCATTTGGTCCCGAACACAGCGTGTGTATGTTTGAAATGAAAACAGCACGAAGGTTAACATCATCATACGATAGGCCGTATATTTCTGCTGTACTTTATAATAAAGGTGAATCCGACTGCGTACGGAGTACTTTTTTTAAAAAGAGTGTACTTGCGAAAATTCCTGTCTTATTTTGAGAAGTAAAATAACACTAAAATACGAAAATGATTAAAAAACAGACAATAACTATGTAACTTTTCACAAAATTGAGGAGTGTTGGTCAAAATTTAGAAAATTTTTACGAAAGCGGCTTTAACTCTAAAAAAACAAATTATACATGTAACAATTTCTTTTTGTCATATGTACATAAGTATCTAAGTGTAGTGACCTAACAGCTAATCGATTTCTTTAAACTGAAAAATTGTAGGTCATAATAATCAAGTTCAGTCATTTCTCATGAGAGTTTTTTTATAAATGCAGCTGTAAATCAACAATGTACCTAGAACCGAATCTTAGTTCATTACATTCTTAGTATAATGAAAAACACTCTTGAAAATTTCATAGACATATCACGTTTGTTAGATTTTGGGTTATCACAATAGTCGCTTACATTTTTGATGAAGAATAAGTTCTTCAGAAAAAAAAAGTTTTCCTTGTATTGAAATTGATAGCTGATGCAGATCTTTAAATCACTCTCATTTCATTTCTAATGGCCATACAGAAAAAAAAATGAAAGCAGATTTAGAAACAGAAATTAATATTTAAAAAAAAAAAAAAAAAAAAAAAAAAAAAAAAAGGGAAATAAAAGCATTTTCGGAATTTTCATCAAAAATCAACGTTTTAAAAAGGTAGTCGGATACCTTAAAAGTGTTGATAGATGAATTCTAAAATAAATTTTGTTTTGAAATTTTGGGCACGATGATGTACAGTACCACAGCTTTACTGGATAAAAAAAATAGTTAAAAAGTTAGACTCTTTAAAACTTGCAAATGAACCAAATATATTAGACTATAAGTCTACGGAAAACACGTTACTAAACTGAAGATTTAAAACGTTTAGTTCATGGGTGAAGTTTCAAATGCAGTCATTTAAAGATCTCTCGTCAATACCTAACTAAACATGTTCCAGGACTATTATAAATTCGCTTAGTGTTTTACAGGAGTACAGAGTCACCGTAACATGAATTATACCAAAACTACAGGAAAACTAATGAGTATGCAATAGTATCTCAGAGAGAATTCCTCACTGTCAGGGAAAAAATTATGACATGTCACACGGAACATGAAACCGTATATACGGTTTCTTAAATGCGACTGGACAGACGACGCGAAATAAATATCAAAATCCAGATTTCGGAGGAAATGCATTAAGTTTATACGCATAAAAAACACTACCTGATTCAAAAATCAATTTAGTAACACGTAGTTTTGACTTAATATTCTTTACATCTCTACCGCTATCGACTGAATTTACTTGTTTGTGGAGAAATTCTTACCCATCAGCAATTATGTTGTTACACATAAAACGTACAATGTGTATAACCACTGTTCTTTTGGGACATCCATGATCAAGTGGCTCATGGAATTTCGCAGAATTGCACTGTTGCTGAAATTGAAAGTACTAGCCCAAATTAAAACCTTTATAGAATTCAAACTCAACCCGCCAATTTACATTAAAATATCATTTACCTCTGCGAAGTACTGCTTTACAATACTATGACTATACTTTCGGGTGTATCAGCGTATAGTTAAAACACACGCAAAAACACTGCAATACTTAGCATTTAGAAGAATGATCGAAAAGTTAAATATTTCCAGACAAATTTTTTTTTTTTAAAAAGTGAAAAGGATGTATAAACTTAATATATCTTTATTAAAATTTATGACCAGCACAGAATTTATAAAAATATAATCTACATTGTAAGAATGAAGAGCAGGAGTTGGCATATTTGCACAAAACCTGAATATAAATATTGTAAGATGCAGTTTTTGGAGCTCAAGCTCACGTTAAGCATTTTAACATTCACCCTTTTACAGTTAGTCTGAAATTACCTTGTATTAAAACACAGCTAGTCAGGTCAAGCTTCCGAAAATAGGCAAAGCTTCAGTCCAAAGCCTTTTGTCAATACAAAGATTAGATCCTGCTTTGGTAAAACAAGATTAAGTAGGTAGCAATTTAGAATCCCCTACTGATTTGTCCAGCCACGAATTCCGAGTAATCAATGAATCCGTCAAAGTTCTTATCATCGGTTGAAAGTACGTGGTCTACCATCGTCGAGAGATCAGTGTCTGAGAAGACCTTCGTTTCAAACCCATATGTCGACGATTCTTCCGTATGGAAGTGCAGTAGAGACTGCACCAGCTCGCATCCATCCAACTTGCCGTTGCCTTCAACATCGTGCGAGGTGAAATAGCTGAACCTCAGTTCTTCTTCCGACGCCCGATCGAGATCCACTACGCCTTGGAGATGCTCTTCAAGATGCTCCCTGTTTTGAACGCGAGCTTTGTCGTGCATGGAACCATGGGTCGTAGCCACAACTAAGAGACAGCCGAAGACTAACGTAACAAACGGAATCATCTTCGCAATGATGTAGAGGTATAGCGACACTTGAAATACTCAGAACACCTGACTGTAGAGAACGATGAACTGAACTTTTTCATTGCATGAACATATACCGCAGTTCTGGGCGCACTAAGCATGCGTGGAAATCTTACTTGAAAATATTTGCATTAGAATCATATAATTTTGCAAGAAAGTTTAGCTGTTTACCTTTCTACAGAAAATGGTTGAAAATAAAAATCGAATATTTTACGTTGATTTCGATTGCATAGATCTGTTTCTATTTGCATAATTTTTGAAGTCATTTAAAACTTGTGTTCATAAACTCTTCTAAATTTGTACCAATTACGTCTTGAATTAGATGAAATTAAGACAAAGTATGTACTTTTGCAGTCAGTATGTATGGAATGGGTTTATGACATCATGATATTTTTAAAAATGTACAAGACATGGTATTTTTTCCCTAGGAAAAAAAAATTAAATGTTATTTAGAATTCGTCAAATCCAAGCCTTGTGTTTGTCATCTGCCTAATTTCCTCATTAGTGACTGTAAACCAGATAACAGTGGTGCTACTATTGATTAGATTATTTGTTATGTAAATATATTTTTAAGTCGCATTATGTGAAATTTGTGATTTCCGCAGAGATCGAGTAAGTCTATATGAGACAGGTTTGAGATTTAATTCAGTTTTCTTATCACTCGTCATTATTTCGTACTTTTTATGGAATTTCGTAGTGGGTAGAATGACGTCATCATCTGGGTTAATGAAATTTTTACCAATAACCATTGTTGTAGAATACAAATACGTGTAACGAGATAATTCTCATCTGCGGCAATTTGCACCCGCCCCGAGAATAAAGCTTTTGGTCTCTAATTATAGCTGTATTTGCACTGATTTTTTTCTAATGAGGGTAAGTTAAACTGGGCGAGTTACATTAGTCTTTATTACATAAGATATGGGCAAAACAGTTAACACGTTGTTGAACGGCAGTTTTTTGACGGTATTGTTGACCGGTCACGCTCATTAACTTCCACGCTAGACATAAGTTAACTCGTGTTAAAGTTAGTATTAACTCGTGTTACAGTTAGTATTTACCTGTATTAGAGTTGGTATTAACTTGTGTTAGAGTTAGTATTACCTCGTGTTGGATTTAGTGTTAACTCGTGTTAGGGTTAGTGTTAACTCGTTTTAGGGTTAGTATTAACTCTGTTAGAGTTAGGGCCTGTTCACATAGGAGTCCGTTGCGTAGCGTTAAGGAAAAGATGACGTTGAGACGAAAATAAACCAATCATAGGTGTTAAAAATGTCATTGCTAATCGTTTGGAGGCCTATGATTGGTTTATTTTCGTCTCAACGTCATCTTTATCTGAACGCAACGCAACGGACTCCTATGTGAACAGGCCCTTAGAATTAGCTCGTTATAGAGTTAATATTAACGCACGTTAGAGTTAGAGTTAAATCGTGTTATAGTTAGTATTAACCCATGTTAGACCTAGAATTAACTCGTATTACACTTAGTATTAGCTTGTGTTAGACTTAGGGCCTGTTCACATAAACTCGCGTTAGGGTAAGTATTAACTCGTGTTAGAGTTAGTGTTCAGTCGTGTTAGGATTACTGTCATCTACGCTGTGCGCGAGAACATGATTTTACTCGCGAAAGATCAAAAATGTGTTAACAAACAAACTACGCACCTTCTATGAATATAGTCGAAGGAAACTTAGAGAAGTTAGACTTTACACTCGTCATAAAGCAGACACTCTAATTCCCTATTTATGTTACAACTTTAAAACAGAATAACGGAATTATTGCTTAAATGAAAAAATATTGTTGAAACGAAATTATTTAATTTTTTAGTGCATTAGTTAGCAAAACCAGTCTAAACCTATGGGGAAATATGAAACAACTAATGACAATTTTAAGGCCTTTTTCCCGATAGTGATCCAGCATATCTACAGAGGGAAAAAGGGCACTGTTCCTCCTAATCAATTAATTGATCTCCTTAGACCACCTTATTAAAGGGTGCTACCTACTGTTGAATAAGAATGCAAGAAATTTTTCCTCCATGGCAAGATCTAGCAAATTCTACATTCTTACATTGCATGACGTATGCAGCCCTCGCCTTAATCAGGATAAGTTGGAAAAACAATCATAATATTACGCAGAGGACTAACTTACGATCAACGATATTAAAAGTCTTACCATTGTGTGTAGATCTGTCAGTTAAGAAACTTTCGATTTCCTCAAGGATAGTTGGTTATTGAATTGACAGGTAGTAAAGGCTGCTCCAGCTTATCTGTTTGAACATATGGTGAGTTGTTTCGAAAAATGCCGATAACTTTGAACTTCGCATGATGACTTTATTTCTCTAGATATTAAGGATGAATGCTAAATCTTAAACGATATGCCTGAATTCAGAATTTTTCTGCAAAAAGTTTAAATTACACGAAGATTTATATAAATTAATCAAGAAAAATAAATAAGGAATGCAGTGATGGCCAGGTTTTACAGTCATGCTCAGTTAAGGGGGGGGGGGGCAAATAGGAAAGGTGCTGTTACTCGCGTCAGTAGCTGCTTTTACGTAAACATGTCGCCTCGGTAGTGCTAAATAGTAAGGCTTTGTTCTTATTACTTTCGGAACTTAGCATTGCGTTACCTGCGATTGGTTTTACATACCACGTGGTAATTGCGTGATTAGTTAGCATTTTTTATCGAAATCCCAAAAAATGCAGACTTTATAGTAGGCTTCTCATTTACAGTGCACCAAACAAATACTGTACTCATGGGTCCGATGTAGCCTAGTAGTCGCTCTTCGGCTTTCGGTGCTGAGGTTGCTCGGATCGAATCCCGACAAGCGCCATTAAATACCTTCGCGTTTAGGCACGTTAAATCTCTAGACCGGAAAGTCCCTCTATGGGGTCAGAGAGGGTGGGAGAGTGTACGAACCCTTCCCAGCTATCACCCCTGGAGATTTTCCCTCAATATTGAGGTGGCACCTGGCTAATTTGGACTCGTACCCTTGTGGTGCCATTATAAATTGGAGCCGCATCCCTCGGCTAGCTAGTCTATATGGACCTGGTATGGAAATACTTCTGGTCAGGGGGAATAAGAAACAACAACTGTTACTCGCGGCCATAGCTGTCTTTAAGCTATACAGGTCTCCTGGGTAGTGTTAAATCAGTAATGCCTTTTAATCCCATTTGTTTTGGAACAAAGCGTTACGTTGCGTGTGATTGGTTTGACATATCACGGGGTCATTGCTTTGAACTCTGTGATTGGTTAGCATTTTTATCGAAATACTTGCATTTTTATCGAAATGCAGGCTTAGAGAAAGCTACTCATCGACAGTGCAGCATGCAAATATTGTATCTGGAAGTGTGGTCGTTGTAGAAACATGCGTATTTCGTTAGTCGATTCCGAAATTTGTGAAGCATGTTTTAAGCCAAAAAGATATAACTTTGTTGCGTGTTGCTATATTTTTAATTTCAGAATTTTCTGTCGTGGATCCCCTTAAGGCAGGGGTGGGTAAATAGCAGCCCACGGGCCAACTGCGGCTCGCTGCAGATTTTTTGTGGCCCGCCAAGACACCCAGAAAAATCCGGACAGCCAGAAAAACTACCAAAGACAGCCAAAAACTCCAAGACAGTCAGAAAAACTGCCAATATTTAATTTAATATATATTTATTGATTTTTATGATACAATTTACACCTTTTTTGAAATGCAATGTTAACTAATAAATGCAATAATTTTAAAAGGTGCGACCTCCGCTCACATATATTGACCCCCGGGCCAAAACAATTGCCGTCCCCTGCCTTAAGGTATTCTACAACATACTAATAGCGAGAACTTATATTAAACGAATAAGAAATGAGCAGAATAATTTTCTGAATTTTATAACCTTGGTATTTGCTAAAATAACAATACATCCCTATTATCAATTTTTATGGGCTAATTTTATGCTCATGAACTCTGAAATATAGATTGAAGTGTTTGATTCTAGTCGCACATAAATAGAGAGAGAACATGTTCACTCGCCTAAATAATGTAATATTCTGTAATAAAAACAATTTAGTCGTAACCTTTGTCCCATAGCAAGAATCGGCATGGATGGAACATGATTTTTTTTTGGAATTTTTATCATCAAAATTGTTAATTTTTTTTTCAGACAACTGATCTCACCTCTACTGCCGTTCTTTCTATTGATACCTGGTATGGAAATACTTCTGCAATTGTGAGCTGCAAAAACGGTACACAAACTATTTTTTGTTATTATTAGGGCAAATTATAATTATTAATAACAAGTATTTATTGATTATATAAATATTATAATTAACAAATAAGAAAATTAATATAATTTGTACATTATTTTATTAATTTTATTTGTTTTCTATTAAAATGTATTATTAATGCGCTAGTGCAAGGATAAGATACGAATATGGTAGCCAAAGTTGTTGTTGTTTGTAGTATCCCATGGCTAAAATTCCCAGACCAAGTCGATATATGCTTCGGGATGAAGTGTGTGGCTCCGGTTTATATTGCACCCAACGGTCAGAGTCCGTTTTAGCGAGTTGCCACCTCAATTTTGACCGAACATCCCCCAGGAACGACATTGGGGGGGGGGGGGAATCGTACCCTCTCTTACCTCATAGAGGGAATTTCCGCTCTAAAGATTTAACATTTACATTACGAGGCCCATTTTTCAGATCCTCTCTTTAGAACGAGAAATTCCATACTCCTTTGTAAGAAATTTCATTAATGGGGTTATAGACATATATATATATATATATATATATATATATATATATATATATATATATATATATATATATATATATATATATATATATATATATATATATATATATCTAATATATAAAAATGAATGTTTGTATCTCTGTAATTGTATAGAAATCCACAGTTTAGGAGCAACGATCGTGAAATTTTACATACAGGCGTCTTTAAAAACAGCCGAGGGTCTGAAGAACTTCAAAAATCGAAATTAATTACCGTTGATTTTTAATTAATAAAAAACCAACAATTTGTAAGCTGTTACACTTTGTGGAATCACCCCTCTGAATATGGCGTCCACGTTAGGGTTAGCGGGTAAACAGCGAGCGAAAAGATAAAAATAAATAAAATCAAAAAGTTTCAAGTTATATATTAAACCAGAATAATAAATGAAAATAATAATCTTTCAAGTCAGATTTTATACTTTAAGACATTTCGATTAACGATCGTCGTTTATTTTCGCTGTGTTATTTTGCAAACAAACGTTCTCTGTTGCCATTTTCATTTCAGACATTTCTTATTGAAACGATGTAATGCGTAGTAAATGCGTTAAATATTTCTTATCTAAAATTTATATTTTAAAACATTTCAGTGAAATTAACATCGTCTTCAGATTATAAACAGACGTTATTTGTTGCTATTTTCATTTTAGAAATTTCTTATTAAAATGATGGAATTCTCCGATATATTTCCATAGTGGAGATTTAGACACATTACAGAATTTAAAAAAAAAACCTTTTGTGTAATTTATATATTTGTGTGTGTTTAATTATTTCAAGTGACTCTAAAGTGGGCGTGGCATTTTTTCCACTAGCGTGAAAAATCAGAATAATATTGAATTATTTAATTTTTTTTTTTTTGCTCATCAGACGACAGTAGCAGCGAGTGGCAGTAGTTACACAAGTTTGAATTTGAAACATTGTTTTGTTGTTTCCTAAAAGAAGCAATAATCCGTTACTGTATTTTATATTGTTCTTAATTTTATAATTCACGATGTACTTTTAAAAGCATAAAAATTAGTATATCTTAACTAAAAAGAATCAGTCTAAACTTAAGCACAGTTTTGCGATTTATTTACGGTTAACTATGTTTGTGTTTAGCTATTCCATTTGTTTGTTTTAAAAAATGATTTTTTAAAGGTTTTTTTTTGGTGCTTTATGGTAAAATAGCACTTAAAAATTAATAAAAAGAAACAAAAACTTAACTGTAAATAGCATACTTTTTCTATAAATTGGTCAATTTGAAGTAATTTTTATTGAAATTTAGCTAAAATGCCTATAACTGCATAAAAATCTTAATGCTACTATTTTAATTTCCCAAGCACAATTCTAAAAATGTTATAAAATACGCAGCCCTACTTTCCGATTTAGTACAAGAATTTAAAATTGATTTCAGGACTTCGGGGAAAATAAACAATTTTTGTTTTTGCATGTTTTCTATTCTATTTACAGTTGATATAGATATAATGCTAGCAAATTGTCAAATGGAATGCATAGAGTTGCAATCTGACATTTAACTTAAAGAGAAATTCAATCGAGTCTCTTTGTTGTACTCATAAATCATACCTGCCCAGATATAAATATCCTTCACTGCATAGTCAAGCGTTATTCTGGTCATCAACGTTTGGAAGCACGTACATCTGAGAACAACTATTTTCAAGAGTTTCAACTATTTTGAAGCACACTAAGAGTCAAATTCGAACCAAAATTTATTCGTTGTTTTTTAGTATTGATGTGTATGACATTTCCCATCCCTTTTTTATACTATGTTTAATTTTTCATGCAGAGTTCACAAGGCAAAAGACAATTTTACTTTTCAGCTTTTAGTGATGAAAGGCTGAATCTATCTAAATTCTGAGATGTGTATAACATTCCACATGTTTTTTTCCTATGCTATTTATACTGTGTTTAGTTTTTAAGTTGACTTTGGTTAACAAACATTCATATTGAACCCCGAATCAAGAAACATAGTTTATGAAGGTACTTCAGATGATATTTGGATCAGTTTAATTGAACAGAGATTTATATGGAGTTTAATAAGGACAGAATGTTTCTATTATTGCTACAGAATCTTGCATTTATGGTGCGTGTAGCCCAAACTGCAGATTTCTGTTAATTTTTTCATCAGTCAGTGCCTTTAACAAATACTTTAATACATTATTTATATATTTTTTTGGCTACAGAATCCTGCATTTATGGAGGTATTTATATGGACAATTAGACATTTTTACTTTTAAGCTTTTAGTGATTTATTATAAATGTATATATTTTATGATATTTATACTGTTATTAAATCTATGTTATTTATACTGTGTTTAGTTTTTAAATTACTTTTTGTTAACAAACATTAGACAATTTGACATTTTTAATTTAAACTTGAAAAATGAAAGGCTGAATCTACTAAAATTCTGAGATGTGTATAACATTTCACATGTTTTTTTTTAAATGTTATTTATGCTGTGTTTACTTTTTTAATCAATTTTGTTTAACAAACATTCGACAAAATGACATTTTTACTTTTCAGCTTTACTTTTTAAAACTCTTAACTTTCCAAGAGACAATTTGACATTTTTTCCTTTTCAGCTTTTAATGGTTTATTATAAATGTATATATTTTATGTTTTACTTTTCAGCTTCTTTTGCTCCAAAGATGAAAGGTTAAATCTAGATGAATTCTGAGGAGTTAATTATAAATTTATATATTTTTATATTGGATTTTTTAAAAATTATTTGGGTGTATAACATTTCACATGCTTATTTTTCTATGTTATTTATACTGTGTTTAGTCTTTAAATTGATTTTGGTTAACAAACATTCGACAAATTGACATTTTTACTTTTCAGCTTTACTTTCCAAAAGACAATTTGACATTTTTCCTTTTCAGCTTTTAGTGGTTTATTATAAATGTATGTATATTTTATGTTTTACTTATCAGCTTCTTTTGCTCCAAACATAGAAGGTTAAATCTTGCTAAATTGTTTAGATTTTAAATTGATTTTGGATAACAAACATTCCACAATTTGACATTTTTACTTTACAGCTTTTACTGGTACAATGATGAAAGACTTCATCTACCAAAATACTGAGATATGTATAACATTTCACATGCTTTTATTTTGGTTATGTAATTTATACTGTGTTAAGTTTTTAAATTGATTTTGGTTAACAAACATTCCACAATTTGACATTTTTACTTCACAGCTTTTAGCGGTACAATGATGAAAGACTGCATCTACCAAAATACTGAGATATGTATAACATTTCACATGTTTTTTTTTTTGGTTATGTAATTTATACTGTGTTAAGTTTTTAAATTGATTTTGGATAACAAACATTCCACAATTTGACATTTTTACTTTACAGCTTTTAGTGGTACAATGATGAAAGACTGCATCTAACCAAAATACTGAGATATGTATAACATTTCACATGCTTTTTTTTTTGGCTATGTAATTTATACTGTGTTAAGTTTTTAAATTGATTTTGGTTAACAAACATTCCACAATTTGACATTTTTACTTTACAGCGTTTAGTGGTACAATGATGAAAGACTGCATCTACCAAAATACTGAGATATGTATAACATTTCACATGTTTTTTTTTGGTTATGTAATTTATACTGTGTTAAGTTTTTAAATTGATTTTGGTTAACAAACATTCCACAATTTGACATTTTTACTTTATAACTTTTAGTGGTACAATGATGAAAGACTGCATCTACCAAAATACTGAGATATGTATAACATTTCACATGCTTTTTTTTGGCTAATTTATACTGTGTTAATTTTTTAAATTGATTTTGGTTAACAAACCTTCTTAAAATTCCGGGCAACGCCGGGTACTTCAGCTAGTATATATATATATATATATATATATATATATATATATATATATATATATATATATATATATATATATATATATATATAATATATACACTGCTGGCCACTGTAAATGCAACACCCTGAAGGAAACATGCAAATAACATGAAATTTACAACATGAATTAGCGGAGGTGAGATATGCAAATGATTAGAATTTCAGCGCAGACGCACATCACGCGCGCCTGTGGCGCCACTTCATAGCGCTATTTAAGGCTTGGAGATTTCGACGATTTCAAGTTTGGCAATTGTGTTTTTCTTGTGGTTTTTTCAAAAAAACGATCAATTATGCCTCGTCGAAAACAGCGATCATCTTCTGATCAAGTATCCGAGTTCGACAGAGGAAGGATAGTGGCCTACCGAGATTGTGGATTATCTTTCAGGGAAATCGGTAGTCGTGTTGGACGAAACCAAACAACTGTAATGCGGATATGTGCTCGTTGGATGCAGGAGGGTACGACGGACGGGCGTGTTTAATCGCATCCACCTCAGCGCACCACTTCACGTGATGACAGGCAATTTGTGCGCATGGCAGTGACGGATCGCTCAGTCCCATCACGAACCATAGCACAGCACATGCAGTCTGTAACGCATCATCCAGTGTCTGCAAGTACCATTAGACGCCGTTTACAGCAGAGTGGTCTGTCCGCAAGATGTCCATTGCTTTGTCTACCCTTGACGCAGAACCCCAGACGTCTCCGCCGCCAATGGTGCGATGACAGAAGGATGTGGACGGCAGAATGGAATGAAAGTGTCTTTACTGATGAGTCACGCTTCTGTCTGCAACACCACGATGGTCGCATTCGAGTCTGGAGACACCGTGAAGAGAGGATGCTGAACAGCTGCGTTATGCACCGCCACACTGGTCCTGCACCGGGTATTATGGTATGGGGCGGTATTGGATATCACTCTCACACACCTCTAGTACGCATTGCCGGTACTTTAAACAGCCAGCGCTACATCTCCGAGGTGTTGGAGCCAGTTGTTCTTCCTTACCTTCAGGGCTTGCCCACAGCCATATTTCAACAGGATAATGCGCGACCACACGTGGCACGCATTGTACAACGGTTCTTCGTCAATCGCCAGATTGAATTGCTTTTCTGGCCGCCTCGCTCTCCCGATCTTTCACCGAGAGAAAACATGTGGTCCATGGTTGCTCTACGATTGACCCAGATTCCATCCCAAGCTGCCACAGCAGATCAACTTTGGCAACGTGTGGAAGCTGCTTGGTCTGCTGTACCCCAAGAACTCATCCAAAGTCTCTTTGAATCAATGCCGAGGCGTGTAGCAGCTGTGATCTCCAACAATGGCGGCTACTCTGGCTACTGATTTTGGCAGGAACCATACTTCACAGAAGTCTATAAATTTAATCATTTGATACTTGGTCAACATGTTATCTACAAAATAAATTTTGTTGTGATATCTCTTGTCTCTCTTGGTGTTGCAATTTGGGTGGCCAGCAGTGTATATATGTGTGTGTGTGTGTGAATATATGTTTATATATATATATATGTGCATGGCAAATGTATGTGTATGGTTTAAATGTATATATATATATATATATTTATATATATATATATATATATATATATGTATGTATATATATGTATATTTACATATATATATATATATATATATAAATATATATATATATATATATATATAAATATATATATATATATATATATATATATATATATATATATATATATATATATATATATATATATATATATATATATATATACAGGGTGTCCATAATTAAAGTCCCACTTTCAAAACGCTGCAAAAAAAAGAACCACTGGTCGGAATCACTTCGAATTTGAACGGAATATACTGGAAGAAGGGGGAAACGATTTGGCATAATAAAAAAAGTTCCAAAATGTATCAATAGATGTCGCTGGCATAATGAAAGCGGCATAATGAAAGTGGATTCGGCTACAAGTGACATTTTGAATCGAAATACGACGGCTTTGGCATGAGTTGCACAGTAAACCAACTGTAGTGTTCAATGTGCATGAGTGTTTGGGTCGTTTGACGGAAAAAAGGACTTCCAAGTTTGTCAACAGTTGTGGCACTGTTAGTGGAAAGCCCATCAACCACGGCAAGTTCGTACCACATTGGATGGGAAAAATTGGGTTTTAATTGTCCTTGGGCCAAAAACCGCATAAAAAGCACGTAATGATTCGGTTTTTAATTGTCCTTGGGCCAAAAACCGCATAAAAAGCCCATAATTATTCTGTTTTTAATTGTCCTTGGGCCAAAACCAGCATAAAAAGAATCAATGAAAACGCCTGTTAATTATCGCTAGACTTGTAGCAGACAGGTTCAATATGCTTTCCACCATTGTCCGCCACAAGCTGAAAGCGATAAACAGCATGTTCCACAACAGACCGGAGTGTCTCAGGGGTGACGTTGCGAATGTGTTGCGTAATCCGTACCTTCAATTGAGCTAAATTTGCAATCGGGCCACTGTACACAACATTTTTAAGATAACCCCACAGCCAGAAGTCACAAGGATTGAGGTCTGGTGATCTTGGAGGCCAGGCTGTTGGACAATGACGGCTGATAAGTCGATTATTTCCGAAATGCCTCTTGAGCAGTTGCATGACTGGCTTTGCGATGTGCGCAGGAGCGCCATCTTGCAGGAAAATGATTCTATCCAGACATGCACGCTGTTGAAGTGTTGGAATGACCTGGCTGCGCAAAAGACTCGCATACCGTTTACCATTCACGGTACAGGAAACAGAACCCACAGGACCTATCTCCTCGAAACAAATGGCCCTACCGTACACTATGCCGTCAACCCGCACCACACAGTTACCTTTGGCGAATGCATCGGTACTGGTTGAGTTGCGAATGGGATTTCCTTTGCCCATATCCTGCAATTTCGTGTATTGACAAACCCGTGGAGGTGGAAATGGGCTTCATCTGTCCACGAAATGTTCCATGGCCATTCATTGTCCACTTCCATGCGAGCGAGAAATTCCAGAGCAAACGCCTGTCTTCTTGGCAGGTCAGTAGGAAGCAACTCCTGAACATGTGTAATTTTGTATGGATAGCAAAGCAGAATATTGCTCATAATTTTGTGCACCGTACTCGCAGGCATGTCTAAACATCGGGCAATACCACGTGCACTGCACGTTTGCACACCACTGCTCGTCCCTTCCTCTAATGCTGTGGCCACATCTTCTACCACTACTGGCGTCGAAGCAATTGATTTCCTCCCTCTGCCACTTCAAAAGAACCTGTTTCTTCAAATTTCTGAATCATATTCTTTAGACCCTTTGCAGAAATCGAACCACAGCCTTTTTTCATTCCCTTTAGTGACCTGAATTTCTTTAAAGCTGCGGGCACACAGTAGTCCTTCTTGTAGAAGAGCTTCACCAGAAGAGCGCGATCCTTCATTGAGAGACTCATGACAAGCTACTCAGATACAATATGATGGGAACGCCACATATCCCGCGCTTTTATACCACATGCAATGTGTCGTGCGCATGAGTGTCTTTTAATTAGTTTGCATAGTATGCCGCTTACAGCGCCATCTATTGATACATGTTGGAACCTTTTTTTATTATGCCAAATCGTTTCCCCCTTCTTCCAGTATATTCAGTTCAAATTTGAAGTCATTCTGACCAGTGGTTCTTTTTTTGCAGCCTTTTGAAAGTGGGACTTTAATTATGGACACCCTGTATATATATATATATATATATATATATATATATATATATATATACATTCTTGGGATACATGCTGTCCCACCTCGTAAGGAAAAAGGTTAACATTCCCATATCCGGCCTAGACAGGGAGGTATTTAATGGCACGTATCGAGATACGATTCGAACCCCCTCAGCATTGAAAGCCAGCGCGCTACTACTTCGAGCCCTGGTAGACAAATTATATTTCATTAATAGTAATACAAATTATTATGATAAATATTAATTATTATTATTATTATCATCATTATTAATTACTATTTGTGCATTGTCTGACCTTTGTGTACTGCAATAGGTCAATTTTTCATTCCAGACCATACTGTTATGAATTTTGTAAATATTTCATTTTGTTTCGTTAAAATGGCTTCTATGGAAGAGCTCCTATAGCTATGCATTTAACATGGGAGTCTATGGGAATCTTGCCAAATATGAGAGTTATCGCCAAATTGGCGTTGGATTTTGGGGATTTATTTTGGTCGCCAAATTTGGCGATATTTTGTCAACTTGCCGACTAAACCTTTCTGGAAGCTTCTAGAATTATTTAGCTGTGACTGACCCATAGAGGGCGCTTTGGAAATCTATAAATATACCTGTACAGTGGCGCTAGAACTCAGTTCAATTTCCTAGTGAGACTTGAATGTGTTGTAACTGCGTTAATTGGAGTGTATTGTATTGAAAATTCTGGTATCCTGACTTGTGTTTTTAGAATTTTTTGCTGTATAGAAGACAGTTGTTGCGTCTTTTATGTTTGAATTTCTGTATACGCCTGAAGAAATTGCAAAATAATATATTTATTTTGTGTGAAATTTCTGAAGAAATTCTTATTCAATCCCAACGAACCCAGGAAAACGGAACATTACTTTATTATTTTGCATGAGGTATTTTCATCCAGTAAATATATTGACGGAAGAATCTTTTCAAAATTATGTTTATTTAAAGAAAAGTTCTACATCAACAATGCTATATCGAAAAAAGATTGAAACCACCACTCATGCTCGTAAAATAGAGCTGCAATGCAAATATCTAGAGGTGACACAAAATAAATATCAAGTGCAATAATTTTCCGTTTCCATAGCGACGTCTAAATCGAATGATCGGACCAATTCTTGATTCAGCAAGAAAGACAAATGAGGAGAAGTAAGCTTCATACATTTTGTCGATAGAAAATATAACTTCCAAGTTGAATTATCGATGGCTGTATGGTTTATTTACCAGCCGAAAGCTTTGTTTTACTTTATTGGATTTCTTTATCAAATAAAGTTCGTGAGAAATTATATATAATTCGATTTAGATTATAAGGAAATATTCCATCTTGTTTCAAAGGAAGTGGAATTTATTAGCTACCCAAATTTTTGGTTGGTACAAAGAGAATAAAGTTATGCATCTCTATGCAAAAGCAATATCATAGCCTGGGAATCTACTAGAAGTTTCAGCCGATGTCCATTTATAATTGCGTTTTCAAACGCAAATGCATATATTCATGTATAAACATGTGATAAAATTACAAAAGAAGTTCCCCAAAGTTTTCAGTATTAATTAATTTGGAGTTTTTCTTTAATTAGATGACAACAAATGGTGCAACTCGAAGAGATTTTGCCTTGTTGTGCCCGAAAGATTCATACGCTAACAATACGTTTTACTTTGTAACAGTCATGATACAGTAACAGTCATAAACAAAAGGTATTAGATTTATAGAGAATTTTGTTACCAAATTGAGCTTTAAATATGACTCGGCTAAATGTTTGAACCTAGCTAAATGTTTACAGTTTTACGGCATTTTAATTTTTTAGTAGTTAAAAGATTGTGTCCAAATATTACTATTGATGAACATGTCTTCTGAAAACAAAACAGTGTCTGTAAATGTATCTGAGCTCTAAATGTATCTTTGATAAAACAGTGTCTCTAGGTGTAACCCGGGTAATACAAGACCGTCGGAAAATTGTTAAGCAGCCGTTATTTACAGAGGCTGTTCGCACATGTTTTAGATGATTTTGGTAAGCGGTAATAAAAAATCGTTTGCTGCAAAAGAAATAATTGCAATTGTACTATGTTTTTAAAAGTCAAAATTATCGTCTGCGGCTTGAAAGTTTTGTTTTTATTCAAAATGGCGTTTTTAACAAAGCAGTGGTTCGAAGGCTACATTTATGCTCTTTCCGAAGAGAAATATGCATACTCCGTTATCCAAAAACGATGTGAGAGTCATGGTTTTGTGATATCTAAAGCGTCGATAGGTAATATCGTCAACAAGAAAGGAAAAAAAAACGTCAAATTGGAGCCTCAAGTGGGACAAAAATTCCAAACAAGTATCCAAGGAAAAAACGGACATCTTCGACTATTGCAAAGTTACGTTGTTTAATGTTAAAAGAAAATCCCCCTAGTCAAAGGACAGTTGCAAAATCATTAAAATGCTCGGTGTCCATTGTAAAGAAAATGATAAACGTTGATTTAAATCTTAAGAAAGCGAAAAAACGCAATGTGCATCGTCTTCTTCCAAATCATATCGCTGAACGCAGGACACGCTGCAGAATTCTATATGAGAAACACATATCCAAAGAAAAATGGAAAACAATTGTCACAATAGATGAATCATGGGTGTATTTAAATGATTGCAACAAAAAAAGAGCCATTTATTATCATAAAAGGGGAGAAAAAAATTTAAGTACATGGTTCAAAAAATCGAAAGTAAGTTTTTCTAAGGGATTCATGATTGTTGCTGGTTTTTCTTATAATGGCAAGTTAAAAATAAACAGAGTGGAAAAAATGTCAAGATTAACTCCAAATACTATCAGGAACATATTTTATCGCCAATTTTTCTGAATGAAATACCATCGCTTTACCCACAGTGCCATCAATCTGTGAGACTCCATCAGGACAAGGCTAGCAGTCACACATCAAAATCCACTGTAAATTTCCTAAAAGAAATGGAACAAAAAACTGGTATCAAGGCCATACCCTTCACTGATATCCCTACTAAATCTCCCGATGTATCACCTATGGAATTTTGTGCTTTCGGACTTTTAAAATCTGCATTATCCAAACGTCGTCCCAAAACCCTTACAGGACTCTGGAAACCTGTTCAGGAGGAATGGGATAGAATACCTCTTCTGACACTTTAAAAGGCATTATTATCCTGGAAATTGCGGTGTCGAAAGATAGTTCAGAATAAGGGATGTCAAATAGAATTTTTAAAACACAAGAATTTTATGTAATTTAGTTTTGTGAAAATACAATATACATCGTCTAAAAAATGTGTGAACAGCCTCTGTAGCACTGTTGCCAGACAGTTGGATTTGGTTGCTGGCTTTGCAGGAAATCCAGTTGTTGGCTTTGCAGTTCCGCATTGGAAGAACGTACGATTGGCAATTTTTGGTCCAACTTCACTTATTTACAGATGGGACAACAGCATTTTATAATTGTTGGCCCAACATGGATACCTAGCATTTGGCCCATATTTCTCTCTGGAAGTTCTGCGAAAGGTAACCATTTCTCTACAATTCGACGAAATTTTGCTTTTGGGCCAATAATGTGTCTTGCTTTGAATCTAACGGTCTCTAAAAATATGAACAAACTTCTAAGGATCACTTTTGTTTCAGTTATAGATTAAACATTGCACAGAATCTAGGAGAATTGTACAAACGTTTCTTTACCATAGCCATTACCCTTGTGACAAAACAGAGCAAAGCTTAAATAGTAGTACGAATATGTCTGTGCGTGGTGGCCCAGTTGGCAAGAGCAGCGGGCCAGTGATCTGAACGTCTCTGGTTCGATGATCGTCGCTGCAAATCCACCGCCACGTTCACTAATGGTGGCCGGGGCACGTAAAATAGGTCGTGGCTACAATGTCCTCCAAGTTCTCAAATTTACCTCTGGAGGTGCGGAATCAAGTGTTCAGACAAAACTTGACTCGGTTCAAAATTACGGGACTGGTCATTTGACCAAGTCGGACTCCGACAATTGTGGTGCTAATTCAAAACAGGAGACGCAGCTTTCAGCCCAATAGCCTATTAGGACCTCGTGAATGGAACCCCCAACCAGGGGGCATTAGCAACAACAACAACGAATATGTCCATATGGTACTTTCCCATTATACTGACCTGTTGCCAACCTCTTGGCGAGGAAAAGCCCGGTTTGATTTCTGGAGCATCTACTTACTCAGCTCAGACTCAATAACCGTGCCACGGCTTTGGAAATAAAAAAACTGTATTTAAAGTGGACAGAAACGTACATGGAAATGAAATTTAGAGATTATTTAAAGCAAGGGTTCCCAACCTTTTCCCTACATCGACCCCTTATAAAAGAATAATTTTCTTCATCGACCCCCCCCCCCCCGTCACATTTTTCTCTATAATATACAGCATGCAACATAATTATAATACTAAAAATTGCGCATAAAACTCATGAAGATAACAATTTGACTAAGAATATGGACAATAATTACAAGATAAATATAACTTTTTATATACCATGTTTTTAAATTTTCTGTTGAATCATATAAACTTGATAATTCTATGCATTAATAAATCATTTTTTAAAATATTTTTGATGAATTATCCCATGAACTTGAAAGAAAATGAAGTTAATTGGAAGTTAACTCGCGTTTAACTTTTCTTTCCCTTCCCGGCAGATAGATGGTTGCACCAGTTTACAAAACAAAATTAACTGAAAATGTATTCAAATCTGCTTAAAGATGGCTAAAAGTATCAAAAGAATGCATTGTCGTCATGTTCTGAGCTATTCAAGTAGTTTCAAATGTCTAGCTAGTCGGGAAGTTAGTTAAAAATCGATTGCAAGATTTGTACTAGAAAAACACACAAACACACAAACAAACAAACAAGAAAGCGAGTTAATAAAAACATGGAAAAAAATTAGAAAAAAAGTGGTTTATTAGGTTTATGTTTTATTATTTTTATACTATTTCCATTTTTAATTTCACAAGTATAAACAAGATTTCAGATACACAGATTGTAATTGCGCAAACATCACCAAGAAAAAAAAATGAAACTGCTGCTGATTGGTTGCATCGGGAGGACCCATGTACTGTTTAAGGTCCAGTGCATTTCCCCGGTTCTGCCCGGTTGGTGCACAAATAAAAGCTGACGGTGGCATTCGAGGCATATACAAAAGCGTCATGACATTCGACTTTAGATGCATGGATCATTCCGCCTTGTAAAAATCTGTATTTATGCACATTAAAATGGATATTATTTTCTAATAATTACATTCCTAAAAAATTGAATTAAAGTTTAAAAAAGAAAAATTTATCATAGACCACCAATAGACCCCTGGAATACTAAAACTAAACTCACGGCGCAACAGTCCGATGTGGACCAGGGCCGGCGGTACCCACTTCCGCTTTCTTGATTTTAAGACTTGGGGTGCCATACAGCATATGTCTCAGTCAGGTGGTCAAGGGTCGAACCCTGGACCTGTGGGATGGCAGCTTGATGCTTTTAACCATTACGCCACCGGGCTCCTGTAATACTATAGACTGTTTTTAAACTTCCAGCAACCCCCAAGGGGTATATCTACAACCCATTGGAAATCCCTGATTACCATGTTTTTATTAACTTGCTGTCTTGTTTGTTTATTTGTTTGTTTGTTTGTGTGTGTGTTTGTCCAGTACAAATCTTGCAATCGATTTTTAACTAAATTCCCGACTAGCTAGACATTTGAAACTTTTAGAATAGCTCAGAACGCGATTACAATGCATTATTTTGATAATTTTAGCCATCTTTAAGCAGGATTGAATTCATTTTCAGTTAAATTTGTTTTGTAGAATGGTGCAGCCATCTATCAATCGGGACAGTAACGAAAAGTTAAATGCAATTGATTACGCATTTGATTCCTCTATATACGCATTTGATCTCGCATTCGACACCTCATTTGATCCTTTTCTTTCAAGTTTATGGGATAATTCTTCAAAAAATTTTAAAAAAATTATTTTTTAATACATAGAATTGACAAGTTTATATGATTCAACAGAAAATTTAAAAACGTGGTACATAAAAAGTACATTTTATCTTGTAATTATTTCAAAAATTTATTTTATTTTATGTCCATAAAGAGTTGCTTTGTCCAATTCTTCCTGTAAACGAAATTCCCGCATGAAAGGAAAAACGATATAGATGATAGCGATATAGAAAGCAGAAATGCCGTTTGCATAAAATAACATGTGATATGAAAAGTCTGCATTATCTTTTTTCTCTTCAAATCCTTTTTTTTTTCTTTTACTTTAAAATATAGTTCGAAAAAGTTGAAAAGTGGTGTGAAAGTTCGGTATTTTCTTGTGTTGATTTTATTTAATCTTTTACGTAACGTTGGCGACAGGTCGGTATAGTGGGAAAGTACCATCCATATTTTACGGATTTTATTTACAAACTAGCTGAAAATCCGCACTTTGCTACGGAGTACATTCAAATTAAATACAACGGTCAATGTATGCAATTAATGCCCAATATATATATATATATATATATATATATATATATATATATATATATATATAACATAAAAAACCCCATATCCTTTTAAATTCTAGTTATTCATAATTTCATTCGGGCGTGAGTTACTTGCATTTCAGTTTTAATTAACAAATTCGTAGCGTGGGTACGAAAACTACACTATTTCCGCACAAGTATTATGTAAGTATCATGTCACTCCTAATCATTAGCCAATTAACTTCTCCTTTCAAGATCACATGACGAGCCACTCCAAAAAAGTCTATAAAAGATCCTACATCATGAAAAGGGACGGATTCTTTGGATTTCTGTCGTCATATAAAGATACAGCAGTTGTTAAGAAAATAAAAGTTTGTTCAGAATTGCGGTCCGTTTGCTGTGTTCGAGATTTGAGAAGATTGAGGAGCCAGTTCTTTATAACTACTTTCGAGATGCTGAAAAACGTCACCGGCCAACAACATTGTATGCGGGAACTGATTTTGAACTGTTGTGACGCACGGCCGGCTGCAATATCATCCGTTTCGCCTTCCCTCTTCGCCCCGCGTCCGTGTTGTCATACACACACACGCACACACACACACACACACACATATATATATATATATATATATATATATATATATATATATATATATATATATATATATATATATATATATATATATATATATATATATATAATAAATTGAACGATCAATTTATGCAAATGATGTAAAAAACGAAAAAATATATTTATAAAAAATCATAACGGATATTTTGATCGACAAAATAATGAAGAAGAAAATATTCAAATTAAATCTAATAGAACATACTAAAGAATATAGTACAGTTTGAGGAACATTTCTTTTACTGTAATTTAATATTTTTCGGATAATGTCGAATCGTCTGCCGCATTAATAAGAAAAAAAAAATTTTTTTTGTCCATTTCGTTGTTATGCACGTGACGCAAAATCAGTTTAAAGTATCACAAAAAGAAAAGAAACCACGTGATCAGCATTTAATAAATTAAATTCTAAAAAATAATATTTAAAAATTCACCAAAAGTCAGAAAATGGAGGTAAAGATTCGATAAAGATTTCATTTTTAAAGGAATTTTTAGGATATTTCTCGTGATATAAATTTTATAACCCTCGGATTATTATTTTAAATGCAAACTTTGAAGAATGTTACAAAAACAGCTTAAAAATTTAATTTTTAAAAAAATCTAAGAAGAATTTTTCAAAAATCTCTCTTACTGCACCCCTACAATATAAGAAGAATCGCCAGGCAAAATTTTAGTCCTTTAGGTTCGAAGGTTTGGTTTGTGCGTTATATGTCAGTCAGTCAGTCAGTTACGGAACTATTTTATATATGTTGATAAAGTATAATGTAGTGAAAAACAGGAGCTCCCAGCGAGAAAAATTTAATAAACCCCGATTGTATCAAACAAACAAAAAAAACCTGATTGTAATTTTAAAAAAACTAGCTATTTTAAAGAATAAAATACTTTTATTGAAAATGATAAAAAAAGATACAAATAAGATAATTCACAGCACATTTTTAAAAATTACTTCAAAATAAATTAATTTTTTTCCATTTTATTGTCGTCAGATTTAATCCATCTCATCATTCACTTCCAAATTAATTTTTTGAAGCTCTTTTTGCCTCTTTTCAATGCTTGCCTCTTATCGTTTGTAACATGCTTTATCTATTACATCTTTCTCCATTTCTGTTTTAGATAGCCAGGTACGACAATTTTGATGATATCTATTTATTTTGCTGTCATACGATCATTTACAGTTTCAGTTTTAAAAGAATTAATGTGTTTTGTTGGGAAGCTATTTACTTATAAATAAAAGCTGTCTCTACGCATTCAGAAGAATGGGGTAAAATCGTCAGAGAGGTCATGAAGCTTCATAAGATTTCTGTAGCATTAAAAATGGGTTGACTGGCATATAACATTATAGTGATTGGGAGTTCATTATCTGGAATAGAAAAATGGCATCAATCTATATATATAAAACAGTTCCGTAACTGACTCACTGACTGATTCACTGACATACAACGCACAGACCAAACCGCTGGACCTAAAGGACTGAAATTTTGCATGGCGATTCTTCTTATGGTGTAGGGGTGCACTAAGAAAGATTTTTGAAAAATTCTTCTTAGATATTTTTAAATAAAATTTTTAAGCTGGTTTTGTAACTTTTTTTTAAGTTTGCATTTAAAATAATAATTTGAGGGTTATAAAATTTATATCACAAGAAAGATCATAAAAATTCCTTTAAAATGAAATCCTTTTCGAATCTTTACCTCAATTTTCTGATTTTTGGTGAATTTTTAAAGATTCATTTTTAGAATTTAATTTATTAAATGCTGATCACGTGATTTCTTATTCTGGTACTTTAAATAAATTTATCGTCACGAGCATATCAATTAAATAGACAAAAAAAAAATATAATCCTTTTCTTTCTAATGCAGCAGACGATTGGATATTATCCAAATAAAATAAATATCCCTTGCGATTTTTTATAAATAAATAAATATATATATATATATATATATATATTACATCAATTGTTTACATTGATCGTCGCATTTATTTTAAATATATATATATTTATTTATTTTGGCATTAATTGCATACATTGACCGTTTTATTTAATTTGAATGTATTCCGTAGCGAAGCGCGGGTTTTCAGCTAGTAAAAGATAAATGAGGACTGACGACCTAAAATTATGAACCATGGAACATATTTATTTTTGAGGAAATATGAAAAATGGTTTACGGCCTCAAAAAATACAGAATGTTTAGCATTCTATGCGCTTATGAAGACCGGTGGATGAGTCTTGAGTCCCCATGCGAACAGCACGGTTTTCGAAGTCCAACTCCTTCACGCCATCTTCGTCATCCTGTAAAACCCTCCTGTCTAGATTCTGTCATCCAACGGATCCGGGGAAGATCTCTGTTGCAGGTGGTTGATGAGTTTTTTATCTGTCCATCAGTCCCCCAAATTTGGCGAAGAGCGCTCGCCAAGCGGCGAGAAAAAACTGCGAAAACAAAGCGACAAAAAGAGAAGCGATTATGCCTGTGTATCTCGAGGAAGCGAAAAGTAGCCAAACTTGTAGCGTAACATACCAACCCTTCCTCCCCCTCACGAGAAATTTAACTGATAAGAAAGTAGGATGCGTTCTTAGCGCTAAAAGTTGAGTTTCATTGAATAAAACTGGACAGTCAAGGGGCAGTATCCATATTTATGTGGTACGCGCAGCTGTTAGGGGAAAAATCCCATAAGAAAAATATAGTTTTAAAGGACGGTACAAAACGTTACGACATTTTCATAGCTGAGATTATTGAATACATCTGTGATATTAAGTAAGAAATATTAAAATTAGGGGATAGTTTCGTAAGAGGGGGATACATCCCAATTTAATTGAAATGATCTCCATTTGTATAATTTTACATTCATTAATTTCCGCAATTACATTTACGTAACTAATTATGCTTACTATGATAAATAACTATTACTATGTTTTCTACACTTCTATCTTCATCATCATCACATTTGGCACGACAGCCCAGGGTGGGCCAGGGCCTTCTGTTGAAGATTCCACCAGGACAACCTATTTCTAGTCCTGGTCTTCCAGTTCCTCACTCCATTCACTCTAAAATCTGATTCAACAGAGTCGAACGATCTAGGTTTTGGCCTTCCTCTTTTCGACTAGTAAAGGACCTTGCAACAAAAATCTTCTAAAATGGATTTTTTTTCATACATTCTAGCAATATGGGAGGCCCAGTTCATTCTTTTAATTTTTAAACTTTTAATACTATCGGAATCTTTAAAAAATCTATAGATTTCTAAATTAAAACGTCTCCGCCATTTTTAACTTACAAGGAAAAACCTAGATTTTGAGATATTTTTAATAAAAACCCATATTAAAAACCCATATACTAACATAGTCACTGAAAAACCCAGATCTGATTCTCATTTTACATGAAGATTGATTCTATTCTCGATGGATCGATTCTAACCCTTTTCTGATGATATCTGACTCTGAGAGAAAGCTTTATAATGCAGAACATCACAAAGAACATTGAAAAAAAAATTTCAAGAACTAAATTAAAACCATCTAAAATATGCTACCCAAGTTTTTTCAACACTTTTACTCTTTTAACTTAAATATTGCAAAATGCTGAATTCCCAAGAGACTATATAAACAATATTCGGGCATAATATGCTAGTTTTCCAATGAAATATAAAATAAACTTTCGTTTTCAGCTGTGATACAATTTGCAAAATATCGCTGATGCCAACACCTGTCACTTTAAATGCGCCTAAAACTCACTTTTCTTTCTTAATTTCCTGTCTATTGGTAATATACGAGAAAATTCTGAGGAACGTTTATTTATTTTGATAAAAAAACCTTTAGATATTTCGTAGTAAAATCATCAAAAACAAAGTGCATAAAAACGATACGCTCCGAAGTTTACGCAAATACTCAGAAGTTAAATTTGTCCAAAGAGCACCTTGCATTTCGATCTGCAAGGAAAATATTTTCCTAAATGCAAATACAATTTTCTTTTCGTGCTCTGAAGGTTAAACTTTTCATAGTAGCTTTATTTATTGGCTGTGTTGTAATAGTTGAGGTGCATATATATATATATATATATATATATATATATATATATATATATATATATATATATATATATATATATTTAAGGATCAAGTAAAAAAAACACGTTTCTTGCAAACATATTTTAATAGGTGAGAGTTTACACTGAAAAATATGTTCTGACAACATTACATAAGAACAATTCTTGCATGTGTCCTAGCATATCGTAAATTTCACGGTAGAGATCACGAAATATAAGAGATGCCAACATTATAACTAAATTTATTACCAAGCTGCAACGGTGGTGAGAAAGAAATTAAAGATATATATATACAATGAAACTTCTACAGACGGCCGACCCCCAGAACGACCACTTATTTCCAGAACTATTACTGGTAGTCGAAGAGAAATTCACCCCAATTCGACGGCCACCCCTCAAAATGGCCAATTTTTTTCGAAACCAAGACTGGCCGTCTTAGAAAAGTTTCACCGCATATATATATATATATATATATATATATATATATATATATATATATATATATATATATATATATATATATATATATATATATATATATATATATATATATATATATATATATATATATATATATATATAAATATATATAGGGTTTCCGAGCTAAAAATATCAGAAAGTTATGGCTCATTTTTATGGAACTATCCATAGAATAAAAAAAAATTAGTTAAATAGAAAGAACATCTCACCAAGTTTTACTACCAATAAATTTCTATGTGTGCACCTTTTGTAGGAAGAGAAACTTCTAAACGGTAATCCAGTTCTCTCCAAGTGTTCCATAGCATATCAAGAGTTATTACAAGAATTGCGTCAAAGATACGCTTCTTCAACTCATCTGCAGGTTCATTTTTTTTGTTTATATATAACGGATTTAATGAATTCCAAAGCAAAAAAGACTAATTGAGTCAAATCCCGTTGGAATAGAAAAACCGGTGGAATTTCTGGAACAGCAAAGTTTTCCAGCATATGAAGATAAACTTGTCCCTTAACAGAGCATTCTACGAAGAAAAATGGACCAATGATGCCATTTACATGCATTCCTAACCTTGAAATCTATTGATATTAAAACTTGGTTTGATGAGCTTTCTATTTAAATATTTTTCTTGAATTCTAATGGGTAGTTCCGTAAAAATAAATCTGCACTTTTGGATACTTTAGCCCGGGCACCCTGTATATATATATATATATATATATATATATATATATATATATATATATATATATATATGTGTGTGTGTGTGTGTGTGTGTGTGTGTGTGTGTGTGTCACTTATGTATACTTAAAGCATCAACCGAAGAATTTAAGAGATGAAATATTTTGCATGAGAAACGTAAAGCATTACTCCTTTCAGATGAAATGATTAAGAATTCCTCAAATTAAAAAGTCCCCAGCCGAATTTAATTCCCCGAAGCCTTTCCCTAAGGAAAAATTACGTGACTAGAACGTATTTTGATGACTCGACTACCACAAAACTTTGAATCTGAAGAATCACTAAAATGAATGCAATTAAGGGCTTGAATGTCTTTAATGGAGCATAAAATTAGAGTAAACTGTTCCCAAGTATTCCGGAATGCTTTTGGGGAAATGAAAAATTCTATACCTCGGTAGGGACAATTACGTGAATTTCCACACTTCACTGGCATTTCCGTTGATTAAAAATTGAGGAATTGTTTGCTATGAACGAAAAATTATAAGAAATAATCTTAAGTGTTAACATTGCAATTTATATCGCTTAGTGCAGGACATTCTCTGAAATTTTGTATTTTGCAGGAAATAATTTTTGTATAAAAATTATATTGTGCTAGCTTATTAGAGTGTGACTGAGGTACACACACACACACACACACACATATATATATATATATATGAGCCCCGGGTTGCCCAAATTGGTCGGCGTATCTATCTGTACTGTCCGTCACGCATTAGCGGAGGGGGCCGAGGTGTATTTCACGATATATATATATATATATATATATATATATATATATATATATATATATGTGTGTGTGTGTGTGTGTGTAATGCTTAAATATGGGGGGGGGCGATCGCATGAACGTTAAACGGGGTTTTTGTTTAGGAATAAATACGAATTATCAATTTAAGACCGGGAAATTACAAATAATGGGCGTAAATGCATCACGGGGAAAATAGATATAAGGTTTGGACTTGATTCGAATTTCGAAGATCCACGTGGGGAATCTTAAATTATAGTTATGGCCTTGACTGCTTCGCGCTAAGAAAATGCCCGGTCATCAATGGAACATGATAGAAAGTCTTTGTGATGTCACGCATAAGTAATGAGCGTCATAACGCGTAAGTTGAAGCATGAGTACTTAATTAAAAGCTTGTGAACAAAAGATTTAATCTTCAGAGCCATGGTAGTTTAGAAAGGGAGCGAACGTGTCGCCCTTGGGCGCACGTATTTTAAACTGGATTGGGCGCCAATTTTAATAATTGGAGCTGGGAAAGTCTAAAGGTTTATTAAAAAGATAAGTGTATGAAGAATGGAGTTATCTGTTTATCGTGTGAACTTCATTGATTGCATTACTGGAATGATTCTACATAATTCCTAGCCACCGGACCACCGACTGCCAAGTAATTCTACGAGATGTTCGGAATATAACGTTTTAAATTATGGGCGTGAAGAACGAAACTGACACACATACATACATACATATATATATATATATATATATATATATATATATATATATATATATATATATATATATATATATATATATATATACCGGGTGGCTATAATTAAACTGACAGTGCTCACAGTGTTCTGTAGCGCGATCTATTTGCGAGAATGACGCCACATTTTGTAGGAAGATTAAACAAGACGGGGGACGAAGGATTCCGCGAAAAAAATAAATTAGTTCCAAAAGTCACCGCCAGGGGAATATTTGGCGCTGTGTAATAGAAAATAGAGTGTTAACAAATGCAAATTAATACGAAATAAAATTATCTTTTATTATGCACATTTTCTTATTTAGTTCAAGTGCAATATGGCAACACTTTTAAAAAAGCGTAAAATCTACATAAACACCGATAAAGTCTCGTGATCTGCAATATCACGTACGCTGAGCAGAAGAAGAAGTTCTTTATTCAAATTTCACGTTACATCCATTGGCACAGTGCCAGCTGCTTGGGTTTTAAAAGGCAATGTGTTACGTTTTGAATCAATCGGATTAAAAGTTTATGTGCGATGTCTCCTTCTTTAGTCGAGCGTGCGTTACTGGTCAAATTCTTTTACCTCAACCAGTGCAACGCGTCAGCCGCTCTTCGTGCTTTTAGAACGCACAAAAAAATGCGTAAAGGTAACGGTCCTGTGTCAGTTAATGGGCTAAAAGCAATGGTTGCGACGTTTGAGAAAACAGGTTCTCTGAAGGTTCAGTCAGGCAGAGGACGAAAACCTGTACCACAGGATACAATCGAAGCAGTTGCCACGGCGATTGTCGACAGAGGACCAGACAATATAGCTGCCACCTCTAGCGCTCGTGGATTAGCTCGGAATATGGATATGCCTTACAGTACGGTATGGAAAATCTTACGAAAGATTATCAACTTCTATCCGTACAAGATCAGCCGTGTACAGGAGTTACTGTACCCCGACCATGATAAGCGATTGACTTTTGCTCTCACCTTTCTTGCCAGAATGGAGGTGGATGATGCATGGCCGTGGAAAATCTTATGGGGAGACGAGGCCCACTTTTACCTGCATGGAACTGTGAATACACAGAACTGCCGAATTTGGGATGACAAATCACCACATGCAATCACAGAAATTCCCTTACATTCACCAAAGGTAACTGTTTGGTGTGGGTTCACAGCGGAATTTTTCGTAGGTCCATTCTTCTATGAGAACATTACCCCGACAGGACCGGAAACCTGTTCTGTTACCGGAGAGAAATATTGCCACATGTTGAACAGCTTTGTCATTCCGGCACTTCAGCAAAGACAATGCCTGGGGGAAATCATTTTCATGCAAGATGGAGCCCCTCCACACGTTGCTGTACGGGTGCAACAGCTGCTACGACAGAAATTCACAACAGAAAGAGTCATTAGCCGCTACTTTCCAACTGCATGGCCACCTCGGTCGCCTGATCTTACCCCATGCGACTTCTGGATAGGGGGTTACCTTAAGTCCAAGGTGTATCAAGGAGTGGTCCAGGACCTGGCTACGTTGAAGGATAACATATCACGGACTGTACGGGAGATTCCTGCAGACATGTTACTTTCTGCTGTTGTGCATACTGTGCACAGAATGCAATATGTGGTCCACAACAACGGCAGCCACATTGAACCAACGGCAGCCTCATTTGAATGCAAAATAAAAGGTAATTTCCGTATTGATTTGCATTTGTTAACACTGTATTTTCTATTACAGAGCGCCAAATATTCCCCTAGAGGTGACTTTTGGAACTAATTTATTTTTTCGCGGAATCCTTCGTCCCCCGTCTTGTTTAATCTTCCTACAAAATGTGGCGTCATTCTCGCAAATAGATCGCGCTACAGAACACTGTGAGCACTGTCAGTTTAACTATGGCCACCCGGTGTATATATATATATATATATATATATATATATATATATATATATATATATATACAGTTCTCTTTTTCCACGGGGGATACGTTCCAGAGAATACCGTGCAAAAACAAAACCGTGTAAAAAAACATACAGCAAATATATAAATTTTGGGGACAGGTTTTATCTTAATATACATAATAAAAAATTGCTAATTTCCACATGAAACTTGGATGCGATCGACTGAACTTGAAAAAATATATATGAGAAAATCCACAAATCTTATTTCAATTATGTTTAAACGGGTTATTTTTTAAACTGAAATAGTGCGTTGGTCGCAAGTGGTTAAAAGTAAATTGAATTTTTTTGGTGTATACATACATAGATAGAAAAATCATTCAGTCATTCAGTGTCACCACTAGACAATGAACGTGCCCGTTTTCTGCTGGTTTTTTGTTGGCGAAAAATCCCTCTCGTTACTACAAATATTTAATGGCGGTAATAAAATATAGAAGTATATCTTGGAAAAAATTAACATTTTGTGTTTCTTTTGTTTCCCCGGTTTTGAATACGAATTCGGTTATCAGACGCTGTGATTTTGATTTTGTTAGTTTTTTTTATAGGATTCTTCATAACGTGCCAAAATCTATACATAAAAAACGTGTAGGTAGGCGGCACAAAAATCGACGATATTTCTACACTCCGAATGGCAACGGCTGCAACTACCAGATGTAAACATTACTGAACGTCCACAATCTGCAACCGAATGTCAACATGGATTTACGCACTGAAATCAGAAATGCTCGAGAGTGAGCTACAAAATCAAGTGAAATTTGGGAATAGTCTCAAGAAAGAAAGCGAAGAAGAAATAATTCATTAAGAGAGAGGCGTGAATGACAGCATAAATGATTGAGAAGTAAGGCTTAACCGTCGCCGGCATAGCAACCGAGAGCCAGTAATAGTTAATTATCTACACTTTTTTCAGTACGTGATGAAATTTTACTCCATTTTTATAAGTGAAAAAAATTTCCCAACAATTTATTATTTGATATGATTAAGTATAGATGAATGAATTGTTGACAATAGAACATACAGAGAGTGATGTAATGCAAACTATATTTTAGTACTTACTGAATTTTTACTCCATTTTATAAGGGAAAAATATTTTCCCCAACAATATCTTATTTGATGTAATGATAAAGCGTAAATATCTTAATTTTGAAAAATAGTACATACACAGAGGGATGTAATTTTTAAAATCATTGGTGTTGGGTTTCTCAGTCTTATCTTTAACTCTGTTCTGAAGCAATGGAAATTCACATTTTTTCATCACGATGTTTTAAAATCAGCCTTATAGAGAATACCCCTTAAAAATGTATATTTATGATGACAGGTAACATTCCTTACATTTGTTACTTTCAGTTGAGTTCTTTTGCAAAAGAAAATATAAAACTAAAAGCGACCATGCTGGTCGCGCAGCGGCTAGGCATTTATAAATCACGTTTTAGTGGTACGGCTCGTACGACATTTTCAGTATTTATTGGTTTATTGTCTAGTTGGAGGCCTTCTGGAATTGTACTTGCAGATAGCTGAACCATTCCGTCATCATCAGTACTCTTAACTAAAGTGGAATCATCTACATTCTCTCAAACGCTGTCTGATAACATTGCCCGCAATATAAGCTTTAGTGCGACGCAATATTTATTATCCTTTTTGGATTTTAACCCGTGATAAAGTTAAAAGGAACTGTAAATATTAGTCGGCTCTTTTTAAAATAACTTTAGCTAATTTTTTATATTGGTTTATAACATTCATTTCATTGAACTTAATTATCATACCTTTACGTACAAATAGCAGATTACAGACAGAGTGGCTTTACACGCAGTGCGATTACGCGAAGTTAATCCGCATGTGACGTGAAAACTAAGCCTCAGCATGAACCGTGTACGTTCAGAGCTTTTTAATATTTAATCCGATTATAATTGAATACGTACTTCAAGCCAACTGTAGGATCTTTCGAACAAGTTGTGTAAATTGCTTCACAATGTTTGAGCTAATAACCGCATTAAGTTTTCGTTTCACGTAGCCTGCACATATCGGATTCTTTAAGAGAATATTATAAACTAATTTGAACTGAGTGATTTCAAACGCGATTTGTGTTTTCAAATTAATTCACGATGATTGTGTATGCGATCGCGGGACATAGGGGAAATATTTCAATCGAAAGGATTGGAATGTAATAGGAACATTTTTATATATTTGCCTGACTGATATATTTATGCTTTTGACATTCATAAGTGTTACACTTTGAGTTTTATTTTGCCTTTATATGTTGCATAGCTTTTATTTTTCAATATCTGTGTTTGCAGTGTAAAGAGTGCCAAGTCCAAAATCGTAGTTTTGAGAAAAACGGAATTGAAAAAAAAACGGCTTTTGTAAAGTCAGTTTTTTTAAGTTTAGTTTTAAATTTTTTAAAGTAAATTTTTCCAATTTTAATTTTGTTTAGTAAATAGTGTTAAGTCCTTGATTCGGACACAACCCCTTTAAAACTAACATGTTTGTGTTTTGTTTCACATACCCCAAATTTTCCCTGATGAATAAAAATATTTAGGAGTGGAATTGGCCTTAGTTTTCTATACCCTGCAGTAGCCCTTGAATTTTCAACGCTGCCTAGTTTCATAACTCATTTTAGAACATTTTGGACTTAGCATTTCAAATTTTCCCTGATGAATAAAAATATTTATGAGCGGAATTGGATTTAGCTTTCTGTACTCTGCAGTAGCCCTTGAATTTTCACACATGCCTGGTCTCATAACTCGTTTTAGAACACTTTGGACTTAACACCCTTTGCACAGCAGACACATATTATGTTATTGTGTGTTACGCCTATTTCCGAGCCCGAGGTAGTCTACCGGTAACACGTCGGCTTTTGGTACTGAGGATGCTCGGATCGGATCCCGATAAGCACCGCTATATGCCTTCGTGTCTAGGCTGGATATGGACAATTTAAATCCGTAGACAGAAAAGTCCTTCTGTGATGCAAGTGGGTGAGGAAGGTACGATCCCCCCCCCCCAGATGTCGCCCTTGGGGTCTGTTCGTCAAAATTGTGGTGGCACCTAGCCAAGTCGGACATCGACTCTTGTTGTGCTATAACATACAGAAAGTCGTTAGCATTTTATGGAAATGATTTTGATAGTTAAGTATCTATCAATTAAAAGCAATCTATCAATTTTAGGAGCCATTTTCAAATTAAATCTTCTATTTTACATTCCAACGAAAACAAAAAAGTAGCAGACGATTATTCTAAAGTTTTGAAATTTTTATCTCAAAATGCAAACGACAAAAATAAATTACAAAATCTTTCCCATAATTGGCGAACGACCTTCTGTATAAACCGGTCTACAAAGCCACTACTCAGCCCAAAGAGTTTAAGGACCTGGCCTGGAACTTCCGGCCCAGGGGCATTAGGAACAACAGCAACAAGCCTATTTCCATAATATGTTCAATTAATCCATTACAGTAAAGCTTTTATAGTAACTGACAATACTGAAAACAAATGTCAGTTATACACCACCTAATAATATTAACTGGATTATAATTGCAATTTTCGCAAGTTTTAATTAGAGGGAGGGAGGGAATCGTTATGCCAAAAATCGTTAACTCCGTATTATATTTAATATACCACCCGTTACCTAGATATTGCTTATTAATTATTCACTTTCTCTTCTTAATATATATATATATAACACATCCGTAACTGACTGACTGACTGACAGACAACGCACAGACCAAACCGCTGGACCTAAAGGGATGAAAATTTGCATGGCGATTCCTCTTATAGTGTAGAGGTGCACTAAGAAAGATTTTTGAAAAATTCCTCTTAGATTTTTTTAATATAAAATTTTTAATCTGCTTTTGTAACTTTTTTTAAGTTTGCATTTAAAATCATAATACGAGAGTTTTAAAATTTATATCACGAGAAAGAACATAAAATTCCCTTTAAAATGAAATCTTTTTCAAATCTTTATCTCCATTCTCTGAGGTTTGGTGAATTTTTAAAGATTAATTTTTAGAATTTAATTTATTAAATGCTGATCACGTGATTTCTTTTTCTGGTACTTTAAATTAATTTATCGTCACGTGGATAACAACGAAATAGACGAAAAAAAATTTTCTTGCTAATGCGGCAGACGATGGGATATTATCCAAAAAAATATTAAAATACAGTGAAAGATATGATCCTCAAACTATACTATATTAACAGTACTATATTCTTTAGTACTTTCTATTAGATTTAATTTGAATATTTTCCTCTACATTATTTTGTCTATAAAAATATCCGTTACGATTTATATATATATATATATACACTGATGGACAAAAAAATTAGCGCACCAAGAAATAATTGCGGGATCGTAACGAAACTTGCAATGAAGGTACATGTCGGGGAGATATGCAAATGATTAGAAATGCAGCGTGATTGAGCATTGCGTATAGCCGGTAGAGGGCATTGAACATCGTACTCTGTGGAGTATAAAACAGGTAACCAAATCTTGTTTGAGTGTGCTGAATCATTTATAAAGGAAGAGCTGAGATAGACATGCCATTACGCCATGTTCGAAGACAATATAAGCAGTTGTCGCAGTTTGAGAGGGGGATAATCCCGGGGATGTTGGAAGCTGGGTGGTCAGCTAGGCGAGTAGCTCGTCAATTAGGCCGCTCTCATTGTGTTGTGAGGAGGTGTTGAGACCAGTGGACCCGAGAGATGTCATGTACACGAAGACCAGGCTCAGGACACCCTCGACAAACCTGTCGTCGAGAAGACCGCCACATCGTAAGAAATGCACGCGTACAATCAACTGCTTCATCGGCCGCCATCCAGGCACAGGTAACACCTTCACTAGGGGCCTCTTTGTCTTCTCGAACCATACGAAGGCGCCTGGCTGAAGGACAGTTGGTATCGCGGCGCCCATTACGTATGCTGCCCTTGACGCCCACCCATCGACGCCTCCGTTTGGAGTTTTGCCGAGCACGAGGAAACTGGACGGCAGCGGAATGGAACAAGGTCGTCTTTAGCGACGAATCCAGATTCAATCTCGGCAGTGCTGACAATCGTGTTCGTGTGTGGAGAGCCCGTGGTGAAAGATGGGAAGTTATATACAAATTGCGACAGACTAGACTCTCACATTTCGAAAGGTTACTGATAAGGTAGTGGAGGGGAAAGGACGACGAGAGAGCTGGCAACAGTACTGGTGGGTTTTCTAGTTGGCAGTAGACACCATGAATTGGTCCTGTGAGCATCGTGGTTTCATTATCTAGCAGTTCTTCAAAAATGTATGCAACCGCGACACAGAGGGCAGTTAGTACGTGCTACGGGTTCTATTCAAATGTGACTGTTCCTGATTCAAAAACAATCCTGCGATTGGTTTCAAACTTTAGCCAGTGGCTGCGCATTACCAAGGAAACCAACTGGTCGTCCGCGGAACATTAGAACACCTGGAATTGTGCAACAGAGTGATGGAAAACTTTAGAGAACGCTTTTTTGCAGTGCATCGCAAATAACGGGCGCCGCCTGAGTGATGTTATTTTCAAAACCTAGTGGGGGAAAAAACTGGATTGTTAGTACTTTTCGAAAATATAAAGCTTTTTATCTATAAACTGTTTCGTTTGTTTATTTATTACAGTTTAAAATGTTGGAGTCAACTCTCCCGCATCCTCTACATTAGATTGTGTGAAACATTTAGGGATGAACAACTCTATTGAATTACTGAATGCCTTTCGACAATTACTGCTTTAGATAAGGTCCATGTATAGGTTGACCAAGATGGATGCAAACCAATTAGTTACAGGTGAAGAAATTCAAAATGTTATTATAACCAAAAATTCAAGAATCAGGCTTCGAGCATCATACTTTTATTCGTTCAAGAGAAACACACACTACAAATACGCGCTTCGTGCAGACCGCGAAGTAGCCAGGTGGCGCTACCAGTACTCCAAAGCAATGTATCTCTATTCAATTAGCAACAACAGATGTTAGAGTAAAACTGCCTTTATTGAAAAAATAACGCATTTTAGAAATTAAAAAATATATAATAATTACAAGATAAAAAGAACTTTTTATATACCATGTTTTTAAATTTTCTGTTGAATCATATAAACTTGACAATTCTATGTATTAATAAATACTTTTTTAAAAATGTTTTGATGAATTATCCCATTAATTTGAAAGAAAATGAAGTTAATTGGAAGTTAACTTGCGTTTATCTTTTCATTCCCGTCTCGGCCAATAGATGGCTGCACCAGTCTACAAAAAAAATTAACTGAAAATAGCTGAAAATTAATTTAATTCTGCTTAAAGATGGCTAAAAGTATTAAAATAATGCATTGTCATCGTGTTCTGAACTATTCTAAAAGTTTCAAATGTCTAGCGAGTTGGGAAGTTAGTTAAAAATTGATTGCAAGATTTGCACGGGACAAACACACCAACACACAAACAAACAACAAAGTGAGTTAGTAAAAACATGGTAAAAGTGTAGTGAAGCATAAGTTATGCAAAACCACAAATGCTAGGAGTTTCTCATGTGGTTATGAATGTACAAGGATAGTAAAGAAAATCTTTTTTATATGAAAACTGGCATGGTACCTTATAAAAACATTATGACATTTAACCCTGCACTGGTCATGCGGCATCTCACAGACGCCAGTAACACTTTGTTTACATTTTGCATATTGGTGGATTTCTCTGTATGCCCAGCAGATGTCAGTACCTTCGAAGTGTTTATGTCTGAGTCATAACTAACAAACAAAACTCGTGCAGTTGCTATCATTCTTTCATTGTAAACGGATATATACCAAAACACTTGACACGCGTTTCACCAAATTTGTTTCCTGGATGATCGCAGAATGGCTAGATCGCTGGTATTCAGTACCTGAGTCTGTGGGTTCGAATCCCACTCTTGGCATGGACGTTTGTAGCCATTCGGAATCGGCTTTAAGCAGTATGTACCGGTCTAATTAGCCCTCGTGCAGCAAAAATCGACCTAGCGCTCCAAACCAAACCAAATTTGCAAATATTGCTGGTATAAATACACTTTTTTTATTAAATTCGCTTTATTTTTATTTACCCTATTATAAAAATTGCTTATAAAATTTTTGTTTTCATTTGATTGGTTTTCATTTGTAAAAATTTCTTATAGAAAATTGCTCACATTTTTTTTTTGCTTTAATTTATTTTATTGTTAAAAGTGCATATGAAATTGCATTTAAAAAAAAATATTGGTTTTCATTTACATCCATCATGTTTTTAACTTACTGTTTTAATAAATATTTATTTCTGCAAATCTATATATTTAAGCTGCTAAGCCGTTTCTTTGGACAGTCCGAGAGAGAAGATTACTGCATCAGTTTGCTTCATTTTGGTCTTAAACGAAAGATTTCAATCGATGCATGTGTCAAATTTGGTTTTTGCAACCGCAATTTCTATTAATTAGCGCTAATTTAAAATTACAAAACTCAATTACTTCTCATGTTCAGGGTCATGAATAAATCTGACTTTAGATACTCACTAAGCACGAGGCCCCATAAACACATTAATTTGTTTCTGCGCATGCTCAGTGACATGTTTTATTCTGGCTTTAGATACTAAATAGGCACAGCAACCCGCACAAACACGCTAATTTGTTTATTCCAAGTAATCTCTCCAGGTCTCAGCTCTGTCATTTTTATATTTAATTAGCTAAATACCTGTGCTCCCCATTCAGATTAAATACAACGGTCAATGTATGCAATTACTACCCCGCCCCCCCCAAAAAAAAATATTTATATATATATATATATATATATATATATTTACTTATTTATTTATTTATAAGAAAATCGTAACGGATATTTTTATAGACTAAATAATGTAGAAGAAAATATTCAAATTACATACAATGGTCAATTTATGCAGTTAATTTGTACGTTTAATATCCATAAAACATACTATTTTGAATTAAATTCTGAAAAAGCTTCCATCTCAGTTAGTCTACTGGTTAAATTTTATCTTTTACCGAATTGCAATTTTTTTTGTCAATTTATTTTGTTGTTATTCACGTGACGCAAAATTAATTTAAAGTACCACAAAACGAAAAGAAACCCCGTGACCAGCAATTAATAAATTAAATTCTAAAAATTAATCTTTAAAAATTCACAGAAAATCAGAAAATGGAGGTAAAGATTCGAAAAGATTTCATTTTAAAGAAATTTTCATGATCTTTCTCGTGATATAAATTTTATAACCCTCAGATTATTATTTTAAATGAAAACTAAAAAAATGTTACAAAAACAGCTTAAAAATTTTATTTTAAAAATTCTAAGAAGAATTTTTCAAAAAACTTTCCTAGTGCACCCCTACGCTATAAGAAAAATCGCCATGCAAAGTTTCAGCCCTTTAGGTGCAGCGGTTTGGTCTCTGCGTTATCTGTCAGTCAGTGAGTCAGTCACTCACTGATCTGTTTTATATATATAATGTTTTTGAGATGTAGAATTAAACCTGTCGGTAATTGTTCATCTCGTGCTGTTGAGTAACCATACTTCTTTTTATTGGGTTCAATAGTATTTTTTTAGTATAAATTTCTCTATTCTTAATATTAGGATTTTCAATATTTGGCAGTGATATGTTGAGTTTAATTTGTGTGTTAGAACTTTTATTTACAATTCAGCCGTCGTGTTTTGATGGGTACAAACTAGTATATTAAGTATAAACCTAAATAAGATAGTGTGGCATCTATCAGACGGCACGCGACCATGCCTGCAATTTCTGATTACGCGACCAGCGCAGGTAGTGGTCACTTTTACGTACCTTTAAAAGTATCATTTTTTGACCATGTACATTGCATGTACTTCTCATGATTTTTGCTTGATTTACATGAAATTTTTTGAGTAACTGCCTAGAATACTGTTTATTATTTATGCAATATTTCAAGGTAATTAAAAAAATAAAATTATTTTTTATGCATAAAAAGTGAATAATTTTTTTAAATCGAACATTTTGCAGTCAACTACTGTGCGCATTCTGTCAAAATAAATTATTAAGGTACAGTAACAATTGTTTACTATATGTGACTACAATATTTCAGGTAACAATATCCACCAACAATATTATAAAATATATTAAAAAAATTTTTACATGCTATTTTTAATTAGAAATTTCAAAAATAACTGAATAAAAGCTTGTAAAAAAAATTTTTTTTAATTAAAATATGTTAAGATTAAAAAATGTTGGTGTATTTTGTTATCTGAAGTATTGCAATCACATATAGTTAACAATTATTACTGTACGTTTGTAATTTATTTTGAAAGAATGCGCACAGTAGTTGACTGCAAAATGTTCGATTTTTTAAAAATATTCACTTTTTATGCATAAAAAATAATTTTATTTTTTTAATTACCTTGAAATATTGCATATATAATAAATAGTATTATAGGCAGTTATTCAAGAAATTTCGTGTAAATCAAGCAAAAAACATTAGTACATACAATCGAACATATGTCTAAAAATGATACTTTTAAAGGTACGTAAAAGTGACCACTCCCCTTAAAGAGGAATTCGTGAAATATCCCCAGTGATTGCGCTTTCAATGAGAATGGCATAATAATTTCTACTCCCGATATTGCGCATTCCACATCATAAAATTTTTTTTCTTTATGTCTGTATTTACGACGACCAATTCTTCAGTGTCATTTTCTTTTTCAAAATTTCTACCTACGCAACGAAATGCTGTAAAAACTATGGAGGAGGGTGTTTGAGGGAAATGATATTTTCAAAGCTATCACTTTAAAAAAAAAAAGGGATTTACTGTCTGCCATAAACTAACAGGCAGGAAAAAGTTTTAAGTTTTAAAAAAGAACTCTTTAATTGCATTCATTAACTTCAGAAAAATTCGGACGATGAAATAATGAGCGTTCGTCATAAGCGAAGAAGACATTTGTCGATGTTTATTGTAATGAGATCGAGGATTTTTAATTTTGCGTTGGAAACCGAACAGATAATACTCAGTCTGCAGATAAAAGAAAAATAAAATAAACAGATGCAGGCCTCGTTTAAAAGAAAATCTAGAAAACTTCCGTAATCACGATGTAGCAAATTGGGTACTTAAAATTAAAGAAACAATGAATCATGTTGATGTGTTTACGTTCCGGGATTTGGTATGTAAAGAAAAAGCGCCTTTGGTTTTCGTTGTTAATATAACTATGCTTAACCCTACAGCAGGCGCGCCCGGGTATAGAGTGCAACATTTTCGTAATCTTGAATGGTTTGTTTTTACATGTAAGGTTTGAATTTTCTAAGCAGTTTCTATTTATAGCTACAGCCTATCTAATGCAGGTCTGATTTTCTGACCCTTCCATTCATTGTTAGTCATGATTTAACCGTGGTAAACCAGCGATTATATTGGATTACAATATGACGAAAGCATGAGTTGACGTAGTCGATCAAATGTGAATCTATTACACGGTACCGCAAATATCTTGAAAATGGACAATCTCATTGTTTTTTAGGTTTTTGGACATAATAGGAATCAATTCGTAAGTTGTCCTTAGATTCAACAAACCGGTCAGTCTTGAAATAAGGCAATTCTATCTGCATTCTTTGGCATTTAATTATAAATATATCTCAATATTATCAACATTTTATATCTTGTCATAAAACTCAGGATTATGTTTTTCAATTTCAAAAGAAAAAGTTTATTACGAAAGGAATAATCAAGGTTGAAAGGGACGTTGCACTTTGTGCCACGTTCGCCTGCTGGTGTTCCAAAAATTGGCGCGCCCACTGAAGGGTTAAAGAACTTTTTTTTAATTTCCAATACAGCAGACACACAGACATTATCCTTGACCATAAGCACGGTACACAGTACACAATACAAAGCACAAAATTAAATGCAAAGTAAATACAAAATTAAGGGAACGGTGGACCTTTATTTCAGCAAATCTCGTCATTGTAATACTGATTGTGTTATTGTAAATAATGTATATATTTCTGTAGATTATTAGTACCAAAATAATTTTTTTCAAGTAAAAAATCATTTATGAAGCTTCTACAAAGTAATTTATAATGGGTAAGTGTAGTAATAAATTTTAAATCTGTATTTCTCAAACCAGATTTTTCAAGGTTTTTAGATTTTTTATATGCTCCATGCTACTTAATTTTTTTTTCAAAATTCATGAAATTGATAAGGAAGAATCCTGATGCTGTTTACAAAAAAAACTGGGTATGCATTTTACAATTCGACTTCATTAAGGTAATTAAATTTGATTTATAACTTTTCAAAAGGCAAAACTTTGAGGAAAATCGGGATGGAATTCAGAAAAAAATCTCTCAAACATTAACTATTCAAGGGATTAAATAATTGATAACCAGATTTGTTTGTTATACAGTTTAAAGAGATTAAAATGCAAAATCGAGGAAATATCTCAAAAATTAAGTTGCAAGGAGCATTTTAAAATTTTGTTTATAAATTTCAAATTTTTTAAAAAATCTTAAAATTATAATGAGATTGGAAATTTCTTTTAAGGTATTATATTTATTTATATTTAAATGTGTATATGTACAAAATTTCGTATCTCTATGATGAAAAGCAAAAAAAGTAAATTTTAATGTCCACCGTTCCCTTAAATGCAATGTAAATAAAAAATTAAATGCAAAATAAATACAAAATTAAATACAAACAGAAAAATGTTCTCTAGCATCCCTATAACAGGTAAAAACAGAAGCACTATGAAGCACCGGACACTTAAGAAAGTGGTCAGCAATCATCAGTTCGTAGCCGCTGCAGAGGGGACATATGGAGCAATTCAGTATGTTGATTCGGTGGAGATAAGAGGCGACACAGTCATGCCCGTTGTCAATCTAAAAGCTGCGACAGCCCAATCTGTTGAGAGTTCAGACAACCGAAGGATAGGAATGTGCCATGATTTTCCTTTGGCGAGTTAAAATGAAAGAATTGTAGTTTAATCCTTTGAGAGGCGCCGTTTGCACAGTGCAAACGCCAATTTCTAGTTTTTTTCATTTCCATTCAATGTATTCTGTTGTAACTTTACCAAGAAGCAAATTTAATCCAAGAAGAAATATTTATATCCAAGAGAATTCAATAAATAATATCCAAGAGATTCGAGCTTCAGGTTTATTCACGTTCAAGAGTACAACACCGACTGAACTATACACATGCTTCGCGCGGACCGCGAAGCAACCAGGTGGCGCTACTAGTACGCCAAAAACAAATACAATGTACAATATAATTTCAATTTTCAACATATTCCACTTAAATAAGCAAAAAATTGCTAGTTCTGCCATATGCTATCAGTTTAAATAAGTAAAAACATTTTGAAACCTTTAATTGGAAAAATTTTTCAAGATTCCTTAGGTTAAAATAAATCGGAAAAAATCTGCATTAAATTGTTGTTAATTTATATTTATTTACTTATTTATTTTTTTCTGTTATTAGTATTATTTATATTTATTTATTACCATGTTTTTATTAACTCGCTTTCTTGTTTGTTTGTGTGTTTGTGTAGTACAAATCTTTCAATCGATTTTTAACTAACTTCCCGGCTAGCTAGGCATTTGAAACTTTTAGAATAGCTCAGAACACGATGACAATGCATTCTTTTGATACTTTTAGCCATATTTAAGCAGCATTTGATTCATTTTCAGTTAATTTTGTTTTGTAGAATGGTGAAGCCATCAATCGGCCGGGACGGGAATGAAAAGTTACACGCAGATTATTACGCATTTCATACCTCTTTATTACGCATTTGATCATTTTCATTCAAGTTGATGGGATAATTCATCAAAAAAATTTTTTTTAAGTATTTATTAATACATAGAATTGTCAAGTTTATATGATACAACAGAAAATTTAAAAACTTGGTATATAAAAAGTTCTTTTTATCTTATAATTATTGGATTATCAAATTTTATGTAGCTATAAATTGTAGACAAATTTTCTGAATATGTTAACATTGAGGTGAGCGAAAACAATAGGGTTAGTACATAGCAGACTTAAGCTGTAGCAACTTTGATCGCAAAAGAAGACAAATACTACTCAAGCTAAAAAATTATATATATATATATATATATATATATATATATATATATATATATATATATATATATGTGTGTGTGTGTGTGTGTGCGTGTGTATGTATATATATATATATATATATATATATATATACACTGCTCAAAACAATTAGGGGAGCACATGGGTTTAACGAAATTACGCAAAATACTTACACCGATAAGTAACATAAAATAAATCATCCATAATTTAAAGCCTGGCAGGAAACATAAGAAGAAAACTTCATATGCAAATCAAAGTTCATGACGTCAAAAACCAGAAAAAGAACATAAGGGCAGAAATCGGTATGTTGCAGAAACGTCTAATTCACTGCCTTAACTGTGAAATTCGATTGCTCAGTTATTCTTTTTGAGAAAAGGTGACTTGAAAATGGTTCAACAACGTGATTTACCGGAATCCATGGCATGGTGTATTATAGGCAGACTTGAATCCGGGCAAACACAACGTAGTGTCGCGGACGAGGTTGGAGTCGCCAGAATTGTCACGATGACAATGCATTCTTTTGATACTTTTAGCCATCTTTAAGTAGTATTGAATTCATTTTCCTTTAATTTTGTTTTGTAGAAAGGTGCAGCCATCAATCGTCCGGGACTGGAACGAAAAGTTAAATGCAATTGATTGCGCATTTTATACCTCTTTATAACGCATTTGAACATTTTCTTTCAAGTTGATGGGATAATTCATCAAAAAAAAATTTCAAAAAGTATTTATTAATACATAGAATAGTCAAGTTTATATGATTCAACAGAAAATTTAAAAACATGATATATAAAAAGTTCTTTTCATCTTGTAATTATTTATTTATTTATTATTATTAGAATTATTATTATTTGGCGTCAGATTGACCACCTGACCGAGACATATGCTGTATGGCTCCAAACCCACTGTCAAGAAAGCGGAGATGGGCACCGCCGGCCTTGGTCCACATTCGGACTGTTGTACCATGAGTTTAGATTAGTTTTTTTTATTTTTGCTTATTAACACTAAGTGCTACTGGTTAAAGATTTAAGGTAACTGCCTTCATACGAAACACTTTTGTTTTCTAAAAATATGCATTACTAATTAAATACATATATTTTTAGTTCAAATGGGATATATAATGAAATCAAATATCATTTTGGTAAAGATTTCATAAAATTTTAAAATACAGGGATTTGTTATGAATTTTTAACCTAATTCAGTGTTTACGTCAGAGACCCTACCCTTAATTCAACTAATTACATTTTAATTTCCTTTATACTATAAACTAGTGTGACACTAGGGTGGTCATGACATAATGTTAAAAAATAAAAGTGTAAGAATCTTCCTTACACAGGCCCTATTTTGTTCCTCTATATTCAAAATGTATGTAGATAAAATTTCAGGCCAATCCGATAAGAGTTCCCTCAACATTTGCATTTTCAAAGAACATATAACTTATTGGAAGGTCACCGGATGGCGCTACATAGCAAAGGAAATACATATATTTCAATTTCATTCCATTACTAGACTTATACCTTAACTTTTGTTTCTTATTTCATTCTAAATTTTGATCCAGAAAAAAGTAAGTGCTTATAATGTAAATTTACGAGGTAATTATATCTTTATATTATATCTAGCTATTTATTAATTTTTATTTCTTCATCTATCGGTGGCTATGTTTTCCTTTTGTTTTCAGTTTAGATATGGCTTCTACATCCAAACGCTTGAGAACAGGCTCTGAAAATTGGTTAATGGGTCCACCGAAGTGTAAATTGTCTACAGCTAGACTTCCTAGAGGACTTGATATACTCGAATTCCTCCAATTCCATCATTTGGAGGGCAAAAATAAGCTTTCTATTTGTAATAAATAGACATGGGAAGCAGTTACCGAAATATGGCAAAGGGCTAGAATACCCACTCAGCGGATAGACTCGTCCATCAGGAAACTTAAAAAAACTATATGAATAATATCTAGGCCTAAAAAAGAATAAAAATAGAAAGTCAGAAAAAGATAGACTTAAAGAAAACATTTTGAAGGCTAATTAGAAAAGTTTTTTGATATATCTACCAAGGATGCCATGAGCCAAATAAGCAACAAAGAAGACAGAGAATTCTTTCAAAATCAGAAAGATGTTTTTTGTTGTTATATGAGTGGAGTTGACACGAAAACTACACAAAAAGGAATAAGAAACAGAAAACGGGAAGATAATAAAGTGTTAACGAAAGAACGATATGAAGAAAGTGAAGCAAAATTACAAATTACGGTAGCGAAAAATCATGTCAGAATTATCAGACTCAGAAACTTCACATTCGATAGAATTTGAAAGTGAAGAAGTGTACCTTCCGCTGTCATCTACATCCCGATCCGATCTCAATACTATAACTACAGTTCCCGAAGCTGCTGAAAAGAAATAAGTAAAAAATATATTTAAGTCTCCTGAAGTTGTAGGTGCACTAGATCGTGTTAATATTTGTGATCGGAAAGCTGTATTCATGGCTGAAGCTGTTGACCGTGCAAATGGGAACAATATTTCTCCAAAAATCCTTTCTCGAAGCTCAGTAAGGTGACATGGAAGAAAATGGAGGCAACAAGCTGCAGAAACAGAAAAAATTTTCTCTAAATGATCCTCTGTTATTACACTGGGATGGCAAGATGTTACCAGATATTGATGGATCAAAAACAAAAGTTGATAGAGTTGCCGTTATTATTTCAGGAAATGGTCAAGAGAAGCTCCTTGGAATTCCGAAGATTGAAAGAGGAACTGGAGAATTACAAGCAAAAGCATGTATTGAGACTATTCAGAAATGGAATATTATACCTCAAATTAAAGGACTGGTGTTTGATACCACAGCCGCTAATACTGGTTTACACAAAGGTGCATGCATCAGAACTCAAAAACATTTAGGGTCAGATCTTATTTGGGTTGCATGTCGTCACCATATAATGGAGATTGTACTATCCAGTGTGTTTTCTGTTATATTCGGCCTAGAACTTGTGACTGAAAAGATAAAACAATTCTTTGATGTCATGGTTAAAGAAGGTAAAATTAAATCACAAGCTTTCATAGAAAAATCACCATCTCAGTCGGAAAGTGATCAGTGCTTATGTGACTTTCGAGAAAGGTGCTTAAAAATGAAAGTTGTAAATGACAATGCTGAAAGAGCTATAAGCTTAATACAAAAATATAATGAAACCCTTACAAAAGACGAAGAAGAAAAACAATTCCTTCTTCGTCTAGTAGCAAACCACCAAAATAGCTTTCCCACTCCTTCCAAGAAATCTTTGTTAATCTGAACTTTTAATGATTGAGCTTGAGCGACCTGTAAATATTATTATTTTGGAGAAAAGAAAATTGTACGCATTATTTGCATGTAAAATAATAAAATAAACCTTGTGGAGCAATATATTTCGAAAGTTAATTTTTTGGACCACCCTAGTTTGACACTTACCTGGGTTTCGAATTAAAAGTCTTACAATATTTCCTAAAATCACTGAAATATACCAAAAAAGAGAAAAAAACTGAACATTTAAAACATTTAAAAAAAACAATTACCTTTTTTATATACAGATACCTACAAAATGATTAAATTAACACATATAGCTTAGCTTTTAGTTCAAAACATAGTTAGTAATATGTAAATACTACTGCAAAATTCCTCTGAAATATACTGAAAACTTTTTAAATGATTAGCTTTCTCGTTTACAAAAGCAACTGAAAAATAAGTTTTCTAGAAAATTCATTTAATGTTACTACATCCTGTCTTTTGATGTCGCTTTCGGTTTATTAAATTGGTCATAAGTTCTCATCCAATGAATGTACAAATAAAAGTAAAGCAGTTTTTGAATCCTAAGAGATACGCCGTTGAAATAGAGGAATAAAATTTTTTTACAAATTTTGCACCAAAACAGCCATTTTAACCTATTTGCCTTAAGGCAGCCATACTCAACCTTTTTTTGCCTCGGGCCGCATTCACATAATTTCCAAATTGAAAAGGCCGGAACGTTATAGTTGTAAGGTATACACAAGATTCGATTCACAATAATCAAACTTTTGAGTGAAGGAATTAAAGGAGCTGCTTGAGATATGCTAATTTCGGCATACGCGCTTAGTATAAATACCATGCAGCGTCATTAATAAAGAAGGTTGTTAAGGTTGAAGAAAGGTTGTTAAAGTTGATAGATAAGCGAGAGGGAGCTACGGGGTAAGTAGCTCCAGGGTCCCTGTTCGGGCGCCAGTATAGAGAAATTAGCTCACTTCTACCCAGACTTGGGTGTATATAATTTGAAGTGGCACTCTAAATGAATTTGATACAAACACAGTTTATACATGAAACAATGTTTATTGAATATTCTTGCACATGTAGGCTTTGCTTTTAACAACAAGATTCATACGTACTACTTGTACAGATATATAAATACAGCTTTCAAGAACAATATATTTTTCAATACTCACGAACAGTAAGTCAACCAGCAATTCTGCCACGTAAACTTTGGGCCCCCTAAGCACTAGCGCCGGCTAACACCTGGAGCTACTTACCCCGTAGCTCCCTCTCGCTTATCTATCAACTTTAACAACCTTTTAACAACGATCAAGACTGAACTCGGAAGATGATACGAGAGTAGCACTCGCACATATTTCTCCAAATACTAAGCAAATATTATATGAGAGCCAGGCTGCTCCATCTCATTATTTTTTTTTTATTTTGGTTCTATACAAATAAAAAGTTTATAATTTTCAATGTTGTGATATGTCGCTTTTAATTTTGAAATCACAGTCTTTTATAATTTTATATTTTGTTAAGTTTTACCTAATTGCAGTGCACATTAATCTTTAAAAATATAGTTTTGGTTAGATAAGATTTCCCATAAATAAATGAAGGAGGTAAACAAGACATATTTTTATTGTTATTATGATAAGTAGATATATACCCAAAATCTACAGTGATTGATTCTTAAAATAGTTTGTGTAAATTTGCTTATTTATTTTTTCTATTTGTTGTTAAACATTTTTCTAATTTAAAAAAAATTGCTAGTACCAAAATAATTTTCATTGGGGTGGGATGGGGTGATTTTTTTCCTCTTAAGAAAGTGGGTCGCAGTCGAAAAAAGTTTGCGCTTCACTGCCCTAGATTACAACCAAGTTGGATTCAAACCCTGGCCCATTGTTGCCAACTTGGGGGTATTCCCCCTAAATTTGGGGATAAGTTAGATGAAAAGGGGTGTTTTGGGGGGCTACATTTTTTAGGGTCATTTTGTGAGGGGAACATTTTTTAATATTTTGTACAATCGAGACGCGTTTTTTTTATTAGATTGTAAGTTCCATACATATGTCAAATGTAAATAAACCTAAATTTCATTATGAGTGTATTTTCTATTTATTCCAATTTATCTCTCAAACAGGATGCCTATTTGGAACAGAATTTCTTTTAGGAAGGTCTAAGGGGATCACAAGTTGATGTTAGGGGGGGGGGGAACAGGGGGATTTCGAGATGGTGCTAGGAGGAGGAGCTTCGTAGAGGTTGACAACACTGCCCTGGCCCCTCCGCGTGGGAGACTGATACCTTAGCCTCTTCGTCAAAGGGCGACAGAATTAAGCCACGATTATGTCAAATGAAACTTTTACTTATGCATTCAATTGGGTAGTGTCTTCCTTTTGTATTAAACCTCACATTTAGAGTGTGTTACATATGGCTTTATTCCGGAAATTAATCCATAGAGATAAGGCAGACCACAACATTACAAAGAATCAGTAAACAAAACAAAACAAAACAAAACAGCAAGTTAAACTAGAAACCAACAATAAAACACTAGAAACAAAAACTAAAAATATATACACAATCAAAAAGTTCAGTCACAAAGAGAATTCATACTGGTCCTTGCATCCCAACACAATTTGCTCATGCCTCCGTTTCTCTGGGAGATTCTGTCAAGTCCATGGCAAGTTAGGAGGGGTGATCAATACCTTATACATTCAATTGGGTGGTGTCTTCCTTTTGTATTAATCCTCACATTTAGAGTGTGTTGCATATGGCTTTATTCCGGAAATTAATCCATAGAGATAAGGCAGACCACAACATTACAAAGAATCAGTAAACAAAACAAAACAAAACAAAAAAAACAGCAAGTTAAACTAGAAACCAACAATAAAACACTAGAAACAAAAACTAAAAATATATACACAATCAAAAAGTTCAGTCACAAAGAGAATTCATACTGGTCCTTGCATCCCAACACAATTTTCTCATGCCTCCGTTTCTCTGGGAGATTCTGTCAAGTCCATGGCAAGTTAGGAGGGGTGATCAATACCTTATACATTCAATTGGGTGGTGTCTTCCTTTTGTATTAATCCTCACATTTAGAGTGTGTTACATATGGCTTTATTCCGGAAATTAATCCATAGAGATAAGGCAGACCACAACATTACAAAGAATCAGTAAACAAAACAAAACAAAACAAAACAGCAAGTTAAACTAGAAACCAACAATAAAACACTAGAAACAAAAACTAAAAATATATACACAATCAAAAAGTTCAGCCACAAAGAGAATTCATACTGGTCCTTGCATCCCAACACAATTTGCTGATGCCTCCGTTTCTCTGGGAGATTCTGTCAAGTCCATGGCAAGTTAGGAGGGGTGATCAATACCTTATACATTCAATTGGGTGGTGTCTTCCTTTTGTATTAATCCTCACATTTAGAGTGTGTTACATATGGCTTTATTCCGGAAATTAATCCATAGAGATAAGGCAGACCACAACATTACAAAGAATCAGTAAACAAAACAAAACAAAACAAAACAGCAAGTTAAACTAGAAACCAACAATAAAACACTAGAAACAAAAACTAAAAATATATACACAATCAAAAAGTTCAGCCACAAAGAGAATTCATACTGGTCCTTGCATCCCAACACAATTTGCTGATGCCTCCGTTTCTCTGGGAGATTCTGTCAAGTCGATGGCAAGTTAGGAGGGGTGATCAATACCTTATACATTCAATTGGGTGGTGTCTTCCTTTTGTATTAATCCTCACATTTAGAGTGTGTTACATAAGGCTTTATTCCGGAAATTAATCCATAGAGATAAGGCAGACCACAACATTACAAAGAATCAGTAAACAAAACAAAACAAAACAAAACAGCAAGTTAAACTAGAAACCAACAATAAAACACTAGAAACAAAAACTAAAAATATATACACAATAAAAAAGTTCAGTCACAAAGAGAATTCATACTGGTCCTTGCATCCCAACACAATTTGCTGATGCCTCCGTTTCTTCGGGAGATTCTGTCAAGTCCATGGCAAGTTAGGAGGGGTGATCAATACCTTATACATTCAATTGGGTGGTGTCTTCCTTTTGTATTAATCCTCACATTTAGAGTGTGTTACATATGGCTTTATTCCGGAAATTAATCCATAGAGATAAGGCAGACCACAACATTACAAAGAATCAGTAAACAAAACAAAACAAAACAAAACAGCAAGTTAAACTAGAAACCAACAATAAAACACTAGAAACAAAAACTAAAAATCTATACACAATCAAAAAGTTCAGTCACAAAGAGAATTCATACTGGTCCTTGCATCCCAACACAATTTGCTCATGCCTCCGTTTCTCTGGGAGATTCTGTCAAGTCCATGGCAAGTTAGGAGGGGTGATCAATACCTTATACATTCAATTGGGTGGTGTCTTCCTTTTGTATTAATCCTCACATTTAGAGTGTGTTACATATGGCTTTATTCCGGAAATTAATCCATAGAGATAAGGCAGACCACAACATTACAAAGGATCAGAAAACAAAACAAAACAAAACAGCAATTTAAACTAGAAACCAACAATAAAACACGAGAAACAAAAAACTAAAAAAATATACACAATCAAAAAGTTCAGTCACAAAGATAATTCATACTGGTCCTTGCATCCCAACACAATTTGATGATGTCTCCGTTTCTCTGGGAGATTCTGTCAAGTCCATGGCAAGTTAGGCGGGGTGATCCGAATTCACAACGCCTGCCCTGCAGATCGGGCAAACGTTGTTATGAAATATACCCGTTTTGAACAGATGTTCTGCCAAGCAGCCGTGTCCAGTCTGTAGCCTGAAATTTGCTACTTCCTCCTTGTGGGTTTTGTGGCTATGCGATTTCCAGCAATCTTGAATGTTCTCCCAGGTTTTACCTTTCAATTTTTCCACCATATAGCAGTTGCTTACATCTCCAAATTTTCAAAAATATGTCTTTTGAGTGTATCCGTTGTAGCAGGTATAATATCGTGCTGAATACGGGTTCCGGTTTTTTGCAAGCAAATCTGCCTGTTCATTGCCTTCAATACCGACATATGAAGGAATTCACTGACAGACAATAATTTTCTCCATGCCTCTAAGACTGCTCAGGGTTTGCTTGATTTCAGATAAGACCATATTCTCAGAGCAGTGATTTTCCGTAACGGCTTGGATGGCAGATATAGAATCAACTAAAATAACCTCTTTGGAGAACATATTGGTTTTGGTTTTCAAAGTTTCGAGTGCTTAATGAATTGCGAAGATCTCGGCATCAAAACTGAACATACATCGGCCGACAGGGTCACTATGGGAAAACAGTGTACTGTAGACACCAGCTCCCACTCTGTCCTGAATCCGAGACCCATCTGTATAATCTCGAGTCCATTCAACTTCCGGATATTGTTCGTTGATCATACACAACGATATTGCCTTCAAAGCAGCCTCTGGGATATCTTTTTCCCCCGAATCTTGGACTGTCAGTCTATTTACAATTTCCATATAATCAAAGGGGTTGATCAGCCTTTACGCGTTTTCCATTGGCATATTAGATCAAAATTTTTAAGTGAAAAAATTTTTAAGTTTGCCATACTTCTACTGGAGAAATTTGCGTTTTTAGAGAGATAGGGTGATGGTCTTTTAGCCATTCCGCTCTGTGAGAGGCCAACATTTGATGTAATCTCCGCAGTGGCGTAGCAAAGGGAGGGGGGGGCAAGGGGGTCTATCATGCCCCGGGCGCCACTAGCAGAGGGGCGCCAATGTAAGATCTATATATTATATTACTATATGTTTTCGGGGAGGATGCCAATATAAGGTTTATATATTATATTACTATATGTTTTTCGGGGAGGGCGCCAATATAAGGTATATATATTATATTACTATATTATTTTGTGGGGGGCGCCAATATAACGTCTATATATTATATTACTATATGTTTTTAGGGGAGGGCTCTAACATAAGGTCTATATATTATGTTACTATATGCTTTTCTGGGGGGAGTGCCAATATAAGGTCTATATATTATGTTATTATATGTTTATCGGGGGCGCCCATATAGGGTCTATATATTATATTACTATATGTTTTTCAGGGGGGGCGCCACAAAGGTATCATGCCCCGGGAGCCAGTTATGCTCGCTACGCCACTGAATCTCCGACCGCTTGCCTCTTAATTTCCATATAAATGGGACGATTAGGAAGTATAAATTTGCATTATATCGATTGTAGTGGACTTCACCTCAGATCTTCATACCCTCAGATTACCCTCAGATCTTCATACCGAAAACTTTCCAATACATCGATGTGACATGGAATTCGACTTTGTAAATATATTTTCTTATCTCATAGTCTTGATACAGCATTGATTCGGTTCCATGCACATTTTAGTGTAACAGTTTTATTATGTATGTCCTATGATGTATGTGTGTTTGGGATCGTGCCTGTGGCTTCTTTTTTTGTACCGGTTTCTGGAAGAAAGGTATGTACCTCCCGGAGGCAAATTTAGCTTATCGTGTAGACAGGTTTTGTGAAACAATATAGGAGTGACTTGCCACCCCTTCTCGGCTGTAAAAAGGTCTTAGCGTCCCCATAGCAACGGCCTAGTAACATCTTTTAGCCAATGAGAGCTGAAAGGTGTTTGTTCGAGGACATAACTGACCTCTGCTCTCCCCGGTTCTAAAGGAGTAAGAAAAAACGTTTCTTAGTGAGTTGAAGCATAAGCAGCGACAGGAATTGGACCTCGTGGTGGCCCGATCTATCCTATCCGCCATTTTTTTTTCTTGCTTTGCCGATTCCGCTGTTCGACTTAGTATAAACGAGATGCTGAAATTTCATACGAAGGTGGTGGTAAGTCAATATTATTTTGTGTTATATTTATCAGGTGAGAGTACTTTGTTAATTTATGATATGTAATTTGAATTTTATGTGTTCTAATAATTTTTTAATGTATGATAACAATTAATATGATGATTTCTGTAAAAGTTTGTAGTCAGTGTTTAAATTTATGTTAAGTAATATTAAGAGAAATTAAATAGGTAACATTAGATATTAAATTTGAGTACGTGTCCTTCAGTTATTCTCAGACATGTGTCAGAGTGTATTTCTCAAATTAATAATTTAGCAACAAAAAAAAAATAATAATAATAAATAAAAAGTTACTATACAAAATATTCTAATTATTGTATGTTCTAACTTAATTTAATAATCGATTTTCCGTTTAGAAGCAGAAAGAGTATTTTTTCCTTTAGTAGCAGATATTTAGAGTATTCAATGTGCATCTGTTACGGTACATTTCAAATTCAGCGTTTAAGCAGATCATTAGAACAGTCTCTTCCCTTTAAAAAAAAATTCAGAAAGATGAAAAAGTTCAGTTCTTGTTTTGTAAGCTCTAGCATCAATAAGTAAAATTTATTTTGATAAAAGTATCTCCGAGTCTGGTGAAACGAAAATGAATGTTATTGAGTGTAGAAACTGCTATTAAAGATTCTCGCAGGGAGATATATTTCGGAATTTCATTCGGGACATTTACAGTACATATAGTATGCATCTCCTATTATTACTATCTCTGATAAAATGGAGCATATTTTAAACTTTTTAAAATCCTACACTTAAATCTTTTAGTTAATTTCTTTTTTAATAAAAAAGTTCTTTAATTGTAGGCTTATTTTTCGTTTGACAATCTCCTGAAATATCTGTGTCAGAAGGCGTTGGCCTAGGCAACACAGTTGATCACATGTACCTGTATTCAATTGTAGTCCGTTAAGTGATGGTATACTTGTTGCAGTCTTGAAAGAAACACCTAGCATCGCGAGTGCAACAGGTGTTAAATCAGAAAATAATCAGGTCGTTCGGAATGAAACTATTGCTACATGCCATATTACTTTCAATAGTTTTTCGATGCATAATACTATAAATGAATCGCATAAAAGATACAACTTATTATCCATTTAATCCCAGGTTTGTCATGTGACAAGGTAAGTACATTTTCGTCCCAGAAATTCTGTTAGCGGAGGTTAAAATATTTGTTTCTCACAAATTTCAATAATTCCATGTATAATGTTTACGAAATGGAATTTAAAGGATTTTACTTTTTTGAAACACATAAACATTGAAAACTAAAGACTTATACTCAAAACCATCCGGAAATAAAATTCAAATCCAGTTAAGATCATGTCATCTGCGGCAGACGATCAATACTTATTGTTTTACCTAGAATTTTCCTACAAATCCATGAGACCAGAACTTAATCCCTATGGATTAAACGCACTTGTGAGTTAATCTTTAAGATATCAGTTAGTAGAAAGCAGATAACACTTCTTGTTAAAAAATTTTGAAACTCGCTAAAGATAGTTACAAAAATCATGTCATGTCCGTGAGAGACCAGCAGCGAACAACGAACTAAACAGAAAATGGAACAATTTTGAAGACAAAGTTTTTGGGCCACATTTTCTTCTCCATCCGTAGCTAAAAGAATGGTTTTACTCAAACAAAGATATGTCATTCACAAGTCAAGTATCATAACGGATTTGTTTTGTTCGTCCATCCTTCATAATCGCCAGTGGATGCTAGTTGTTGACGCTCCTGCGTGATCACTGGCTACCGTCTTCCCGCCAAAACTTGGCGACTGTTAGTTCATTTGCCTATGGAGAACCAGTGAATAAGGTCGAAAAAAAGACATCTCCGTATAATAAATAAAGGAATATGGTGTTCGTTGAAAAATTCTAGTGCGTTTCTATAAGTAGTGAAACGAATTAATATAGCTACCTCTAGATTAAGATTAGAAGAAATTATTACGAACAAACAAAAAAAAAAACTACAGTCCACAACAAAAAATTATCGACCACTAGTAAAATTTCAAAGTTTTTTCTTCGTGGTCTTGAAATGGGCAAAGGTGTGTGATGGAATGGTGTATGATGACGGACAAAATTTCTATTTGATATGAATGTTCTGTGTGCAAATCTTCTAAGCGACTGTCCTACAGAAAAGATTTTGTTGATGGATTTGAATGGACGTGAAGGAAGTACGGTGTGAATTCTAATCGAGTGAAAAGGTCTGTGCGAAAGGGCAGTTAGTTTGAAGAAAGCTATCTCAGTATGACAAGCGTTTTTATGTGTAACATATTTGTGGCTTTTTAAGGCCAAAGGAAGTAATTTCCAAATGATTTCTTATAGGCGATTGTGAAGACAATTTTCTAAAATGTTGTATGGTTGTGGATTATGTTTTCATCGTTTTCCTATTCTGGTTCTCCGTTTCCACGAAAAATAAGTATAAAAATTTTTGCAAGTGAAGTCGTTAAAAAAGTTTAGCACCGAACGTGGTCGGATGCCTTAAACTTTTGTATTTTGCGATTTTTTTTTAAAGGTTGGATAAATTTCTGAATTCCCCTTTTTATCCGCTTTCTTCTTTCGTTCTTCTATTTTAATCTTTCAAAAACAAAAAAATATGAGAGGGGGAAAAAAATAGAGCACCCAGAAACGCAAATGTGTCGACCTTTAAAAAAAATCTTCAAGATTCGCTAACGGCCCAAACTTCTTCCGATTTACTCGGTTTTTTAACTATGAAACATCTTTCTCGTGGTTACTTTAATCATAGCTTTGAATGCAGTTACAGCGGATCTCTAACATTATAATTCAAAAGTCTTCTGACGTAGAGTTCTTTACAACACTGTCTAAATCATTTTTGTGGAAATCAACAAGTTCAAACCAGGAAACGTTTTCATTTTCTAAAGCTGTTCTTATAACATCAGATAAAAGTTTTACTCCTGAGAATATCTTTGTGTCTAGTAAACAGGGAACAAAAATTACTGAGTATAATTTCCAGCAACTTTAACCACTTAGCCACAGGGTGACAGAATGAGGTCATGATTATGTGAAATAAAACTTTTGTTTATACATTCAACTGAGCGGTGTCTTCCTTTTGTGATAATCATTATATTTAGACCATTGAATGTGAATCTGTCTCGATACACTTCAAAAGCGGTTTGTTGAAAACTAACTCAGTATGACCCGCATATTGATGTTAACATATTTGTGGATTTTTATCGCGCTGAAGATTTATTTTTCCAAATAATTTCCTTTCGACAATTGTGAAGGCAATTTTGTAAAATGTTGTACAATTATAGACTATGTTTTCATAACTTTCCTATTTTGGTGCTATATTTCCGCGAAAAATTGCATAAAAATTTTCGCAAGTGAAGCGTTAAAAAAGATTTTGCACCAAACTTGGTCGGATGCCTTAAACTTTTTAATTTCCATTTTGCGATTATTTTTAAAGGTCGCCCAAATTTCTTCCCCCTGCATATTTCGTTGTTCTGTTGTTTGAGTATTTCAAAAACAATAAAATATGAGAGGAAAAAAATGGAGGACTCAGAAACTTATATTTGGTGACCTTTAAAGTAAAATCGCCAAGATTCAAAAAAGGTCATAACTTCTTCCGATTTGCTCGGTTTTTTTCTACGAGACACATCTCTCGTGTTTATTCATGGCTAAGTTTTTGGGCCACATTTTCTTCGCCATCCATAGCTAAAGAATGGTTTTTACTCAAACAAAGATATGTCATTCACAAGTCAAGTGTGATAACGGATTTGTTTTGCTCGTTCATCCTTCATAATCGCCAGTGGATGTTAGTAAATTTTCAAGGTTTTTCTTCGTAGTCTTGAAAGGGGAAAAGGTGTGTGATGGAATGGTGTATTATAACAGACAAAGTTTCTATTTGTTATGAATGTTCTGTGTGCAAATCTTCTATGCGACTGTCCTACAGAAAGGATTTTCTTGATGGATTTGAATGGACGTGAAGGAAGTACGGTGTGAATTCAAATCGAGTGAAAAGGTCTGTGCGAAGGGCAGTTAGTTTGAAGAAAGCTATCTCAGTATGACAAGCGTTATTATGTGTAACATATTTGTGGCTTTTTAAGGCCAAAGGGAAGTAATTTCCAAATGATTTCTTATAGGCGATTGGGAAGACAATTTTGTAAAATGTTGTATGGTTGTGGATTACGTTTTCATCGTTTTCCTATTCTGGTTCTCCGTTTCCGCGAAAAATAAGTATAAAAATTTTCGCAAGTGAAGTCGTTAAAAAAGTCCGCCCCAAACGTGGTCGGATGCCTTAAACTTTTGTATTTTGCGAGTTTTTTTAAAAGGTCACAAAAATTTCTGAATTCCCCTTTTTATCCACTTTCTTATTTCGTTCTTTTATTTTAATCTTTCAAAACAAAAAATATGAGAGGGGAAAAAAAGAGCATCCAGAAACGCAAATTTGGCAACCTTTAAAAAGAATCTTCAAGACTCGCCAACGGCCCAAATTTCTTCCGATTTACCCGGTTTTTTAAGTATGAAACATCTTCCTCGTGGGTACTTTAATCATAGCTTTGAATGTAGTTACAGCGGATCTCTAACATTATAATTCAAAAGTCTTCTGACGTACAGTTCTTTACAACACTGTCTAAATCATTTTTGTGGAAATCAACAAGTTCAAACCAGGTAACGTTTTCATTTTCTGAAGCTGTTCTTATAACATCAGATAAAAGTCTTACTCCTGAGAATATCTTTGTGTCTAGTAAACCGGGAACAAACATTACTGAGTATAATTTCCAACAACTTTAACCACTTAGCCACAGGGTGACGGAATGAGGTCATGATTATGTGAAATAAAACTTTGCTTATCATTCAAACTGAGCGGTGTCTTCCTTTTGTGACAATCATTATATTTAGAGCATTGAATGTGAATCTGTCACGATACACTTCAAAAGCAGCAGTCAAGCAGATTATTAGAGCACTTCCTTCACATTCTTTTTTTAATTCATAAAGATGAAAAAAAGTTCAAATCTTGTTTTGTAAGTTCTTACATCAATAGGAAATTTTTATTTGATAAAAGTATATCCGTGTCTGGGGAAACGAAATGAATGTTATTGAGTGTTAGAACTGCTAGTCAAAGTACTCGCAGGGAGAAATTTTTCGGAATTTCATAAGGAACATTTACAGTAGATATCTACATCCCCGTTTATTACTATTTGTGATAAAATGGTGGCATCTTTAAACTTTTTTAAATTTCTACCACTTAAACATTTGAGTTAATTTTTAAATATAATATAAAAATTCCCGAGTCCAATGTATTGGCCTTTTGAAATCTTCCGAAGACCTAAGGAAAGCCGTAGCATACCGAGTGCAACAGGTGTAAATCAGAAAAATATGGCAAACCGCCCGGTCTGAAACAAAATCTACGAGCCATATAATTCTGAGGAGTATTTACGTAAAACGAATCATTGAATCACGCAACTGATATAAACCACTGTCGGATCTCTCTGTAACGAACCTCTATTTTGCGAATTCTATATCTTGCGATCTTCTCCCTGGAACAAGAAACATTTTGCGGAATTTCTTCGTAAATAACCTCCAAATAGCGAATTGCATTCTCTATTTAACGAAACTTTTTCTTGTCATCCAATATTTTTTCCTTCCATATTTCTCAAAATATTCAGAACATTTCAAACTTATCCTTTCTTTTAACAACATTAACTCTTCTTTTATAACACATTCCGACACGAATTACAATTTGAAGAAAATATGCCTGAAGGGCTTTTTAGTGAATTGCAAAGATGCGAGACGTATATGAGAGTAAACATTTTTTCAAACAAAAACCTTGGACAAATTAAGAGACTTTATCCGTAATTAAATTTAAGGACACATAAGGCGATGTATGCTTAAATTACTTGTTATAATAAATGCGATAATGTCATTAAGATTCTTAATTTTAATATAATTTTTTTAATCGAAAATACAGTGTATTCACCGACAATCTTTTGTTTTATTCTTGTATTCCTTGCAGATTTCCTTTGATGGTTAAGATATATAAAACAAATTGGTATTAATTTACAAAATAACGGTGTGATTAATTACTTTTATTAATAATATTTAGTGTTTAGGAATTTAAAATCTATTTTGTGTAGTTTAAAGTATTATAAAGTGAATCTCTATTTTAACGAATTTTCCATATAACGAACTCTTTTTCGGGATTTGGCGACTCCGTTAAATAGAGGTCTGACTGTAATATCCTTTTAAATCCCAGGTTACTCATGTGAGAGGATGGGTACATTTCGTCCCAGAAATTCTGTTTTCGTACATTAAAATAAAATTTTCAGGAAGCAGAATGTCAAAAATCGTGTATACATGGAATTTCAAGTATTTGTTCTTATAATTTCCATAATTCCATGTATGATGTGTTTACGGAATGGAAATTAAAGGATTTTGCTTTTTTGAAACATACGAGTAATGATAACTATAGTTTGTATTGAATACTCAAATTTTCTCCAGAAATAAAACTCAAAACCAGTTAAGATCATGTAATCTGCGGCCGGTGAACACTAATTATTGATTGACTAAGAATACAAACCTCTGAGACCAGAACATAATCCCTGTGGATAAAACTCGCGTGGGAGTTAGTTTAAGATACCAGTTAGTGTAAAGCAAATAACAGTTCTTGTTCAAAATTTTTGAAACTGGCTAAAGATATTTACAAAACCTTGTATATCCGTGATGAGCTCAGCAGCGACAAACGAACTAACATAAACGGAACTTTTTCGACAAGTTCAAAGGCCACATTTTCTTCGTCAGCCATAGCTAACAGAATGGTTTTTACTCAACCAGCATATAAGCCACATAGGGTCTATTCTGAATTCACAGGTCACGTATGATACTGGATTTGTTTTTGCTCCTCTGTCTTTCTTCGTGATCGCCAGTGGATGCTGGAAAAATTTGCGAAGTTTGTTCTTTCTTGGCCTTGTTCAAATTTGCAAAGGTGTGGGATTTCAATGGTGTAGGCTGACGGGCTAAATTTCGATTTGGTTGGAATACTCTGTGTGCAACCATCTTCCAGCGTCTGTCCAGGAGAATGGAATTTGTTGATGAATTTAAAGGTACGTGTAGAAAAGACGGTCGAGAATTCTCATCGATGTGAAAAGGTGTGTGCGCAGAAGGAGTGGTTTGGTGGAAAGCTAACTCAAGGTATGACCCCGTAGTGATTGGTAACATATTAGTGGATTTTTATCGCCTTGAAGAATTTTATTTCCAAAGGATTTCCTTTCGACAATTGTGAAGGCAATTTTGTAAAATGTTGTACAATTATAGACTATGTTTTCATAACTTTCCTATTTTGGTGCTATATTTCCGAGAATATTGCATAAAAATTTTCGCAAGTGAAGCGTTAAAAAAATTTGCACCAAACGTGGTCGGATGCCTTAAACTTTTATATTTCATTTTGCGATTATTTTTAAAGGTCGCCCAAATTTCTTAGTACCCCTTTTTTCCCCTTTCATATTTCGTGTTCTGTTGTATGAGTATTTCAAAAACAATAAAATATGAGAGGAAAAACATGGAGGACTCAGAAACGTATATTTGGTGACCTTTAAAGTAAAATCGCCAGATTCGAAACGGCCACAACTTCTTCCGATTTGCTCGGTTTTTTCTACGAGACACATCTTTCGTGTTTATCATAGCTATAATCTAGTTACAACGGATCTCTAACATTAAAATTCAAAAGTCTTCTGACGTACAGTTCTTTACAACACTGTCTAAATCATTTTGTGGAAATCGACAAGTTCTAACTAGGTAACGTTTACATTTTCTGAAGCTGTTCTTATAACCTCAGATAAAGTCTTACTCCTGAGAATATCTTTGTGTCTTGTAAATCGGTAACGAAAATTACTGAGTATAATTTTCAACAACTTTAACCACTTAAGCCACAGGGCGACAGAATAACGTCATGATTATGTGAAATAAAACTTTTGCTTATACATTCAACTGAGCGATGTCTTCCTTTTGTGATTATCATTATATTTAGAGCATTGAATGTGAATCTCTCACTATACACTTCAAAAGCTGCAGTCAAGCAGATTATTAGAGCACTTCCTTCACATTTTAATTTTAATTCCTAAAGAGGAAAAATAGTTCAAATCTTGTTTTGTAAACTGTAGCATCAATAGTAATCCCAAAACTATACCGGCCATGCCCGAAGGTATTACGGTCAGTAATGACTGACGACTAGAGTTTCGATGGCTTACAAATTTCAACAATTAAACTACATTCATACATAATTTCAATCAAAAAAATTCAAAGCCTCATAGCTCAATACACGAGATAAACTCAAACACATATATATCTACAATTAATCATATATATACTATTACTACAACTATAGAATCACAATTGGTACATAAATACAAAATTTACTTTCAAATATAAACAACAAACAGTATTATAAACTAACTATAAGTCTAAAATAGCACAATATCAAACACTATAAGCATAACCTTATAGTAATAAATAATAAATAATAAATAAATGCCAAGTATCGTTATTCCAGCAAATCTAGGAAAGTCATCAATGGGTAAAAGCATCAATAGGTAATGTAATATCGCCGCCGTCCACACCCGAAGGTTATACGGCCCTTCAATAATAAAACTACATCATACCGACGGCAATCCAGCCCAACCGGGTCCCGAAGGTTTTCCTTTTTGCAATTCGTTTACCTGTCTTTTTTTTTTTAATCTGAGGGGCTATCCACCTTCCCCTTGTAGGGGGAAGTGTATATCATAAGTTCCTGCATAATATTCTTGATGTACCTTCTACAATAATAATCCGTAAATAATTTACTAGGGGCCCAATCTTGAAAGCCCAAAGGTAGGTTTTTTCGTGCTTCAGCCAATTTGCTACAATTGTATATACAGTGCTTTATAGTTTGTATATTGCCACACTCACAAAGATCTGTTTTAGCAAAAAAATCTGTTTTTTTGATAGACTCCTATACAGCCATGTTCTGTTATTGCTTGATTAACAAGGAAATCTGCCGACAGTCTTTTCGTAGAAACTCTAGGGATACTCCAATACTTTCCTTCTACACTGCTTCTCTCCCAATTTTCTTGTCATATATTTATGTAATAATTCTTAATTTTATTCTTAATCTGTTCTTTAGTTAATTTATAATTCCTGTGATTTCATTCAGTGTTGTTGCTTGTTTAGCTGCTGCGTCTACCATCTCATTTTCATTAATGCCACAGTGGGCTTTAACCCAGTGTAAGTTTTACTGCTATCTCATGACTTTCTATTAGGTTTTTTATATTCAATCTATCTCACCTTAAAACAATATGCGCCTATAGCTTGCAGTGCACTTCTAGAATCACTGTATATGTCGATTTCCTGTATTCCTTTACTTATAGCATCAGTGATGGCCATGTCAATGGCTTCAACTTCGGCGCTATAGGATGATGCATTATTAGGTAGACGTTTAAGTTTTTGTTGTTTTTAAACATTAGGTTGTAACGTGTACACGCCGCACCAACCCCTTCGTTGGTTTTTGAGCCATCAGTGTAGTATTTAATGTTCGATTTTATTCCATGTTATTGTCCATTCATATTTCCTCATTTCACGTACTTTCTTTTGAGGTCGGCTTTTTGTTTCGCAATTCTGCGCGTTAAGTACGATGTCTCCTAATTTTATTCTGATCCTTTATTGTAGATTTCATAGATATTCTTTTCAATTTAGCTGTTCAGTCTAATGGTATGCATCCTGATAGAACGTGGAGTGCATCCGTCGAAACTGTTCTGTACATTTAGTTAACATTATTAAGAATGGTCGTTGTATCTGTCTTAATTTTAAATCCATTGTACGTTTACCATTATACCATGACTGCACTCCATGCAATAGTACTTTTCTATAACAGTAAATATAGCTTTTTGACAATCTCAGGTTTCAAACCCCATGTACTCTTACTGACTCTATTGATACTGTGTTGAAATTTTAATGCCTTATCTCTAATATATTCATATGAAAGTTAAATTTAGCTTCTCGTCTAAATAAATTCCTAAGTATTTAATATGCTTGCTCATTGTATTTGATGTTCTCCCCTTTAAACTTAATCGTGGGTCTCTTTGACTTTTCCTTTGTGTGGTATTATTATGTAGTTGGATTTTTCGACACTAAATTGTAGTTGGTTTTTCTCTGCCAGCTCGAACATTTTTCCATTATGCTCTCGCTATCTCTGTAAATCTATATATAACTTTACTCCTAAGTCAGTATTACTATATCATCCGCAAATGCCTGTATTTTGTTGCCATCGCCCACATTGTCTAATAGCACCTCATTAATAATTAGTAACCACAGGATTGGCCCAATGGACGAACCCTGTGGTACGCCAATATTATATTCCCACTCTTGTCATCATTTATAATTACAGTACGGTCTCTTTCAGATAATCCATATATATTTTCCTTAAGTTAGTATCCATTTCAGTTTTGTCAAGTTCTTTCTTTATTCTTTTTATTCTAACTGAATGAATGCATTTTTCACATCCAGAGCAATTAAGCACGTATGGTAGCTATTCCTTTGCTTTCTTTAATTTTATCAAAAACACTATTCAATGCTTCTACTACTCCCTTATTCACTCCTAAAGCCAAATTGATTTTAGACAATAAACTCATACTTTCAAGATGTACAGTCACTCTATTGGAGAGGATTTTATCCAAAACTTTCCCCAAAATGGGGAGTAGACATATCGGTCTGTAAGAACTAGGATTTGAGGGGTCTTTACCATCTTTGTGTATGTATACCCACGCTAGCTTTTTTCCATTTGCAAGGGAACTTTCCTTCCTGCCAACATTTATTGTATAACTTAGTCAAAATAGGCTATCTATATTCCTGATCTGTTGAACTATACTCTGCGTAAATCTGTCAAAACCCGGGGCTTTTTCAGGCTTCAATTCTTGTGTTACTTTTTCCACTTTAATATTCGTAATAATTGCTCATCCTCCGAATTTACATAATCATAATTTATATGCTCGTCTTCTCGTTGAAAATTGATGTGCCGCTAGAATTATTTTTATTTCTTCTTTCTTTATACTTAATATTTCCTTCATATCTTTCAATCCTTCTGGTGTGATATTTTAGTATTTTATTCTTTATCAAGGAGTATATATTACCAAACGTATCCTTAATTGTAACCTTTCAACGAATTCATTAAATTTATCCCTTTTTGCCTTCAATATTTTATCTTCTATACTTAGCTCTCTCTAATTTATATTTAATTTGTAACTCAAGGCGTTTCTGATGTTCCATCTCCTTCTGATATAACCTTCTACGAGCTCTTACCTTACTTCTTATTGTAGTCAAATTAGGATCCCACCAATATGCATTTCTTCGTGGCTTTCCCCTTTTATAGCTACACTTTTACATAACAAGTCTAAGTCGTAATTTTAACTGTGATACGCATTCTTCGCTATTTTTATCTATTAATGCTTCCCTCCATTTCTCCGTTCATTTTCCTGAGTTTAACCTGAAAGTTTATCCATTGGATATTTTTCCTATCCCATCTTTTCCTGAAGTAATCTTCCCGTCTCTAAACAATCTAGCGTTATGGTCAAGATAATAGTGTTATGATCTGTCAGTGTATATTATCAATTACAGCCCAGTTCTTTATTTCTGTTTCACTAAAGCCAAATGTGATAGTCAGGTCTATCCACCCAAGTCCGAAAGGACCGCAGTAGGTCGGCAGACTATCCGGGTCATTATGTATAATACCCTCTACGTAGTAACCATTTCCAATATCATCGTGCCGCGTAGATCTGTGGGTCTCTGCCCCCAAGTTGTTGATTTAGCATTTAAATCACCCAGTAGTAAGACTTTTTCATCTTTAAATTTTCTTAAAATTTCTTTGATATAGGTTATGTGAGGTTCTGTTCTATCATTATTTACATTTTTGCACTGGCGGTATATACGCTGAAATAACAATAAAATTAAAGTTTTAAGTATTCACGCTAGCCGCCACTACGTTTTCAGTAACATGTATCTATACAATTTTAATTCTCTTGTTCAGTATAATTACTGCTCTAGCATCCTTGTAAAGTGTGAATTAGGCGAAAATCGCCTGTTAAACCAGCTACTTTTCTTTTTGAAAGGTAGGGTTCATTTATTGAGACGACGTCCCAATTATGTTCAATGAAGTCTATAGAAGTTGTGCCGCTGCTGTATAAGAATTATTTATATTTAGATGCGCCACATTAATACAAGCAGTTGAGGTATTATCCATAGTCAGTTGCGATTTTATTCGCTCCAACTCGGTGCTGTAAAATTGGTACCTCATATCAGTGGGCTTGTGGTCGGTATCTACTTTAATTCTGCTCGTTTAAATTTAACCTTTTTGCAATTCGAACAGCATTTGTCATTTGCACAATCCTTCATTCACGACCTTCTCTACCACAGTTCTTACAAGTCGGTATTTCTGCTTTACAATATTTTATTGGGTGACCGAATTTCAACATCTAAAACAGACTCTTGGTCGTACATAATCCTTGAAATTAAAGCATTCCCACTCTAACTTAAGTTTTAAGATCCTTAATTCTCTTATATACTTCTCCTGTTTACACCAATTATCCAATTAGTCCCTCTTTCCATTTTATATTTCGTTATCACCTTGGTTCTACGTCTTCCAATTCTTCATTAAATTTTATCAGTTGTCAATAAACTCTTTATCTTCATAGTCCTTCTAACAGTGTATATATTATATTAGGGTTCTTTTTCCTTGGTTTTCAACTTTAAATTCTGTTCTCAGTTTAGCATTTTTCCCCATTTCTTCTATAATTTTTTCGATGTCTTCTTCTTTTCAAACCCAAATAGGATCCCCTCTATTTATTCTCCTACTAGTCACGGCTCCTTTAAATTTACCCGGATCTATATTTTCTGCACCGTTAGTCTCGTTTCAATGGATGTTTGTTCTGCATTTGGATTTGCGATTAGTGCTTTTCTTTTCCTGTCTTTTCTAGATTTGGACCTTGATCTTGATCTAGATTTTGGTTGACTTCATCTGGTATGTTTAACAACTTCCTCGACTTTTTCCTCTCATGTAATATTCCTCTAACGAATTGTGTGTGTGCTTGTTGCTTCTTAAAAAGAGTGACCAATGTATTAATGTCTATCAACATCCATTTTTTTCCTGTGGCTCCAAATTGCTCAAAGCGATAGTTAACTCCGTAAACTCTCAGAATATCTTTTACAGTTTGTTCCCCGCAGCATACGCCGTATCATATCTTTCTTCCTTTTCCTTGCCCATAACCT
>OU015499.1:63185623-63228123 GCA_907164885.2 Dolomedes plantarius
TCGCCCCCGTGGTCGCTCGGTCAAAATTGAGGTGGCATCTGACTAAATCGGACTCTAAACCTTCTGATGCTGTTACAAACCGGATTTTTGTTTTACCCTCTGATTATTTTAAATTATTTGCTTATTTTTATTGACAAAGTTTCTATTTTTCTGAACTAATTGAATATCAGTTATAAAATTTAAAAAAAAGTCCACAGTATCAAATGAAGTATTTTTGAGAATTGGGCAAAATTTCAAGGTTTAACTGTATATAGTTTGTTAAAAAAGTGTACCTAACTGTTCAATAGTAGATATTTTTTTTGAAAAAAAATCATGTTTCAGATGCCATTTAAAAAAATTATAAACAATATAAATTTTAATTAGCATAAAACTACTATTATCAAATGCTAATTTGATGCATGAAAGATTGATTTTATTATGTGAATACTGGAGATAGATATAAGTGTTTAGATAGTTTTCCAGTCTTCTTCGTTTTTGACCATTGCAGATTTCTTGGTCCCCTGGATTTCTTTTATGGTTTTGACACCTATCCTCTAGGCCACGAGAGGGTAGCTGCATTGCTAGATTACGCGTGGGAGGTTGCCCTACTTACCAGCGCTTGTAGTATCCCCTAAAATGTTAAACAAATTTATTTTTCTATATAACATTTTACTGAAAGATTTTAGTGATAGGAAATTAAAGTGTTTAAATTTTTTTCATTTAACACTGTCGATAAACAATTGAATGATTGTCATGTGACCATATGATGGTGAAGAAAATAGATATCAATTCCCATAGGGGAGGTTTACTCCATATTTAAGGAAAGTACATTAGGGAATGTTTAACTCCATATGTAGTATTGTGTATTTTGCGAATTATAATGTATATTATAATATATATTATGATGTGTAAATTATGTATTCATTTGGTATTGTTATGCAATGAAAAACATGAAAAAATTATACATCGTACTTCTTTTTTCGTACACTGGAATGTACAAATATTAGCATCTGTTTCTACTAGTGTTTCTAAATATTTTCCTAACCTTGTTCCCTTGGTAAAATGTTTTAACTGATCCTACCAGGACGAATCCATAGAGATTATGCCAATCACAGTGAGTGTTTAATTCATTTTAATTCAGTCATATCAAAGGAAAATGACTGAAAAACATTACAGGAATTTTTTTGTAAGTCAAAAAAACTGTTAATGCTTGACGGGGAAAAATTGAAATTTTCGAATCAATTCCTTTTACATGCAGTTTGGGGTGCTAAAGGAAAGTGACGTTAGAAAGTCTGCGTAGACGTTCAAAATTTATCTTGTTGCTAAACCCCCTGGACTATAAAATGTTTGACCAGGTCCATAAGGCTCTACTTGGAAATGCCACATTTCTTAGTGTTATAACTCACGGATTCTGAAACTTATCTCTCTATCCAATCACTTTTTTCCCTCCTTTTTCTACTTGCCAATTGAAATCCACTTTACAGACAGTCAATGTTTTCACCCTCCAAAGTACTGACCGAATCAAGGTCAAGGTTATGCGTTTCATGAGAGACCTAGCAGAAAACTGAAGCAGTTAAGAGCTTTAAACCTCAATCGGAAAAGGGGGAAAAACAATCATAAAAGGGGTTTCTGAAATAAAATTCGTCAAATGCAACCTAGAAATGGGAAATGACCGAATCATACGCTGATTCACTTTTTGTGAAGCATTTCGAGATCCAGGAGACGTCCAATGAGAACACTTCATTTCACCCTCCAACGTTCTGACCGAAACATCTTTGTGATGCTTTTCTGGTGGAGGCGGAGTCAATAGCTGTCTGAAAGCTGGTCTTCAGTTGGCAGGTAGAGAGAGGAGGAAGAAAAGAGTTTGGATAGAGAGATAAGATTCAGAATCCGTGAGTTCTAGTAAAACTAGGAAATCGTGCAAATTCAAAAGGATTTACCCAGAGACAAACAATAAGTGCTAGAAGGAAGTTTAAGGATTGTAAATAGATTATTTTATTTTATAAAAATTTAATAGTTTTTAGCCTTGGCAAAGCCAAGTATAGTTTTTTAATTTTTTTATATTGTATTTAAATGACGAGAACAAAGAATATTAAGACGAAAGACTCAGGATGGCACGAGGCCTTTTTCTTTTTCCATAAGAGGAATCGAGGCAATGCTTTTCATATTACGATAAAACAGTTCTGGTAAGGTTTTTCATAAAAGAGGAAATGAAGTAGTAGCGGTTCCGGAAGTTGTCCTCTCAAAGGGTTTCGTAAAGAAATGCTTAAGTTTGCTGTGTACAAACCTTATTCGATCCGCTTAATATTAACCTATGGAGAAAATTTGTCTACTATTTGCAGCTACATAAATACTGAAAATCGAATAAAAATGGTTCTTTCAGATAGACTGAAATTTTCTGCACACTGCAACAGGATTCATTTTAGAAATTTCGTCCACTGAAGGAATTGGTGAGCGTATAAAACACACTAGACCAGATATTTGGCCCCGAATAATTTAAAATTTAAAATAATATTTGAATTCTTTTTTAAACCAAAAATGCCCCAAGGTGTAAAAATTTTTTTCCTATTTCGGAGTAACATTAAAAAAAGATCTTTCAATCCAAATCGGGAATCCTTCGACTCGTTTTCTCCGTAGGTTAGAAAATTTAAGGCGACAATGGATCTTCAGATTGACAAAAATATGTCCCCAAAAATATGTCATTTTCTATCAGAAAATGATTCTGCAACTCATTAGCTTTAAATTAAAAAAAAGTATGTTGATCCGATCATTATTAACCGAGTTATAAGTATTTTTTCAAACGCAAACAATGGAAATGTTACGTTAAATTAAAACTTTAAATGTATTTTTCTCAAAACAAGTTTTCATGTCGTTTCGGTAAGTTCAAAATGATTCATGCGTCATAATTTTTCTTCAATTTTAGTAAAATTTCATAAAATGATTATTTATATTATTTAGAAGAAAACTTACTAATAAATTCATTATACTATTTTAAAACAACTTAAAATTTTTACAATAAGAAAAAATTTATAAAATTTTGCATAAAATGACTTTTTTTATCGATTTCTTTTCTAGTTTTTATAAATATGACTGTAAATCAAATATTGCTATTAACTTTTATTATGACTATATAAAGCTATTTTAAGAGAGAAAATTAGATATCTGAGACAAAAATTAATACGCATGGAGCATTTTTAAATAGAGTAATTAACAAACAGATTTTAATTAATATCTTAATTAATTAAATTCTGACTTTTTTTATTTAGAATTTTCATCTCTAAACAACAGTGTATAGGTATAGAAAATTTCATAGCAATTGGTTGATAAATAAAATAAAATTTTTCATGGTCCATTTTCGCCTTAATGAGCGATCCAATAGTGTAATTACACAACAGCCTTAACCTTGTGCAAAGTAAATAATCATGTGTAAAATCTCTTTCGCGAGTACTAATAGAATAATATTTGAAAAGAGGGCTCGATATTGCCTAGTGGTAGTGCATTGAAATTCGGACTGGACGTGCTCTGCTCAAATTCCAACGAACGCCATTAAATACCTTTTTGATTAGGCCGTATATATGGGCACGTTAAGTCCGTAGACCGGAGATTCCGACTATGAGGTCAGTGGGTGAAAGTACGAACTCTCCAGATGGCTCCCCGGGGGGGGGGGGGCGGGGCAATGCCCTCTCAATTAAACTTTGCAAAAAAAAAAAAAGATAACACCAGGGAGTAATATTTTTCGCCTACAAGGTGCCCCTGCAGAAAGCAAACAACGTTTCTCGCGGATTAAGTGTGGATGCCTTCATTCGCTAGTGCCCCGAATCGGCAATCGATGACGATAACTTTTGATCAGCTCTAAAAGTTTAGAAAAAGTTCTAAATATTCCTATCATTAAAAGCTTTTTTTGCCTAAGAAGCCTCCTTCATATGGATGTGTTAATTATCCCGTTCAATGTATTTACCGTCGTTAATACATTGAACGGGATAATTAACACATTATCGACCACATGGACGAATTAGTCACAGTACAGTTGAAATACACCTGTAAGCAGCTAGTTGCAACTTTTCGTATCTAACTTTTGTCGATATTAAAAAAACTTAATATCGTTTTTTTACAGTAAGTTTTACAGGAAGTTCCGCCTTAAGATTTACAGTAAGTTTAAACAAGTAACTTTTTAAATCTCTTTTATCAGTTGTCGAAAGACAGTGTAAAAAGATATCATTTAGTATATTGTAACAAGATCAAAAGTAATCAGTGGCGGATCATCGCACAGGATCAAGAACCTCGCGCTTGTTCTCCTCCGAACGTTAGCAGCACTAAAAGATACATTCTGAGACCCTCGAAAATATACCACCTTCACCTAGACAATTTACTGCTTGTCGAACAAACGGCGTATTATATGCTTTTAATAATTAGTAACTGAAAAATATAGTTACCTTTTAGACGTGAGAAAATATCTTAAGTCATAAATAATATTTACTAATAGTATTTAAAACAAGAAAGGGGTCCGAGGCAGGGTTGTGGTAGGGCGTCGTCTTTTGGTACTGAGGGTCCTCGGATCGAATCCCGAGAATAATCTTTAACATTTTGAGGGGCGCCGTTTGCAAAGTGCAAACGCCTAAAACTAGTCTTTTTTCCCTTGCATTCAATGTATTCCAGTTAAATGAGCAGAAAAGTGGTCATTACTGCCATCTGTTATCAGTTTAAAGTAGTAAAAACATTTTTCAGCCCTTCATTGGAAATTTTTTCAAAATTCTTTAGGTTAAAAAAAATCGGGAAAAAATCTGCAAGGTGCAAACGGGGGAGGTTATTGCCCCTGAAAGGGTTAATACATTCGTATCTAGGCCAGATAAGGGCACGTTATATCCGTAAACCGGAAAGTCCTTCTATGACGTCAGTGAGGGTGGAAGAAGGTACGATACCCCAGATGTAAACCCCGGGGGTGCTCGGTCAAAACTGAGGTTGCACCTGGCTAAATAGGACTCCAATGCTTGTGGTGTCGTTATAAACTCACTCGTCAGCCCTGACGCCTATATGGACCTGCTCTGGGATAATTCCGTCCAGGAGGCATAAGCAACAACAACAAAACAAGAAAGTATCAGAAAAGATAATACTTTGGGGGCTGCAAAGGTTTTATCTACCACTTAACATAAATCAATACAGAAACTACCAAAAATTGCTCGAAGGAGAATTTTTTTAACAATCTGAGTCGGGGTATGAACTATGTCTTCATTTTCATACATCTCTGTGTATCATAACGTCCTTTTAAATTTTTATCGAGAGTGTTAATTGAAAATACTTTCAAACATTTTAATTTCTTACCACTTATATTTTTTAGTTAATATTATGATAAAAAACGAAATCACTGTTTAGTATCTACCGTATTAACTCGCATAAATTAATAGAAACGCCCAGCACCCTGTAGTGTGCCTATGGTGTTAAATTCTAAAAAAAATGCCCCAAAAATCTTTGCCTCTCATATTGTATTAGCATAATAAAATCATTGAAATACACAACTGATATATTTTATTACCCCCGATTGATAAATTTCATACACGATTACTAAAATTCTCGAATACCCTTCAATATGGAATAGAAACTCTTACCAGGTGTGGATAGATGTTTTCACTACCATCAGATGCGGACATTCAGCACTTCCTATATTTAGGGAGGATGAAGGATTAATAAATTGATTAATACGTTTTATTATAATCTTTGATAACAAGGAAGATTATGTATTTCTTAGGTGACTGTGAATCGTTGTAATATGAAAAGAAAAGGTACATTTTCGTGAACAGCATTCTGTCATCTTCATTTCGAACAAAAATCCATTTGGTAGAAAATGTTAAAATCCTTCTACATATGAAAATCCAAATATTTTTTCCGCCATAAAATTTGAGCTTTCTATACAGGGTGTTCATGAAATTGGAATTTAGCCGAATATATGATCAAATCATATAAACATTAAAACACCTTTTTAAGTCTTTGGGAGTAGGCAGAGACAAACGAGACGCAATTAGATTAGACTAAAATGGAGAACATTACCACATTCACTATTTCCAAATTTACGTTACATGAAATATCTAATAATCTTAACATATAAGTAATATTTATTAATAGTATTGAGAACAAGAAGGCCTCAAAACAAGAGAGCGCTTGTGGTACGATCCATCCAGATGTCGCCCCCGTGGTCGCTCGGTCAAAATTGAGGTGGCATCTGACTAAATCGGACTCTAAACCTTCTGATGCTGTTACAAACCGGATTTTTGTTTTACCCTCTGATTATTTTAAATTATTTGCTTATTTTTATTGACAAAGTTTCTATTTTTCTGAACTAATTGAATATCAGTTATAAAATTTAAAAAAAAGTCCACAGTATCAAATGAAGTATTTTTGAGAATTGGGCAAAATTTCAAGGTTTAACTGTATATAGTTTGTTAAAAAAGTGTACCTAACTGTTCAATAGTAGATATTTTTTTTGAAAAAAAATCATGTTTCAGATGCCATTTAAAAAAATTATAAACAATATAAATTTTAATTAGCATAAAACTACTATTATCAAATGCTAATTTGATGCATGAAAGATTGATTTTATTATGTGAATACTGGAGATAGATATAAGTGTTTAGATAGTTTTCCAGTCTTCTTCGTTTTTGACCATTGCAGATTTCTTGGTCCCCTGGATTTCTTTTATGGTTTTGACACCTATCCTCTAGGCCACGAGAGGGTAGCTGCATTGCTAGATTACGCGTGGGAGGTTGCCCTACTTACCAGCGCTTGTAGTATCCCCTAAAATGTTAAACAAATTTATTTTTCTATATAACATTTTACTGAAAGATTTTAGTGATAGGAAATTAAAGTGTTTAAATTTTTTTCATTTAACACTGTCGATAAACAATTGAATGATTGTCATGTGACCATATGATGGTGAAGAAAATAGATATCAATTCCCATAGGGGAGGTTTACTCCATATTTAAGGAAAGTACATTAGGGAATGTTTAACTCCATATGTAGTATTGTGTATTTTGCGAATTATAATGTATATTATAATATATATTATGATGTGTAAATTATGTATTCATTTGGTATTGTTATGCAATGAAAAACATGAAAAAATTATACATCGTACTTCTTTTTTCGTACACTGGAATGTACAAATATTAGCATCTGTTTCTACTAGTGTTTCTAAATATTTTCCTAACCTTGTTCCCTTGGTAAAATGTTTTAACTGATCCTACCAGGACGAATCCATAGAGATTATGCCAATCACAGTGAGTGTTTAATTCATTTTAATTCAGTCATATCAAAGGAAAATGACTGAAAAACATTACAGGAATTTTTTTGTAAGTCAAAAAAACTGTTAATGCTTGACGGGGAAAAATTGAAATTTTCGAATCAATTCCTTTTACATGCAGTTTGGGGTGCTAAAGGAAAGTGACGTTAGAAAGTCTGCGTAGACGTTCAAAATTTATCTTGTTGCTAAACCCCCTGGACTATAAAATGTTTGACCAGGTCCATAAGGCTCTACTTGGAAATGCCACATTTCTTAGTGTTATAACTCACGGATTCTGAAACTTATCTCTCTATCCAATCACTTTTTTCCCTCCTTTTTCTACTTGCCAATTGAAATCCACTTTACAGACAGTCAATGTTTTCACCCTCCAAAGTACTGACCGAATCAAGGTCAAGGTTATGCGTTTCATGAGAGACCTAGCAGAAAACTGAAGCAGTTAAGAGCTTTAAACCTCAATCGGAAAAGGGGGAAAAACAATCATAAAAGGGGTTTCTGAAATAAAATTCGTCAAATGCAACCTAGAAATGGGAAATGACCGAATCATACGCTGATTCACTTTTTGTGAAGCATTTCGAGATCCAGGAGACGTCCAATGAGAACACTTCATTTCACCCTCCAACGTTCTGACCGAAACATCTTTGTGATGCTTTTCTGGTGGAGGCGGAGTCAATAGCTGTCTGAAAGCTGGTCTTCAGTTGGCAGGTAGAGAGAGGAGGAAGAAAAGAGTTTGGATAGAGAGATAAGATTCAGAATCCGTGAGTTCTAGTAAAACTAGGAAATCGTGCAAATTCAAAAGGATTTACCCAGAGACAAACAATAAGTGCTAGAAGGAAGTTTAAGGATTGTAAATAGATTATTTTATTTTATAAAAATTTAATAGTTTTTAGCCTTGGCAAAGCCAAGTATAGTTTTTTAATTTTTTTATATTGTATTTAAATGACGAGAACAAAGAATATTAAGACGAAAGACTCAGGATGGCACGAGGCCTTTTTCTTTTTCCATAAGAGGAATCGAGGCAATGCTTTTCATATTACGATAAAACAGTTCTGGTAAGGTTTTTCATAAAAGAGGAAATGAAGTAGTAGCGGTTCCGGAAGTTGTCCTCTCAAAGGGTTTCGTAAAGAAATGCTTAAGTTTGCTGTGTACAAACCTTATTCGATCCGCTTAATATTAACCTATGGAGAAAATTTGTCTACTATTTGCAGCTACATAAATACTGAAAATCGAATAAAAATGGTTCTTTCAGATAGACTGAAATTTTCTGCACACTGCAACAGGATTCATTTTAGAAATTTCGTCCACTGAAGGAATTGGTGAGCGTATAAAACACACTAGACCAGATATTTGGCCCCGAATAATTTAAAATTTAAAATAATATTTGAATTCTTTTTTAAACCAAAAATGCCCCAAGGTGTAAAAATTTTTTTCCTATTTCGGAGTAACATTAAAAAAAGATCTTTCAATCCAAATCGGGAATCCTTCGACTCGTTTTCTCCGTAGGTTAGAAAATTTAAGGCGACAATGGATCTTCAGATTGACAAAAATATGTCCCCAAAAATATGTCATTTTCTATCAGAAAATGATTCTGCAACTCATTAGCTTTAAATTAAAAAAAAGTATGTTGATCCGATCATTATTAACCGAGTTATAAGTATTTTTTCAAACGCAAACAATGGAAATGTTACGTTAAATTAAAACTTTAAATGTATTTTTCTCAAAACAAGTTTTCATGTCGTTTCGGTAAGTTCAAAATGATTCATGCGTCATAATTTTTCTTCAATTTTAGTAAAATTTCATAAAATGATTATTTATATTATTTAGAAGAAAACTTACTAATAAATTCATTATACTATTTTAAAACAACTTAAAATTTTTACAATAAGAAAAAATTTATAAAATTTTGCATAAAATGACTTTTTTTATCGATTTCTTTTCTAGTTTTTATAAATATGACTGTAAATCAAATATTGCTATTAACTTTTATTATGACTATATAAAGCTATTTTAAGAGAGAAAATTAGATATCTGAGACAAAAATTAATACGCATGGAGCATTTTTAAATAGAGTAATTAACAAACAGATTTTAATTAATATCTTAATTAATTAAATTCTGATTTTTTTATTTAGAATTTTCATCTCTAAACAACAGTGTATAGGTATAGAAAATTTCATAGCAATTGGTTTATATATAAAATAAAATTTTTCATGGTCCATTTTCGCCTTAATGAGCGATCCAATAGTGTAATTACACAACAGCCTTAACCTTGTGCAAAGTAAATAATCATGTGTAAAATCTCTTTCGCGAGTACTAATAGAATAATATTTGAAAAGAGGGCTCGATATTGCCTAGTGGTAGTGCATTGAAATTCGGACTGGACGTGCTCTGCTCAAATTCCAACGAACGCCATTAAATACCTTTTTGATTAGGCCGTATATATGGGCACGTTAAGTCCGTAGACCGGAGATTCCGACTATGAGGTCAGTGGGTGAAAGTACGAACTCTCCAGATGGCTCCCCAGGGGGGGGGGGGCGGGGCAATGCCCTCTCAATTAAACTTTGCAAAAAAAAAAAAAGATAACACCAGGGAGTAATATTTTTCGCCTACAAGGTGCCCCTGCAGAAAGCAAACAACGTTTCTCGCGGATTAAGTGTGGATGCCTTCATTCGCTAGTGCCCCGAATCGGCAATCGATGACGATAACTTTTGATCAGCTCTAAAAGTTTAGAAAAAGTTCTAAATATTCCTATCATTAAAAGCTTTTTTTGCCTAAGAAGCCTCCTTCATATGGATGTGTTAATTATCCCGTTCAATGTATTTACCGTCGTTAATACATTGAACGGGATAATTAACACATTATCGACCACATGGACGAATTAGTCACAGTACAGTTGAAATACACCTGTAAGCAGCTAGTTGCAACTTTTCGTATCTAACTTTTGTCGATATTAAAAAAAACTTAATATCGTTTTTTTACAGTAAGTTTTACAGGAAGTTCCGCCTTAAGATTTACAGTAAGTTTAAACAAGTAACTTTTTAAATCTCTTTTATCAGTTGTCGAAAGACAGTGTAAAAAGATATCATTTAGTATATTGTAACAAGATCAAAAGTAATCAGTGGCGGATCATCGCACAGGATCAAGAACCTCGCGCTTGTTCTCCTCCGAACGTTAGCAGCACTAAAAAGATACATTCTGAGACCCTCGAAAATATACCACCTTCACCTAGACAATTTACTGCTTGTCGAACAAACGGCGTATTATATGCTTTTAATAATTAGTAACTGAAAAATATAGTTACCTTTTAGACGTGAGAAAATATCTTAAGTCATAAATAATATTTACTAATAGTATTTAAAACAAGAAAGGGGTCCGAGGCAGGGTTGTGGTAGGGCGTCGTCTTTTGGTACTGAGGGTCCTCGGATCGAATCCCGAGAATAATCTTTAACATTTTGAGGGGCGCCGTTTGCAAAGTGCAAACGCCTAAAACTAGTCTTTTTTCCCTTGCATTCAATGTATTCCAGTTAAATGAGCAGAAAAGTGGTCATTACTGCCATCTGTTATCAGTTTAAAGTAGTAAAAACATTTTTCAGCCCTTCATTGGAAATTTTTTCAAAATTCTTTAGGTTAAAAAAAATCGGGAAAAAATCTGCAAGGTGCAAACGGGGGAGGTTATTGCCCCTGAAAGGGTTAATACATTCGTATCTAGGCCAGATAAGGGCACGTTATATACGTAAACCGGAAAGTCCTTCTATGACGTCAGTGAGGGTGGAAGAAGGTACGATACCCCAGATGTAAACCCCGGGGGTGCTCGGTCAAAACTGAGGTTGCACCTGGCTAAATAGGACTCCAATGCTTGTGGTGTCGTTATAAACTCACTCGTCAGCCCTGACGCCTATATGGACCTGCTCTGGGATAATTCCGTCCAGGAGGCATAAGCAACAACAACAAAACAAGAAAGTATCAGAAAAGATAATACTTTGGGGGCTGCAAAGGTTTTATCTACCACTTAACATAAATCAATACAGAAACTACCAAAAATTGCTCGAAGGAGAATTTTTTTAACAATCTGAGTCGGGGTATGAACTATGTCTTCATTTTCATACATCTCTGTGTATCATAACGTCCTTTTAAATTTTTATCGAGAGTGTTAATTGAAAATACTTTCAAACATTTTAATTTCTTACCACTTATATTTTTTAGTTAATATTATGATAAAAAACGAAATCACTGTTTAGTATCTACCGTATTAACTCGCATAAATTAATAGAAACGCCCAGCACCCTGTAGTGTGCCTATGGTGTTAAATTCTAAAAAAAATGCCCCAAAAATCTTTGCCTCTCATATTGTATCAGCATAATAAAATCATTGAAATACACAACTGATATATTTTATTACCCCCGATTGATAAATTTCATACACGATTACTAAAATTCTCGAATACCCTTCAATATGGAATAGAAACTCTTACCAGGTGTGGATAGATGTTTTCACTACCATCAGATGCGGACATTCAGCACTTCCTATATTTAGGGAGGATGAAGGATTAATAAATTGATTAATACGTTTTATTATAATCTTTGATAACAAGGAAGATTATGTATTTCTTAGGTGACTGTGAATCGTTGTAATATGAAAAGAAAAGGTACATTTTCGTGAACAGCATTCTGTCATCTTCATTTCGAACAAAAATCCATTTGGTAGAAAATGTTAAAATCCTTCTACATATGAAAATCCAAATATTTTTTCCGCCATAAAATTTGAGCTTTCTATACAGGGTGTTCATGAAATTGGAATTTAGCCGAATATATGATCAAATCATATAAACATTAAAACACCTTTTTAAGTCTTTGGGAGTAGGCAGAGACAAACGAGACGCAATTAGATTAGACTAAAATGGAGAACATTACCACATTCACTATTTCCAAATTTACGTTACATGAAATATCTAATAATCTTAACATATAAGTAATATTTATTAATAGTATTGAGAACAAGAAGGCCTCAAAACAAGAGAGCGCTTGTGGTACGATCCATCCAGATGTCGCCCCCGTGGTCGCTCGGTCAAAATTGAGGTGGCATCTGACTAAATCGGACTCTAAACCTTCTGATGCTGTTACAAACCGGATTTTTGTTTTACCCTCTGATTATTTTAAATTATTTGCTTATTTTTATTGACAAAGTTTCTATTTTTCTGAACTAATTGAATATCAGTTATAAAATTTAAAAAAAAGTCCACAGTATCAAATGAAGTATTTTTGAGAATTGGGCAAAATTTCAAGGTTTAACTGTATATAGTTTGTTAAAAAAGTGTACCTAACTGTTCAATAGTAGATATTTTTTTTGAAAAAAAATCATGTTTCAGATGCCATTTAAAAAAATTATAAACAATATAAATTTTAATTAGCATAAAACTACTATTATCAAATGCTAATTTGATGCATGAAAGATTGATTTTATTATGTGAATACTGGAGATAGATATAAGTGTTTAGATAGTTTTCCAGTCTTCTTCGTTTTTGACCATTGCAGATTTCTTGGTCCCCTGGATTTCTTTTATGGTTTTGACACCTATCCTCTAGGCCACGAGAGGGTAGCTGCATTGCTAGATTACGCGTGGGAGGTTGCCCTACTTACCAGCGCTTGTAGTATCCCCTAAAATGTTAAACAAATTTATTCTTCTATATAACATTTTACTGAAAGATTTTAGTGATAGGAAATTAAAGTGTTTAAATTTTTTTCATTTAACACTGTCGATAAACAATTGAATGATTGTCATGTGACCATATGATGGTGAAGAAAATAGATATCAATTCCCATAGGGGAGGTTTACTCCATATTTAAGGAAAGTACATTAGGGAATGTTTAACTCCATATGTAGTATTGTGTATTTTGCGAATTATAATGTATATTATAATATATATTATGATGTGTAAATTATGTATTCATTTGGTATTGTTATGCAATGAAAAACATGAAAAAATTATACATCGTACTTCTTTTTTCGTACACTGGAATGTACAAATATTAGCATCTGTTTCTACTAGTGTTTCTAAATATTTTCCTAACCTTGTTCCCTTGGTAAAATGTTTTAACTGATCCTACCAGGACGAATCCATAGAGATTATGCCAATCACAGTGAGTGTTTAATTCATTTTAATTCAGTCATATCAAAGGAAAATGACTGAAAAACATTACAGGAATTTTTTTGTAAGTCAAAAAAACTGTTAATGCTTGACGGGGAAAAATTGAAATTTTCGAATCAATTCCTTTTACATGCAGTTTGGGGTGCTAAAGGAAAGTGACGTTAGAAAGTCTGCGTAGACGTTCAAAATTTATCTTGTTGCTAAACCCCCTGGACTATAAAATGTTTGACCAGGTCCATAAGGCTCTACTTGGAAATGCCACATTTCTTAGTGTTATAACTCACGGATTCTGAAACTTATCTCTCTATCCAATCACTTTTTTCCCTCCTTTTTCTACTTGCCAATTGAAATCCACTTTACAGACAGTCAATGTTTTCACCCTCCAAAGTACTGACCGAATCAAGGTCAAGGTTATGCGTTTCATGAGAGACCTAGCAGAAAACTGAAGCAGTTAAGAGCTTTAAACCTCAATCGGAAAAGGGGGAAAAACAATCATAAAAGGGGTTTCTGAAATAAAATTCGTCAAATGCAACCTAGAAATGGGAAATGACCGAATCATACGCTGATTCACTTTTTGTGAAGCATTTCGAGATCCAGGAGACGTCCAATGAGAACACTTCATTTCACCCTCCAACGTTCTGACCGAAACATCTTTGTGATGCTTTTCTGGTGGAGGCGGAGTCAATAGCTGTCTGAAAGCTGGTCTTCAGTTGGCAGGTAGAGAGAGGAGGAAGAAAAGAGTTTGGATAGAGAGATAAGATTCAGAATCCGTGAGTTCTAGTAAAACTAGGAAATCGTGCAAATTCAAAAGGATTTACCCAGAGACAAACAATAAGTGCTAGAAGGAAGTTTAAGGATTGTAAATAGATTATTTTATTTTATAAAAATTTAATAGTTTTTAGCCTTGGCAAAGCCAAGTATAGTTTTTTAATTTTTTTATATTGTATTTAAATGACGAGAACAAAGAATATTAAGACGAAAGACTCAGGATGGCACGAGGCCTTTTTCTTTTTCCATAAGAGGAATCGAGGCAATGCTTTTCATATTACGATAAAACAGTTCTAGTAAGGTTTTTCATAAAAGAGGAAATGAAGTAGTAGCGGTTCCGGAAGTTGTCCTCTCAAAGGGTTTCGTAAAGAAATGCTTAAGTTTGCTGTGTACAAACCTTATTCGATCCGCTTAATATTAACCTATGGAGAAAATTTGTCTACTATTTGCAGCTACATAAATACTGAAAATCGAATAAAAATGGTTCTTTCAGATAGACTGAAATTTTCTGCACACTGCAACAGGATTCATTTTAGAAATTTCGTCCACTGAAGGAATTGGTGAGCGTATAAAACACACTAGACCAGATATTTGGCCCCGAATAATTTAAAATTTAAAATAATATTTGAATTCTTTTTTAAACCAAAAATGCCCCAAGGTGTAAAAATTTTTTTCCTATTTCGGAGTAACATTAAAAAAAGATCTTTCAATCCAAATCGGGAATCCTTCGACTCGTTTTCTCCGTAGGTTAGAAAATTTAAGGCGACAATGGATCTTCAGATTGACAAAAATATGTCCCCAAAAATATGTCATTTTCTATCAGAAAATGATTCTGCAACTCATTAGCTTTAAATTAAAAAAAAGTATGTTGATCCGATCATTATTAACCGAGTTATAAGTATTTTTTCAAACGCAAACAATGGAAATGTTACGTTAAATTAAAACTTTAAATGTATTTTTCTCAAAACAAGTTTTCATGTCGTTTCGGTAAGTTCAAAATGATTCATGCGTCATAATTTTTCTTCAATTTTAGTAATATTTCATAAAATGATTATTTATATTATTTAGAAGAAAACTTACTAATAAATTCATTATACTATTTTAAAACAACTTAAAATTTTTACAATAAGAAAAAATTTATAAAATTTTGCATAAAATGACTTTTTTTATCGATTTCTTTTCTAGTTTTTATAAAGATGACTGTAAATCAAATATTGCTATTAACTTTTATTATGACTATATAAAGCTATTTTAAGAGAGAAAATTAGATATCTGAGACAAAAATTAATACGCATGGAGCATTTTTAAATAGAGTAATTAACAAACAGATTTTAATTAATATCTTAATTAATTAAATTCTGATTTTTTTTATTTAGAATTTTCATCTCTAAACAACAGTGTATAGGTATAGAAAATTTCATAGCAATTGGTTGATAAATAAAATAAAATTTTTCATGGTCCATTTTCGCCTTAATGAGCGATCCAATAGTGTAATTACACAACAGCCTTAACCTTGTGCAAAGTAAATAATCATGTGTAAAATCTCTTTCGCGAGTACTAATAGAATAATATTTGAAAAGAGGGCTCGATATTGCCTAGTGGTAGTGCATTGAAATTCGGACTGGACGTGCTCTGCTCAAATTCCAACGAACGCCATTAAATACCTTTTTGATTAGGCCGTATATATGGGCACGTTAAGTCCGTAGACAGGAGATTCCGACTATGAGGTCAGTGGGTGAAAGTACGAACTCTCCAGATGGCTCCCCAGGGGGGGGGGGGGAATGCCCTCTCAATTAAACTTTGGAAAAAAAAAAAAAGATAACACCAGGGAGTAATATTTTTCGCCTACAAGGTGCCCCTGCAGAAAGCAAACAACGTTTCTCGCGGATTAAGTGTGGATGCCTTCATTCGCTAGTGCCCCGAATCGGCAATCGATAACGATAACTTTTGATCAGCTCTAAAAGTTTAGAAAAAGTTCTAAATATTCCTATCATTAAAAGCTTTTCTTGCCTAAGAAGCCTCCTTCATATGGATGTGTTAATTATCCCGTTCAATGTATTTACCGTCGTTAATACATTGAACGGGATAATTAACACATTATCGACCACATGGACGAATTAGTCACAGTACAGTTGAAATACACCTCTAAGCAGCTAGTTGCAACTTTTCGTATCTAACTTTTGTCGATATTAAAAAAAACTTAATATCGTTTTTTTACAGTAAGTTTTACAGGAAGTTCCGCCTTAAGATTTACAGTAAGTTTAAACAAGTAACTTTTTAAATCTCTTTTATCAGTTGTCGAAAGACAGTGTAAAAAGATATCATTTAGTATATTGTAACAAGATCAAAAGTAATCAGTGGCGGATCATCGCACAGGATCAAGAACCTCGCGCTTGTTCTCCTCCGAAAGTTAGCAGCACTAAAAAGATACATTCTGAGACCCTCGAAAATATACCACCTTCACCTAGACAATTTACTGCTTGTCGAACAAACGGCGTATTATATGCTTTTAATAATTAGTAACTGAAAAATATAGTTACCTTTTAGACGTGAGAAAATATCTTAAGTCATAAATAATATTTACTAATAGTATTTAAAACAAGGAAGGGGTCCGAGGCAGGGTTGTGGTAGCGCGTCGTCTTTTGGTACTGAGGGTCCTCGGATCGAATCCCGAGAATAATCTTTAACATTTTGAGGGGCGCCGTTTGCAAAGTGCAAACGCCTAAAACTAGTCTTTTTTCCCTTGCATTCAATGTATTCCAGTTAAATGAGCAGAAAAGTGGTTATTACTGCCATCTGTTATCAGTTTAAAGTAGTAAAAACATTTTTCAGCCCTTCATTGGAAATTTTTTCAAAATTCTTTAGGTTAAAAAAAATCGGGAAAAAATCTGCAGGGTGCAAACGGGGGAGGTTATTGCCCCTGAAAGGGTTAATACATTCGTATCTAGGCCAGATAAGGGCACGTTATATCCGTAAACCGGAAAGTCCTTCTATGAAGTCAGTGAGGGTGGAAGAAGGTACGATACCCCAGATGTAAACCCCGGGGGTGCTCGGTCAAAACTGAGGTTGCACCTGGCTAAATAGGACTCCAATGTTTGTGGTGTCGTTATAAACTCACTCGTCAGCCCTGACGCCTATATGGACCTGCTCTGGGATAATTCCGTCCAGGAGGCATAAACAACAACAACAAAACAAGAAAGTATCAAAAAAGATAATACTTTGGGGGCTGCAAAGGTTTTATCTACCACTTAACATAGATCAATACAGAAACTACCAAAAATTGCTCGAAGGAGAATTTTTTTAACAATCTGAGTCGGGGTATGAACTATGTCTTCATTTTCATACATCTCTGCGTATCATAACGTCCTTTTAAATTTTTATCGAGAGTGTTAATTGAAAATACTTTCCAACATTTTAATTTCTTACCACTTATATTTTTTAGTTAATATTATGATAAATAAACGAAATCACTGTTTAGTATCTTCCGTATTAACTCGCATAAATTAAAAGAAACGCCCAGCACCCTGTAGTGTGCCTATGGTGTTAAAATCTAAAAAAAATGCTCCAAAAATCTTTGCCTCCCATATTGTATTAGCATAATAAAATCAATGAAATACACAACTGATATATTTTATTACCCCCGATTGATAAATTTCATACACGATTACTAAAATTCTCGAATACCCTTCAATATGGAATAGAAACTCTTACCAGGTGTGGATAGATGTTTTCACTACCATCAGATGCGGACATTCAGCACTTCCTATATTTAGGGAGGATGAAGGATTAATAAATTGATTAATACGTTTTATTATAATCTTTGATAACAAGGAAGATTATGTATTTCTTAGGTGACTGTGAATCGTTGTAATATGAAAAGAAAAGGTACATTTTCGTGAACAGCATTCTGTCATCTTCATTTCGAACAAAAATCCATTTGGTTAAAAATGTTAAAATCCTTCTACATATGAAAATCCAAATATTTTTTCCGCCATAAAATTTGAGCTTTCTATACAGGGTGTTCATGAAATTGGAATTTAGCCGAATATATGATCAAATCATATAAACATTAAAACACCTTTTTAAGTCTTTGGGAGTAGGCAGAGACAAACGAGACGCAATTAGATTAGACTAAAATGGAGAATATTACCACATTCACTATTTCCAAATTTACGTTACATGAAATATCTAATAATCTTAACATATAAGTAATATTTATTAATAGTATTGAGAACAAGAAGGCCTCAAAACAAGAGAGCGCTTGTGGTACGATCCATCCAGATGTCGCCCCCGTGGTCGCTCGGTCAAAATTGAGGTGGCATCTGACTAAATCGGACACTAAACCTTCTGATGCTGTTACAAACCGGAGCCTCAGTCGGCCGAATGGCTAGGGCGCTGGGTTTCGGTACCAGAGTCTAGCCTCGACCCTTGGCCTGGATCTTTATAGCCGTTCGGAATCGGACCTTTATAGCCGTTCGGAACCTTTATACCCTTTAACGTTCAGCGGTTTCATACCGAAACCACACATTGAACATTTGTTTTATCACGATTTCTTCAGAATAAATGCATGGATTTTGAACTTTCATTCCTTTTCTTTACACTAGATGACAGCACTACACTTTAAATCTAGCATATTTACTTCAGATGGAGTTAAAATGTGAAGTGACTTCAAATTTCTATTATTGTACTAGCTTTAAAAATATGAAAATGTTCTTAAATTTTAAATTTTAGCACATGGACTTATTATAGACCATCTTAATTAAAAATTACATCTTTCAGTTATTTAAATAAATTAAAAGACGAGTCGGAAACGCAAAAGTGTGGTCCAGTGTGGTCCAGTGTGGTTCCAGTGTGAAACCACACTCCAGTAACGGTCGAATTCTATCTACATGTATGTATGTGTGAACAAGCGTGCGTGCGTGCATAAGTGTATATTTTTATATATTTTCTCCTTATAAATATAGATAATTTATATGTGCTACACATTGTATTCATGAATACTCTTATTTTTAGTAAATATAGTAAAATGCAATCTATCTTATATGAAAATTTATATGAAAATTATTTTTTTTAAAAATTTAATAAATTTTTTAATAAATTTTTTTATATAAAAAACGTTTTTTATGTAAAAAAAGTTTTATTATTTGAATTTCTTAATTACTGTCCGACCACAGTACGAAGAACCACGGTTGGCATAGTGCCAAGACGATTCTATCACGCTGTAGGTAACGCTGCTGAGGAAGGAGGGGGAAAAGTCTCGTATTCTCTCGACATTCTTTAGAATCGGTTACTAACTGCGCTTGCTTTTTCCTCGTCTGTTATTTTGATTATTATATTAAAATTAATGGATCCTTTACCCAACACAACTGCTCGGAATAAGCCGTTCCGTAGTGATTGTAAACGTATAATACACAATGAAATTAAATTGTGTGATAAAGGAGCACTAGAAGGAAATGTTATTGTTCCACTTTCGCAATCCCCAAAGAGAGCTAGTGAAATGACCGGGATATCAATGTCCAGTGTAAAAAGAATACGCAGAGAAGCAAAGGGTGAAGAAACTCCAAAATTTGAATCTCCGAGGAAACGTCAGAAAAAAAAGAACCACCGAAAACGTAACTTTAGATAATTTTGATTGTGATGTAATCCGAAAATATCCACTCCTATAACACTCCTATTTTTTAAATAAATTTGCTTCTTCCTTTTTATTATTTTGAAATTATTATTCACATATTCGATCAAAAATAAAGTTTTAAAAAATAACTTTAAAATTGCGAACAAAAAGCAGTCTGAAATACATTCCGTATTTCATAAACAAACACATCCGAAAATATGATGTTTACCCCTATTTTCTAAGTAGACTAGCTTTTCAGACGCATGCGTAACAGCTTCCAGGGACCTTGCTTCCGTGGTCGGACAGTATTCTTGTCGCAGACTCCATGGTTTACCATGGTTTTCACTCGTTGTTTGATTTACCTTTGTTGACTCCTGCCACATTTCGCGAGATAACTTTTTGATGTTTGGCAACACGCAATTAAATTTTGAGTTTTATTCTTTTCTTTTAATATTGTTATGTTAAGATACGGCGCCTGTTGGTGAGTATATTTTTCGGTCCCGTTTTTAAGGCGGGAAGTATGTAACTTTGGTCTAAATTAATATATATATAAAGTTGTGTGTGTGTCATTAGTAATCTGAATGAAACATTTTAATATTTCTCGATATTATATGAGTACCTAAAGAATAACATCACAGGATCTGTTTCATTTAAAGGAGCTCCCCCGGGACAATGGAGGTAGGAATTTTGCTTACCCTATAAGTTCGGTGTCACTTCGAAATATTTAATTTGAAAGTTGGGCGGAGTGACAACAATTCTTGTTAAAATATATGTATTTCATGATTCTAAAATATCATTTTTTTATTCTGAACAGTTTTTTTAATTTGTTTCTTTAAGAAGGATAATAGGCCGTTACGGTTCAGTGGTTTCACTGTGAAACCATAAATTTCTCGAAAATAAAAAATGCTAATTTTTTTTGCGCTGCTTATTTATCATTAGCAACATGTCTAATAGTCATTTTTGAAATCAATTTAAAAAAAAAAAGTGTAGTGAACTTTAAAGGGTTAAAAGCAGTAGGTTCCGGTCTAATTAGCCCTCATGTAGAAAAGAGACAGTAGCGCTCTAAACCAAACCTCAGCCCGCAAAGCCTATATGGACCTGGTATGGAACTTTCCCGCCAGGGGGCATTAGAAGCAACAAAAACAACAACGCTTCCGTGTAATTCAGCAAGATTTAACGAGTTTACATTTTTCATGCTTTGAAACCTTTGCAGCAATAGTTAAAATGCTTTCTGCTGAGAATATCTTTGTGCCTGGTCGTGTAACGGGAACGAAGGTTAGGGGGACTACTGCTTTGATAAGAGTTGAAAGCAATAAATGCAGTAAGTCTCAAAAATGCAAGTTTCTTATCAGCTAAGAGGATTTCATGCATTTCATGATTCTTAAACATGCCCGGCCCATTTTACTGTTAAAATTCAATGAGATCTCATTTTTTTTAATATAAAATAATTTCATTTTCAATGATAAACCATTAGACACAGATTCGCATTTTTAAATAGTTATTAACAGTTGAAAACGTAAGACTTACTGTATTTTTCACTTGTTTAACATAACGACTATTTTTTTTTGTACAACATTAATAATTTTTTTAAACCTTAATACTGACTAGTTGGTACCCATGAAAACATGACGGCTAGATAGTAAATAAATGTACTAATACACAAATTATACTTAACACATCAATGCCAAATGTTGAAAATCATAATAATGCGCAGAAACAAATTAATGTTTAAGCGACCTCGTGCTTAGTGAGTACCTAAAGCTAGATTTAAAATTGTCACTGAGCATGCGCAGAAAGCAAATTTTTAATTGTAAATTATCGCTAATTAAACAGCGCGAAATAAACAATTTCCACCAGGTTTTATCTTATATTTCACAAACATAATTATCATAAAAATAAAAATGGCAGAGAGAGATCTAGAGAGGCTCCTGAGCATTGAAACACATCATTGAGCATGCGCAGAAACAATTAGTTTCTAAAGCCAGATTGAAACACATCATTGAGCATGCGCAGAAATCAAATTTTAATTGTAAATTATAGCTCATTAACAAAAATTGCAGTTACAAAAACCAAATTTGACAAATCTACAGATTACAGTCTTTCGTTTAAGACCAAAATGAAGTAAATTGATACAGTAGTTTTCTCTCGCGGACTGCACAAAAAGTCGGCGTAGCAACTGAAATATATAGACTCGTAGATAACAAGTTTATCGAACAGAACAGTCACGAAACCATTTTCTCAAACATCCCCAATAATATAATACAGATATTCCTTGACTTAGGGACCGAGACATTGGTCGTAAGTCGAGTTTCAATAATATTTTTTATATGTACGTAAATATATTTTTTTACTTTCATACATGCATACGTAATTTAAAATGCATTGTATTTAGAAGACATAAATTATTCTTCGTCAGCACTACTTATTATGCTAGCACATTCCATTGGTTCAGAATTTGCGACAGAAGATAGGTTGAAGGTATTTTTAACAAAGTTATAGAAAGTAGTTTGAACAGTTTGCGACTTCTTTTCCTTGTGCATTGTCTGGTAGCAAGCCAGATTTTCCTGAATACGACGATTTACACTTGTGAATCTTTCTTCATTTAGATCCACTTCTTTTAATTATTATTGTCCTTTATTAAGATACCGAAAAGCTGAAGCCATTTTTGAAGCCAACGAGGGTTTATTTGAATTATCGTGTGGATATCGAAAGTATTGCACCATACATTTTTGTCATCGCGTCTTAAATTTTTGCAGTATTGATGAATATGTTTTAATAATTATGTAACGCATATAGGTATGTACTGTACATTTAAGAAACAGTATTTTTGAAAAAAAAAATAATTTTTTTTTAATTTTAAATTTTCCGTCGTAAGTTGAGGAATACCTGTTGTTCAGCATTTCTTCACCTTTCTGTCAAAAGATAACAGCACCTGTCAAATTACTTTGCTTTATGTTTAAAAATTATATTTATTATGTATTAGAATTAATAGCTTAAAGATTAATGTTTAAATTAGTAAATTACTTTCTTGATTTTTAATAATTTTTGGAATAATTTGTTTATACATCTATTGCTTTAAACTTAGTGGATTTTTTCTTATTTTACCTCTTCATTGTGAAAACACTGATGCATTTTGGGTAATTTTCTTCGGATTGTTTGTTAGTAGTTGTGCGAGTTTATGTGGTGATTCTCTTTAAAACGTTTTTTGCTTTTATCTAATGTTATCCTATTCATTCATTTTTTGAGATATTCCAATTGTTTTTTTATAAAATCACATTATGGCATTTTATTAAAACGCATTTATGGCAAAAATCTATGAATTTCCTTAAACTATTCAGTCACACCATTTTTGGTAAGTGAATTCTAAGCTTATTATTAAAAATTAATTCCCACTCCATCGCAGTTGTATTATTTATAAATTCCATTAACAAAATAAATCTTATATAACTAATTGGAAAGTTTTGTGTATTGTTCTTTTTATTTTTCTCTATTCTTAAATATTCTTAATGATCGTACACCTGTAATTCTCTAATTTCACATCATCGATCGGTATTCTCTAACGAGAAATTCAACCCGACAAAAACGAAAGTAAAAGCAAAACACACCGTGAAATTCAATCACGTCAGTAGAAAAAAAAGAAGAGTACGAGTTCATAATCCCTCTTTTGGAATTCTCGCCATGTCTGGGAAACATGTTTTCAGTATTTCCAACCAACCGTTAAGCACTCCTTGGCCACAAAGAAAGGAGATAAACAAAGAGCAAAGCAAGTTCTTTCCCAAATCGAGACAACTTTAAGGATTCCTACGAGATTAAGTGCAATGATTTTTTTTCATACCCTAATTATGTTGATATAAAGTATGTTTCATTATTCGGGGCTTTTTAGAGCCGAAAACAATGTTGAAATATTTCCATGAAAATTAATTGAGAAAAGTTATATGATTCAGGAAAGTTACTCACAATTCGTAGCAGTAAAAAGCAGATGGAGCAGGAAATTTTAATTAAGTTCACTCTAAATAGTAAAGGAGTCTACATATATTCTTTCAGATGAGTAGCTTATGAAGTCAAGAAAAAAGTGCATTAAATTAAATTTAATTATATAAAACTTTTTCACACTTTTTTCTTGTATTCATCAGCTACTCATCTGAAATAATACAGGGTGTCCAGCGAAGATGTACCTGATTTCAAATTGAAAAGTCTCGAGAACAAAGATCTGTAGAAGAATGCAACATCTTTTAATGTGTCCCAAAAAAAATAGTCGTAAGGACTCAGGTCAGGGGAATATGGAGTTCAATCCATGCCTGCGGCTCTATTGCTAAAAGCTGCTAACAGCGCCCTCTGTTAGAAGCTTTTGTAACTATTTCGAAAATTAGTGTATAAAATTCTTACAGCTTTCACGATAAACATACCGTTTGTCGCATTCTTCTACGTATCTTTGTTTTCGAGATTTTTCAATTTGAAATCAGGTACTTCTTCGCTGGACACCCTGTATTATTTCAGATGAGTACCTGATGAATACAAGAAAAAAGTGCATTAAATTAAATTTAATTGTATAAAATGTAAACTATAACTGCTTACAGTGCTGTATAATCTGTTTTCTGCTTTTTTTGCCTTTAATTCAATACAGCAAACGATGTAAATACTAGAAATATATTTGTAGGAACAAATAAATATATGAACTTAGAAACAGAATGTAACAAATTTCATAGGAATCGGCCCAAGGATTATATGCATGGATATTTTTTACATGGGTACAATATATGGGTATTTTTTTTATATTTCATTAGATATTCATAATAAAGAGCAAGCGATAGATGACAGCTCTTTTCAAATTTAATTGCTACCATTTGCTGGCTTAACCTTTTCCTTACGGGCTGGGACAGCATGTATCCCAAGAATAAGGGCCAAATAATGGATATATATATATATATACATATACATATATATATATATATATATATATATATATATATATATATATATATATATATATATATATATATATCTTTATATATAAAAGGCAAAGTCTGTGTGTGTGTGACCGAGTTTTTGTCTGCTCGCGGCGCAGCGCAAAGACGGTAGGTCGGACAGTCTTGAGATTCGACACGAAGATGCCTCCCGAGGTCTCATTATGCACCTCGAAGCCCTTTTTTCGATTTTTTAATTAGATTTTCCGTAATTAAATATTTAGTCGCGATTTGGAGCTCCCGGACGAGTAAAAGCCCCGTAAATCCTAACGTATCCGTCCAAGAATTTTTTTTTTCGGACGAGCCTATACGGGAAAGATGACACTATACGGAAATCACAATTAAAATTGTCTGTCTTAATTTATCGATTAATTGTGATTTTTTTTCGATCGCCTGTACTCACCCGTTTTTCGGAAAAAAACGCGATTTTGTCCGTGACCCTTTTTGCCAAATTGTCGAATCGATACGTAAATGTCGTTACATTTTTACGAAATTTTTATCTCAGAGACCCTAGACATCACAGTTTCGAAAGCCAGAACCAAAATTAATTTACAAATTGCAGTTATTTTTTAATAATTTATTTTATGATTCAGAAACTCTTGCGAGAAATCTCATTTTGGAGATTTCTTTCTTCATTTCCGGACGAAGGTAAAATAGGAGAAAAACCAGTTTTTCGACGTCATGCACGTGATGTGTTGGGGCGTTTGTTTTCTATGAGGGATTCGGTGGTTAAAGGAAATCGATTACTATTGCAGTGATAATCGATTAAAAAATCACATTTAGTAATGCCGTAATTTTTTTGGCCAGCACTTAGTTAATATCATATAATTTGTGGTGTATTTGTGGAAAAAATCTATGAAGATTTCAAAGAATTTCAGCATGTGAAGGATGTGATATATTCGCTTTCAAGGAAATCGATTACTATTGCAGTGATATTCGATTAGTAATCCTATGTCAAAAATTTTGCCAAAATGTGCCAGAAAGGATTAAATTTATATGGGTAAAATAATGTATCGTGGTGAGGAAAAGGATGACAGCGACGCCCATTAACAAAGGGTTAAGGCTACTAAAAAATTGGTAATTACATTACCCGAGCAACGCCGGGACGGGTACAGCTAGTATATATATATATATATGTATATTATAAATACATACACATAAATATATATGTAAATAAACACACCCGCGCGCACACACACACACACACACACACACACATATATATATATATATATATATATATATATATATATATATATATATATATATATAACCCCCTTAATCACCGTTCTTCCAAAGGGGGTATGGAATTTCCCGTTCTAAACACGGAATCGGAAAAATGATCCCCGTAAGCTAAAGGTTATGGAGAATTCGCTGATTTACGATAAAATATGTTTATTCCCAGGTAAAATACACTTTCTGGGTAATAAGGCTTGGTTATATGGGCTCCTCTAAACCTAGAAAAGTGAAGGTAAACAGTTTTGCAGGGGTCAATAAACGATAAATGTTACCTCCAAAAGCATTCTTCCAGTGACTCAAAAGTTAAAGAAGTTACAATAATGCAGTGAAATTCTAGTGCTCTTACATTTAGCATGCTTCAAAAGTATACATGTCAAAACGCATAAACGGATTCGACGCTTAATCTGCAGTTGGCAGCATTTTAGTTGGTTCTGCTCACATACTAGAGAGAAACGAGTTCAGTGTGTTGATAAAACATTACTTTTTAAGAGGTAAAATGATGGCAGGAATAAATTCCAGGCTTGATAAATATTATGTCGAGTCTGCACCTTCGCTTAGTATGGTGAAAAGGGGCTTTTTTGCACGGACTCATACATTAGGTTCTATTTACCTGTTCTGTTTCGTTGATGTAGCAATAGATTTAAGGTCAGAGCTCATGAAGGCAGTTAAATAATTAGATGTAACAATGCCGTTCTCTGAAAATTTGTACAAAAATTTAAGATTGTTGTGTACTACCCGTACTGGATATACTCACCGCAATGTTCACCTACGCAGAAAATTTGTCTACTATTTACAGCTACATAAATTCTGATAATCCAATACAAATGGAATTTTCAAACAGCCTGAACTTTTCTGCACCTTGCAACAAGATTCATTTTATAAATTTCGTCCCCTAAAAGATTTTTTAAGAGTTTAAAACACAGTATGGCACATACTGTCCCCCCTCCGAATAATTTAAATTTTAAAATGTTATTTGCATTTATTTTTGAAAACGAAAAATACCCCAATGTTTAAAAGTTCTTTCTTTATTTCGGAGTGCAATTTAAAAAAAAAAATCTCTAAATAGAATTCTGCAGTCCTTGGACAAATTTTCTCCATAGGTTAACATTGATGTGAGGGAATCCAGTAAGGTTAGTACACAGCAGCCTTAACGTAAACAAACTCTTTAAGTTATAGTGATTGCGCCACCGATATACTTTAGCGCGTTTTAACTCTAATTTTTACAACAAAGATCTCAAATGTCTCAATCCTAAACATTAATAAGGATATACAAGTACATTGAAATCTCTATCGATCGTTCCCCGAATAATGGTTTTTCCTTATGTATCATTTATTTCATCCAGTTCCGGATAAATTCCATATGAAACGAGCAAAAACAGACCGTATGTGTCGTTCTTCTGCCCATCGTTTCACCGCAATGTTCGTTTATAATATCGCAGCTTTATTGTTGTTTTACTGGATCGATTTTTTTTTCAAAATAACAAACCAAAAATATGAAAGTCTGTATTGAGCTAGAATGACACTGTTGCTAAACAATTTTGAATACATAAATCTTGATAGTAGGAATTTCACGATCAATTCGCAACTTGTGGGTAGGAAACAATCAATATCTTCTATGACGCAAGGTTGAAGAGGAAGATATTAGAAGAGGTCGAAGATAGTGTTGAATAAGATATAATGGCCTCTATACAGTAAGGGCCTGTTCACATAGGAGTCCGTTGCGTAGCGTTAAGGAAAAGATGACGTTGAGACGAAAATAAACCAATCATAGGCGTTAAAAATTCAATTGCTAATCGTTTGGAGGCATATGATTGGTTTGTTTTCGTCTCAACGTCATCTTTTCCTTAACGCAACGCAACGGACTCCTATGTGAACAGGCCATAGGCAATCCGGATAATCGAAAAGCCGGATAATCCGGGTAATATAGGTAATGAGAAAAACAAAATCCTTAACTTAGCAGACTTACCGTTTATTACGATAAAAAACTATATTTTGTAACAAAATTACTAGTATTGTTTACAAGACATTAAGGGCGAAGTAACCCAGTTGGCAAGAACAGTGGGCCAGTGATCTGAACGTTCCTGGTTCGATGCTAGTCGCTACAAATCCACCGCCGTGTTCACTAATGGTGGCTGGGGCACGTTAAATAGGGCGTGACTGCAAAGTCCTCCAAGTTCTCAAATTTACCTCTGGAAGTGCGGGGTTAAATGTTCCGTTCTCGTCACTTGACTCGGTTCAAAATTAGGGGACCGGTCATTTAGCCAAGTCGGACTCCGACCCTTGTGGTGCTAATTCAAAACAGGAGCCGCACCTTCATCGCCCACAGCCTTCGGGACTTGATCTGATGTTACAGTCGGTCAAGGGGCAGAAGCAACAACAACAACAACACAAGACATTAAAAAATAAAAAATATTTTTTCACCCCATTTCTTAGCAAAGAATTAGTAGGTCTAGTAAAGCTTTCTTAAACTCAGCAAAAAGCGTTCTATTACCATAATCTAATTGTAAAATTTATGCAGGAACTGTACATCGAATCAAACTAAAAAGCGAATATTTGGCGTACTTGTTATGTTCTTGCTATTATAGTTAAAAATTATTATCTAATGTGAACATTAAATAAAAATGTCTACAAATATGATCTGGATTATCCGGACATCCGGATCAACGAGGGCCGGATAAACGAGATTTTACTGTACCTTCGTTTTCGAAAGCATGCATGACCTTCGAAAAATTGAAAGGTTTTTTTGTTTTTCATACAATAACCGATGCCGAGAAGAGAGCTGCTTACAAAATGGAAAAAAAAAATTTCAGGTAGTCTCTTCTAACGAAACTACCGCGGGTTATTAATGTAGGATTTCTTATCGTTGCTTACAACTTTTGTATGTGTATATGTATGTACGTGTTATGTACATATGTATCTATATATATGTACGTATGAATATACAGACGATTCCGGTTAATCGGACCAGCCGCTTATTCGGACTGGATCCTTCGGACCGAATCCCGTCTTGTAACATAAGGTATGTTCGTTTAATCGGATCAGCCGGTTATTAAGACCAAAATGATCCCGATGTGGTCTGATTAACCGAAATCGACTGTATATACATACATATATATATATATATATATATATATATATATATATATATATATATATATATACAGTCGATTCCGGTATATATATGATCCGGTGTATATAGATAGTATATATATCTTCTCTTTTTTCGACTTCTCTTTTTTCGTTTATTTGCAGGTCTACAAGTTGTCCCGTGGGGTGGTGCTCATATTTATTTTATAAGCTGTTATTTTGTAGCACCTACCTACGACTGTCGTGTCATAACAATTTCTTTTATTTTTTTTTTGTCATCTGATTCAGCCATATTAATTTTAAAAGTTTTTTTTTTAATATGACACCATGGCGAAACCACTTGTGTTTGATTATGTTTCTTTGCTTTACCCACGTCTGATGAGCCAAGCAAAGACAGATGATTTTCTTGATATCTTTTTGACTTTTTTCAGTCTAATTGCTTGACTTTTTGTCTTTTGGGTGTTCAAACACCTATATTTCTATCTTTGGGTGCTAATGCACCTGTGCTTTTGTTCTTTTTGTGTTAGCTGCTAGGCTGCGCCATGCATATGGCTATAGTATTTGCAAACTTTAGATAAATGATGCATACACACACACACACACACATATATATATATATATATATATATATATATATATATAGTATACAGGGTGTTTCATATTGAATGGAACAAAAAGAATAGCATAGTACAAATTCTGTAATTGATTTATTCAGCCGAAACAAATTAATTCTGAAACTACAATTATCCAAGTTTTATCTGGCAACAGTGAAAAATCTTCCAGTTACGAAATTGTCGCTAGAGGCACTGTTAATCGAAATGGCACCATCTATGCGGGAGAAAGTGTACTGTGTTTTGGAATACGCCAAAACATCTTCGTTTATCGTTCCCACAGTTGGAGGAAGCGGTTCCCGGCTTCATTCTGCAACAAGACGGTGCTCCATCACATTGGCATAAAAACGTACGTCAGTGCCTGAACGATAGTCTACTTCATTGCTAGATTGGCCGTTCTGGGTCAAACGATATGCCATTGCTTTTTTGGCCACCGAGATCTCCAGATCTAACCACTTGTGATTTTTTACTATGGGGTTTTGTTAAAGATGAAGTTTTCGTGCCTCCATTTCCCAAGAAGTTACAGCAAGTGAAACAGCGGATAACTAAAGTTCTCGAATCATTAACAATAGCTATGTTATCACGAGTGTGGTAGGAACTGGAATACCGCATAGATATGTGTCGTATCACCAGAGGAGCACACATAGAACATCTATAGAAACTTGGATGGCTATAGTTTCACTGTAAATTTGATTTATCAAAATAAAGTAATTACAGCGTTCACAGGTATGCTTTCTTTTTGTCCCATTCAATATGAAACACCCCATATATATATATATATATATATATATATATATATATATATATATATATATATATATATATATACACAGTCCGTCAAATAAGTTTTAAGACTGGGTCTGTAAAAAGAAATGGAAACAAGAAATTAATACCTGTTTTGCTTTTTTATTCAAAATAGGGCCCTGTGGCTTCAATGCACTTTTTACAGCGATTTATTAATGAATCAAACGCCTGTTGTAAATCACTTTGTGGAATGGCCTCCAAAGCACATGTCGATGCTTCTTGTATGGTCGAAATATCCTCAAAATAACACCTTTTTAACTTCATTTCGTTTTGGGAATAAGGAGTAGTCACAGGGTGCTAAATCAGGTGAATACGGTGGATGGCTCAACACGCAGACATTATTTTTTTGCCAAAAGTCGACAAACAATAAGGGAGGTGTGACTGGGTGCATTGTCGTGTAACAAACACCAACTGCTTTCAGTCCTTGTGTAGTCTGGATGAATGCGACGAATTCTGGCCATCAAACGCTTTAAAACAGCTATGTAGTATTGACCTGTAATTGTTTGTCCAGTTGGAACAAATTCTTTGTGGATAATACCTTTAATATCGAAGAATGTAATGACATTGTTTTGATTTTGGATGGAACTTTTCTTGCTTTTTTGGCTTCCGTTGAATTTGGTGACTTCCATTCCGCACTTCGTCGCTTTGTTTCAGGATCATATTGGAAACACCAGGTTTCGTCACCTATAACAATGGACTTCAAGAAGTTTGGATCGTTTTCAGCTGCTTAAACGATGTCTCTGCAATGTGCACTTCTCATTGCTTTTTTTTTCAGGGATTAAAGTGTGTGGAACAAATTTAGCACACACTTTTGTTTGCCCAAATCTTCATGCAGGATGGTTCGAATTGTTTCTTTGTTGATGTTTAAAGAGTCTTCCATCATTCCCAGTCATGCACAGCGATCGTTTGTTACGAAATTTCGTACTTTCTCAATAACTTCATGTGTCCTAGATGAAATTGGTCTTCCACTACGCTGATCATCTTCCAGAGCCGTGTGCTTTGGATCGTTATCTTGATAAAAAAACAAAGTTGTTTCCAATACCCAAATTTTGAGCTGATAATTTTAAATTATCTCTTAAAATATTTATAAAAACAGCATGATTCATTAAGCCATCAATAAATACCAAATTTCCTAGTCCTGATGCTGACATGCACCCCCACACAAGGATACCTCCACCGGCATGCTTAACTGTTCCTACTAAGTTCTTGGGAATAAGTTCCTCATTTTTTTCTTCTCCATACAATTATACGCCCATCAGCGCCAAAAATGTTCATTGGCAAATAAGACATTATTCCAATAGGTTTGGGGCTTATTTATCATTGATAGTGCGAAGGGAAGCATAAACTTTCTGTTTTTCTCACTCACAAAAAATTTTCTATGGGCAGAATGCCCTTGTAATCCAGCTGTTCTGAGAACTCGTCAAAAAATTTCATGTGAAATTGAAGTATTGAATGTTTTATTGAATTCTGCAGAAACTTTTACAGCACTCAAACGTGTATTTTTCACAAATTTTCTAATTATAAATCTGTGATCACGTTTTGTTCACTTTGCCGGGCGACATTTTATTACCTTTTTTTCGATCCAATTTTCTTCTTTAAAGCGTTTTTCACATACTGCACAGTAGAATGGGATAAATTAAGTAATTTAGCAATATTCCGAACTGATTTACTACTACTATGATGAAAAAAAATCAATTTTCGAATGCTGTTTGTTGTTTCTTTACGACTACGAACCATTTTTAAATAATAAATAGAATATTACGGAGTAGGCAAGCAAAAATTAAAGCCAAACGATATTTTAAATGCCACCACAATTCAAAAATAAAAATGAAGCGCCAGACGATAATTTTAATTATGAATTTATCCGAAAATATTTCAGTGTACGATGACTTATGTGAGATAAAGTTTTTGTTACTTTTTGATTACTGGTTTCTTAAAAATAAAGTTTTACTATGTTTTCAAAATATTTCATGTAGTTTTGTTAAGAATAGATTATAGATCTTATTATTAAATACCCATTCTGACATATTCATTTTAATTAATGGATAGACCCCTATTTCATTGAAATTCGTAAGTGTACAAACACTTTTGGGAGCCACTGTATTTATGCATAAGGACGTGAGCAAATATTTTTTGGGGACATCACAATTTTATGTATGTTAATACTTTTTTGTATGTTCCCGCATCTGTCTTTTACTTCAGTAGATCCCTTTAAGTTACGTGGCCTACGCTAAGATGGCTGTTTTCCTGCAAAGTTACTAAATTATTTTAATTGTTCAATTTCAAAGGTCAATCCTTTTGGACTGTAACATAGACATAGACATGATTCATTAACGAGGCACCATAGAGCAGGTCTCCATATCCTCGGTATGGATGATTTTTTATGGCTATATTTCCGTTCTCAGTACTAAAAGAAAAGTGTTGATTTGAAAGTTAAAAATAATAATAATAATAATAATAATAGCTTTAATTTTATTCGTACTATGATTGGATGAGAATTTTCTAGTGAATTTAATTTACCGGCAGCTATATAAAAAGACCGTAGGTAGCATCTTTAAATGCGATTTCTTGAAAAATCATTTTTTCAGTTACTGTTATAAAGGAGAAAGCTAATAATTTAAAAACTTTTCACTATATTTTATAATGCAATTTTGCAACAGCGTTTTACATATTACTAACTATGTTTTGACCTAAAAGCTAAGCTATAAGTGTTAATTTAATTAACAAATGTACAGACACCAGCATTTATTAAAAGATAATTTATTTTCTAATCAGTATTTTTTATCTTTTTTGTTATATTTCAGTGATTTTTGGAAACATTGTAAAACTTTTACTTTGGAACACAGAGTAAGTGTCACAGTACTATATAGCAGAAAGGAAATTAAAATATATTTAGTTGAATTGAGTGTAGAAACTCTGGCGTAAGCACTGAATTGTACTAAAAATTTATAAAAAATTGAATATATTTAATAATGTCATGAAATTTTTACCAAAATTACCGTAATTACGCATGCATAGGCCGCACTTTTATTCCGTAAAATAGGTCGGTAAAAATGGGGTGCGGCTTATACACGGAATTTTTAATTAAATACAGTAAACATTCTTTAGTTTAGAACGCTTTACTACCATAAAACAATAGTATCTATATACCTTACAACCTATTACACCGTATCATGGCCACGACATCTCAATGTATTGCAAATATTATTGTTACGAATTTTAGGAGTCTATGGTAATCTCGCCAAATATGAGAGTTATCGATATTTTACCGATGGATTTGGGGACTTATTTTGGTCACCAAATCTGGCGATATATCGCGAAATTTGGCGATAAGGCGCCAAATGGTCGCCAACCTTCTAGATCTTTCTCGTACGTTCTAGATGGCGGCCGATAGGGGGGGGGGCTTTGGAAGTTTATAAATATACCTGAGATTGACATTAAAACTCAGTATTCTTTTCTGCTGAGAATTGAATGTATTGAAAGCACGCTAGGCGAGTATTGTATTGATGACTCTGTTATCCTGAATTGGCTGCTGTTTCGCCATAACCGTCACTTACGGAATTGGGGTGTGTATGCATCTTTGACTTTGCATTAGGATTATTTGTGTGCTTGCATGTACGGTGCGTTGAGCCCTTACTGTAAGTTGTGCTTGTCTTTTCATTTTCTTTCGACTAATTGCTTCCATGGGAAACTCGGGGCCTTGGGATGTCTGTTGGTCTTACCTGCATCCGATTCAGAAAGTTCCCCTTGTGGTAACTGATTTGGTTAGACTCCCTGATGAAGAGACCTTTCGGTTACCTCTATGTTGTTTTATGGTTCAATTCCGGCACTTATACAGAATCTTGCCTTTTGTGCGTGGATGCCCTTAGGGCTTGATTTCTGTTTGTTTTTGTCTATATTCTTATTATATTTATCTATCTCTGTTGGATTATTTATTTTTAGTTATATCTGTTATCCTGACTTATATTTTTAAAATTTTCTGCTGTATATAAGACAGTTATTACGTGTTTCCTGTTTGAAATTTGTGTATGCGCCATGAAGAATTTACAGAATAATAAATTTTATTTTGTGTGCACTTTCTGGAGAGAATTTATTCAATCCCATCGAGCCCAGGAAAACGGAACAATATTATACCATAGGACTATTTAATAAAACTCTTTTGAGTCCCCAAGAGTTTTGCTTCGTGCTAAATAATCCCTAAGCGTGCTAGTATATATATAATCATCTTTTTTGCACTGTAGTTTCACCACCATCAGCTAAAACCGTACCTGATATTGTTAGGCAAGCATTGAACTCTAAGGAATGTGCGACATTGCTACACTTCGCAGAACGATGCTGCTTCGAGTCTACAAAGAATTCAGAAAACAAAAAAGAATTTCCCCAAATGTTGTCTCAAAATCCATGTGCGGTTTACACACTCACGCGGCCTATACACGACCATAGGAACGTAGGAATAGTGGTGATATTGCACTTGCTGGGCCACGCCCTCTAATGCAGATTTTCATTGGGTAATCAGCGAGGAATACGGTATATTTGTTTTCATAATTTTATATCATATTTGAACTAATAATTACAAGATAAAAAGAACTTTTTACATACCATGCTTTTAAACTTTCTATTGAATCATATAAACTTGACAATTCTATTTACTAATAGATACTTTTTAAAATTTTTTTGGATGAATTATCCCATCAACTTCAAAGAAAATGAAGTTAATTGGAAGCTAACTTGCGTTTAACTTTTTGTTCCCGTCACGGCTGATAGATGGCTGCACCTGTCTACAAAACAAAATTAACTGAAAAAGAATTCAAATCTGCTTAAAGATCGCTAAAAGTATCAAAAGAATACATCGTCATCGTGTTCAGAGCTATTCTAAAAGTTTCAAATGTCTAGCTAGTCGGGAAGTTAGTGAAAAATCGATCGCAAGATATGTACTGGACAAGCAAACAAGAAAGCGAGTTAATAAAAACATGTAAAAAATGTATGTGTTTAACCAACACTGTGTATTTTTGAAAAAATAGTGCTCAAAACGTTGCAGATACCTTAAAATTGATAGCTAAAAATTTCACCATATTTAACGTGTATGTGTCAATCTAATTTTCCCTGCTACAATCATTGATAAACAGTCGTTATTTAGCCTTCATGTATTTTTTTATTAACAACCTGTCTATCCAGTATAGTGCTGACTATCAATCACTTTTTCCTTGTATCCGTTTATAGTCGATCAAGAGATATATTTGCTACACAGATCGACGCATTTTTTTTTTCTGGATAAAATTGCTGGAGAATGCGTTTTAACTTTTGATCTTGATTTTCTGATGATCGTCCCGTTGTTTTGAAACCGACTTAACTTGCGAAAGAATACTACAATAATACGTTGCACGAGATACGTTATGTAAAGTCTCCAAATCCAAATCAGTTTAGTCTATAAAAGTTGAGTTTCTTGGTTATCTTGACTTTATTCTCCTGTTTGCAAGGTTTTAAATATCCAGTTACGTGTGCTCAGTAGTTAAATATTTAAAGTTAAGAAAAAGTTAAAAATATAAAAGGTGAAAATTTTTTTAAGTTAAAAGAATTAAAAGTAAAAAATTATTTGAGAGAATTAAATTAAAACAACATTAAAATTTCAAGTTAAAAATTAAGATCCATGGTACAAAAATTATAAAGATACGCGAATTGTCCCATGGCAGCAAAAAGATGTTAAACAAAATTCATTCAAGAAGGTGTGCTAATAATTTTTTAAAAAAAACTCTTCGGGCTCATACATTTTCGTATTGAAATGATTGAAGAGTTCCAAGGAGGAAATCTAAATATAGCGAAAAGTGTAATGTAAAGTCTGCCTGTCAATTTTTTTATGTACCACCATTTTTTAAAAACAGTTCAATTTGTCGAATATAGGATACTGGGGAGAAATTGCTTTCAATGTACATTATTATGTAGTAGATGGCGCCAGCTATCTACTTCGAAATTATTTATCTCCTATTTGTTCATTTGCACATCCTATTCACATCATCTAGAAACGTAACGTGTGTACTGTACTTGTACTTACGTATATATATATATATATATATATATATATATATATATATATATATATAGATAGATAGATAGATAGATAGATATACCAGGTGATCATAATTAAACTTGGCCTATTCAGAGCCCTATGTAGCTGTAACTTAAAGGCGGAATGAGCTGAAATTTTGTAGATAGACAATTCAAAGAATCCACTGAAAGATTCCGCGCACACACACACACAAAAATAAAGTTTAAAAAATGACCGCTAGGGAGCGCATTACAGTCTAAATGCCTGAAAAGTCATGCAATAAATAACTGTGCCCAGTAAAAAAGTCATTTAATACTTTTATTTTTACATTCTCAAGCATTATGATGTTTAAAACTGTTATTTTTACATTTTGATGCATTATGACGGTACAAAAGTTGATAAATGGGGCACTGCAAGTGATAAAGAAACCAATCTGATTTGCATAAGCATACGAATTCAAAGTCAATTCTGGGTATAAAAAGGATGAGATCGAGTGAGTATCCTTCTTGACTTCGGCATTTCAACTGTCACTAAACAGGCTTATAAAAGTTCTGAGAAATTTTATGATAACCTGCCTAATATTAATAATGTGATAATTGCTGAATTCCCAGATTACGATTTCAGTCTTCCTGCTAATCGTAAACGTCCAAGGGCGTGTCTCCTTAGGAGCTAACGTTAACTCCCTTACCGCGATACTCTTTTTATCTTGTTCGCCTAGGGCCGTTATCGTATAGTGGTTATCTTGTTCGCCTACTTATGTCACTGCCATAGCGCAGAGCTATCGCTCTGACCTGGTAAACCCTACGATGTGGGTTCGGGTCTAGGTGGTGTCGCTTTGTCTAAATTTCCTTATCCTGATATTTTCACTTTTCCCCAGTGGAATTCTGCAATCATCACATTACGAATAGTATGGCCCTGAACAGGGCCTTTTTTTTCTTTTGCTTGCAAACTTAACATTTTGTTTGCTGAGGGCCACTTTTACCTTACTCGTTAATTTTTTCACTGTAATATCTTAATACTTAATTTAATCTATAAACCTTACTTTCCTATCAATCTTAATTTTTTAATTTTTATTAATTTTACCCTTCAACTCTTGAAGGCTTTAAACTATTAATTGCTATTCTTTAAGTAACTTGTATCCTTAAATTTTAACTACCTTAATGATTTTTTAATACTGAGCACATATTGATGACATACTATCTTGCGACAGGAGTTAAAACCAGCTGTTCAAGGCACTCTACTACTAAAAACTCAACTCTGCCAGCAGTATCCTTCTTTCAGAAATGCTTGTATCTGCAGGAAGTTAGGAATCCCTACTAAAAATCAATCCCTCAAAAATCAAGCTATTAACTTTCACAACTCAATTGACGATGAACTTTTAATAAATATTGAAGACTATGATCACGCAGACCCCACTAACAGGAAAAGGCTTCGTGCCATCCTCAGTCTTTCGTCTTAAAATTCTTTGTTTGTCCTCGTCATTTAAATAAAATTTAAAAAATATAAAAAACAATACTTGGCTTTGCCAAGGCAAAAAACAATTAAAAATTTTATAAAATAAAAAAAATATCCATTTTACTATCCTTAAACTTCCTTCTAGCTCTTATTATTTGTCTCTGAGTAAATCCTTTTGGATTTGCTCGTTTTCCTAGTTTTAGAACTCACGGATTCTGAACCTTATCTCTCTATCCAAACACTTTTCTTCCTCCTCTCTCTACCTGCCAATTGAAAACCAGCTTTCAGACAGCTATTGACTCCGCCTCCACCAGAGAAGCATCACGAAGATCCTCGAGACGTCCAATGAGAACTCTTCATTTCACCCTCCAAAGCTCTGACCAAAACGCTCTCTGCTTCTATTTTGTGTTGCAATTTACGCTACCGAAGATATTAAAAAAACGAACATTCCTTTTCTCATTTCTGTGGAACTTTCGCTCTCCGTTGTCAATCTCATGGAATATCTGTGTTAGAAGGCGATGGCCTAGGTAACACAGTTAATCACATGTTTCTAAAGTCCTATGGTCCTATGGAGTATCATTCTCTCAGTTAAGATGGCAATTAAATTATAAGAACGTGTGTTAATCTTAAAACGTTTTTATTAAAACCAGGGAAATGTAGTTGCAGCTCTTCATGAATTTCGACGTCAAAAGAAATTGCGTCGAGGTCCAATGTCTCCACAAGGTGTGAGAGACATGCTATATCGATTTGAAAACACTGGGTGTTTAAGGGGATACCTCACCAAGTGGGAACCTTTTGTGCCGTGAAAACATACTCCAGTTTTTACAGGAGAGGGGCGGTTACCCTCCACAAGCATTCTTCCAATCAGAAGACATCCCTGACCACGGGCGAACGTGATGGATGTTTGTACCATGTCAACACATGCTAGAGTGGGAAAGAACTGTTGTAAGAATTTGAGAATAGGGGTAGTTGGAAAACTACAGGGGGTAGAGATAATTAGAACGCGACATAGACGAGTCGTGGATTGCAGTCGTATGAATTCTTTCAACTTTCAAAGCAAGATTACTACTGTTAGTTTTGAAAAAGAGCTAAGTAAGGCAGCTCTCATCTCATAATAGGTTGTAAAATTTCTGGAATTATTCACACAGATTTTTTTTTTCTCCCAAGAACTTTTCTTTCGATATTTAAAGGTTAAGTGATTGCTGTGTTTTCACAACACAAATTTAAAATGTTTACGGATAATTGCCCAATAATAACGAAAATATTATTCCACTAAGCTTATTTTAATGTATTTGAATTCTACAGATAAACAAAATATATTTTAAGGAAAATTACATTTAAAAACACATGAAGAAGATAGCTGAAAATCTTTCGGTTTTTAAATTAACTAAACACACACACACGCATGCATGCATACATACATATAGCCGTGACACAATAGGTCAACGGTCTGTAGCAAATCTTGAAGGAAAACTTGAAGGAATTTTATCCTGAAGTAGGCAAGAGAGTCTCAAAGAGTGTTTGTCTTTTTATAAATTTTACGATGCGTACACTGCTACTGCACACTACTATTTTCCAGAATCAACAGAGTGTATTCGTTGCGAATTCGGGGCGAATAATGTTGGAGCGGTACCACTGGCCACCTTAGAGGAGTTTCACCGTACACACGTGTACGTACACACACACACACATATATATATATATATATATATGAGCTGTTATTTTTGAAAGTGGAGAAGTCCACTTTTAAAAAAAAGTGGGTTAACGGTAATTTTAGTAAGATATAGACACCTTCTCTTCATATTTGGAATCATACATTCAATGGAATACAATTTTTTCATAAAGTAAACAAAAGAATTTTGGCTATAAAATGTTATCGCAAAAATATCTTTTATTGAAAGTGGAATAAGTTTATTCCTAATAATTATAATTAAAACAACTTACTTACTGCAATTATTATTGATTATTATGACTTCAGTGTACACTATGATTTAGCACATAGGTTCTTAAACTGTCGTCCGCGGACCCCTGGGGGTCCGCGAAACAATTTTGATATTAACTTTACATCCCCCAACTTTTCACTTTTAATCAAATATCTCATTTAATAAAAATCCTACATGGTCGAGACTTTTGTATTTGTTGTTACTTAACTAGTTTTTAACATAAGTAAACAATAATTAGTAAAAAATTTATTATTTTTATTCAACTGAAAATACGTAAAAATAAATAAAATAAGGCAATTTTTTGCATTGTTGTGACTATTGCGCGGCGTGGGAACACGTAGCTATAAATAGACTGGCGACTCAGGTGGATCGTTGGCTAAAAATTGGATTCACACTGAAACAAAATATAGATGAAAGCGACTTAGATAATGGAGCATCAACCTTGAAATCCATCAAGAAACGTAAAATTAAAAAATATCGTAATGAGTATTTATCATTTGGATTATCTTATATATGCAATAAAGATGTGGAAAGACCTGTCTACGTTGCGAAAGTATATCAAACGAAAGTATGAAACCCGCCAAACTCCGACGTCATTTGTAAACAATCAACTTGTGGTCAAAACGCATTCACAACTGTGTGTATGAGTCTTTTCCAACACTCACGATTTTATAGAAACTTCCAATAAAAAGCTGCTTAATGAAACACGGCATATTTTTGTTGAACATTTAATGGCTCTAAAAAACAGCTTTAAGAATTATTTTTCCAGTCCTGATTCTGACAATAACTGGATTAGAGAACTATTCAACATGGAAGTTACTAATGCCAAACATTTATCTATACTTGAACAAGATATTCTCGTGGAATTATCATGCGATAAGTCTTTGAAACTACAATTCAACAAAACTAAACTCACAAACCTTTAGTTACTTCTCAAATCTGATTACCCTGCACTTGCATATAAACCACTCCAACATCTGATTCCTTTCTGCACAACATATTTATGTGAACAGACTTTTTCGGTACTGTTATGCATGAAATCAAAGTATAGAAACAAACTCAATGTAGAAGCAGACCTTAGAATAAAACTTTTCAACATAGAGCCCGACATTGTGGATCTGGTTTCAAGAAAACAACTGTACCCATCTCATTAAGTACAAATTATTTACAGAAAACATATAATAAGATCTATTTAGACCAATATTTGACCAAGAAATGTTTGTATGAGTTTAATGTATTATGATTTGTAACTATTTAAATTATTTTTACTACTATTTTGATTAATTTTATGTTTTTTATTTTATATCCTAATAAAAATGTTCATGTCTATAAATGCTCAAGACCATTTATTAAAACAACCAGCGATATATTTTTACCAATATTTATTATAACGTAGTGCCTATGAGATTATTAAGCCAGAAATTAAGTCTCAAGAACGACGTAAAATGCCTAGGGTTGGGAGGGGGTCCGCAAGAAAAAAAGTTGTTCAAAAGGGGTCCTCGGACTACATAAGTTTAAGAACCCCTGCTTTAAAAGATATTACTTAGCTAGTGCAAGTGTCTTAAAAACAACATCGTTAACAAGATAACGGTATTATTGTTCTGATGAAGTGGTGAGAAGTAATTTCACTGATTTTGTTTGGTTTTCTTTCACAAGTCCTACTGTTTGGTTTGTGTTTCTTATACTAATAGATTGCAGTGTGAGTATTATTTAAATAAAATTGTAATTAAAGCAGAAAATCAAAGTTTTAGATAAATAATATTTCATACAGTTGTTACAATGAGTTCACATACCTATAAAAAAGACGATAATATGTCAATTTGGTTAAATAGTGATGTTGGTAAGAGTAATTAATTTTTTTGCGGGAATATTAAGTTTTTTTTACTATAAAAATGAAACCCATGAATATAAGAAAAAGAAGAAGAATTTATGAATCGAATGAGGAAAGCAGTTTGAGCAATATTTATTCAAGATTGTTACAAATTAAGAAGAGAATTAGAATTTTCGAATTTACTGATTGAACGACTGACGAAGGCGACGTTACTAATTTTCATCACATTATGAAATTAATGATCAGAAGATTATGAAATGCAAAAGAAATTATGGCGATAAAATATTATACAAAAACTGGAAATATTATTTCCGCAAATAAATTTCAAAATAAGGATTGCAAATGTCTGATTACCCTGCACTTGCATATAAAGCACTCCAACATCTGATTCCGTTCTGCACAACGTATTTATGTATACAGGCATTTTAGGTACTGTTATATACACTCATGGACAAAAAAATTAGCGCACCAAGAAATAATTGCGGGATCGTAACGAAACTTGCAATGAAGGTACATGTCGGGGAGATATGCAAATGATTAGAAATGCAGCGTGATTCCGCATTACGTATAGCCGGAAGAGGGCGTTGAACATCGTACTCTGTGGAGTATAAAACAGGTAACCAAAGCTTGTTTGAGTGTGCTGAATCATTTACAAAGGACATGCGTAGACATGCCATTACGCCCTGTTCCAAGACAATATAAGCAGTTGTCGCAGTTTGAGAGGGGGAGAAT
>OU015499.1:63230623-63233123 GCA_907164885.2 Dolomedes plantarius
GCATCCTGATGAAGTTTATAAAGAATTCCGTTTTTAACAAAAAATTCATCAGAAGGTGTAGATTCAAGCATAGATTTAATTTGAGATATAAATTCATCCTGGTCTTGGGCATTTTTCACCTTTTGAGTGATATCATTTGAGGTAATTACAAGAATGGGGTTACGACTTAAAGCATCAACATGTTTCATCTGTCTACCGGGTCGATGACAAACTTCGTAATCAAAGTCTTCTAACATCAATGCCCATCGAGCAATTTTAGCTGGTAGGTCTTTTTTGTGCATCGTTTTTTGGAAAGCATCACAATCGGTGATAATTTTAAATTTTGTTCCCAACAAGTAGTTTCGAAATTTTTTTAGCGCTTCAATAACGGCAAGAACTTCCAGTTCATAACTATGATATTTTTCTTGTTGAACTGTAGTTTTACGGCTAAAATAATGAATAGGATGAAACTGTCCATCATCGGATTGTTGCAAGAGCACAGCGCCAAAACCTAAGGAGCTGGCATCAGTGTGGAGTTCTAATGGGTATCCCTGTTGAAAAACATGAAGAACTGGGTTTTGTGAAAGAATGTTTTTAAGTTGTTGAAAAGCTGCTATTTGTTCAGAGTCAAAATTAAATTCTACATTATCCCGAAGGAGGTCACTTAATGGTCTAGCAATCAGCGCATAATTTGGAATGAACTTTCTGAAATAACTTGTTAATCCAAGAAAACTTTGAACTTGTTTAGGGGTTTGAGGTTGTGGGAAATTTTGAACAGCTTGTGTCTTGGTAGGTGAGGGTTTAACTACTCCATTTTCGATAATGTAACCAAGAAATTCTATCTTTCGCTGTAAAAATTGACACTTTTTAAAGTTCAATTCAAGGCCATAGTCTGCAGCTGTTTGGAGAACTAGGCGTAATTTTTGTAGACCTTCAACTTCATCATTAGATGGTATGAGAAGATCGTCCATGTAAACAATAAGAACATTGTCGCGAATGAGATTTCTAAAAACTGTGTAAACATATCGTTGGAAAACACTGGGACTGTTACATAAGCCAAATGGGACACGTAAAAATTCGTATTGTCCTTCATGAGTCACAAAAGAAGTATATTTAGTGCTGTTAGGTTCCATAGGTACATGAAAGAAACCATTTTTGAGATCAAGTGAAGTGAACACCCGAGATTTTCCAAGTTTGTCTAAAGCTTCTTCGATGAGCGGTAAGGGAAATTTATCTTTTATCATTTTTCTATTCAATTTGCGGTAATCAACACAAAGTCTATAATCTCCACTTTTTTTCTTACATAGAACAATCGGTGCGGCATAATCGGAGCAACTTTCTTTAATAATTCCATCATTTAACCAATCTTGAATTTGGCTTTCTACAATTTTCTGTTCCGCGAAAGGGAGTCGTCGAGAACGTTGAGCTACAGGGATTTCATCTTGTAATAAAATAGTCATCTTAATTTCAGTGTCTTGAACTTTATGTGGTTTGTAGGAAGTAACGATATTTTGAACTTCCTCACGAGTTTCAGAATTCAAAATGTGTGAAAGATCAAATGGAAAAGCTTGATCATCAGAAACATTAGCAATATTAACGAAGGTGTTATTTTCAGGAGTTTTGCATAAACGAATACCGTCTTTATCAAATGTAAATTGGGTTTGCTGTAAAAAGTCGATTCCGATAATCACATCAAAAGGAATCAAGTCATCCTCTAGAACATGTATTTTAGCAGGTAAAGTAATGGTTTGAATTTCGATGGAATCCTGAAAGAATCCGATGCTGTGAACTTGGTTTTTGCCAATTCCTGAAAAGGGAATGTTGGTGGGCTGCAATGGTGGCGAACCAATTCTTCGATAGGTTTTCTCATTGATGAGGGTTGCCTGTGACCCAGTGTCACAGAGTGCTGTCAATTGAATTCCTGCAAGTTGAATGTCAACATGCATGGGATTTTTCGATGAAGTTTCAGGAGAAAGTGCATTTACAGTTTTATCAGAAATAGGTTTTTGAGAATCAGGTTTTGGTTTAGAATTTCGATAACTTTTAGGGCAATTAGCATGAACATGACCAAAACTTTTACATCCGTAGCATTGTTTACCATGTGACTTATTCAAACATTGGTTGCTTTTGTGACCTCTCAAGCCACAGGAAAAACATACTGGCTGTGTATTTGGGCTACGTGTATTATCGACTTTCACATTGAGGTAGGAAGCATCAATTTTTTTCTGATTATTTTGTCTGAAATTTTGTGATCTGTTAAAGATTTGTTCATAAATTTTCAACTTTTCCTTAAATTCAGGGACGGATTTACAACCGTAAAGAATAACTTTATTGTTTGTTGAATCAGGAATTCCGTTTATGACATACTCAAACAGAGAGGAGTCATCGAGAGAACCTTTGTGTGCCAAATCTCTCATAGCTAAGAAATATTCTTGTAGGGTTTCAAACGGTTTCATACGTCGAGATTCCATTAATTTATGTAACTGAATACCGTTAATTTTGTCCGAAAATTCGTCTAATA
>OU015499.1:63238123-63240623 GCA_907164885.2 Dolomedes plantarius
CCATTTATAATTTTTTTTAAATTTTCAATATCATTTACAAATTTTTTTTTCTACACTTGATGTGATTTTTATTTAAAGAGAATAAAGCACGTAATGTATACAAACTATTTTTATTATTGTAAGTTAGTTATAAGTAAAGATACTGCCATTTGAAAATAGCCAGCCCTAGGTACAAGAGTTTCCCCTACATGTCTGGAGCATTACGGATAAAGGGTCAAAAACCTCGCAGCGCAAATCCTACATGTTATCAGTTTGGAAGCGGACGCACAAAGCCGCAGAGGGACGCCCAGATTTCGAGAAAGTACAGGCGCGCTGAACTTTTTAATTGGCCAAGAAATGACACCTGACCCAAGCACGCCATATGGGGTGATCTTTTCGAATGTCGTGGAACATTCTCATTATATAACTCTGGCTGCGCGTGGCTTTAGGGGAAAAACAAATAGATTAATTTGGTATATCTAGATCAAAATCAAAGATCAAAATTATTGAGGGATAATGTTCTGTTGCGGTAAGACAAAGTTAATGAAGGGAAACGTTATTGTTTCATATATATATATACATATATAGATATATACAGGGTGGTCATAAAATTTATTTGTCGATATACGGACCTCTATCTGCTGTTCCGTTCAACCGATCGAGATGAGATTTCAGATACAGTTATTCAGAGGTATGAGCTAATTTCTGTAAACGGCAACATAGTGGCGCTCGCGGTTGTGGTTAAAGGTACAGAAACTCGAAATTTTCGAATGGCAACGCCCACCTTTTCCTGTCACAAAATACTCAGTGCATGCGAAATCCCTAAAGAGCGTTGGAACGGTATGTGTATCACAAAAAACGAACGCATTATGCACGCAGAAAAAACAGCTCTGCGAGCAGCCTATGATGGCACCCATGTGGAAAATGTGTAATCCAAATAAAAGGTTTCTTTTATCCGATCTGTGTTGTAATCAGTGATTGGTATCTTGCCCGTGTCATATTCAAATTACCTCCGTGCGCTCCGATCGTGTTTTTGTTGGCCGTTTGCAGAGCTGTTTTTTGTGCATGCATAACGCTTCCGTTTTTTGTGATACACGTACCATTCGAACGCTCTTTAGGGTTTTATCATGCGCTGAACATTTTGCGACGGGAAACAGTGGGCGTTGCCATTCGAAAGTTTCGAGTTTCTGTACCTATAACCATAACCGTGAGCGTCACTTTGTTGCCGTTCACGGAATCCCGAGCTCTTACCTCTGAATAACTATATCTGAAATCTCATCTTGATCGGTTGAATGAAACAGCCGCTAGAGGTACGTATATCGGCAAAGTATTTTTATGACCACCCTGTATATATATATATGTGTGAGTGTCTGTGTAAATAAGTGTAAATTATTTATTCATTTATTTAAAATCTATAAAACGGAAAGTAAAGAACGGAAACAAAAGACTGAATGCATGAGAATTTTATTGATACAGTTTAGCCATGAAAGAATTAACACTACCTTTAAAAATAAAGATGTTTAAGTAGTGGGAAAGTTTAAAAAAACACTTAGATTCATCTCTGTGTTAACTCAAAAAATAAATATTTTCCGCTTAACTAGTGGATTTTCTCAAGTATCTCAGTAATGTTGATGGGTTTTTTTTTTTTTCACACTCGAGCTCTTAAATCCTGAATAGCTGTCTTTTCCACACTTTTCTCTGGAGTGTTTAAATCTTACAATAAATATTTGAAAAAATCTGACTCTTCAAAAACACACTTCTTTCTCTCAACCGTTACTGCTGACGTTGTTAATGGGGAAACAATACAGACTGACTCTTCAGTTTTTTTTTTCCCATTTAATCTAAGATCTTGCTTACTTGCTTAACTATTTAATTTTCGCTCATTTTAGGGCAGTTTTGTGCTCTTATTGTTTAAAGGAACCGCAAATTTAATTTTACATTATTTTAGCAATGATTGATTAAGATATTTAATAGTTTTTCATACATACATATTTATATTTGTGGGGCAGTGGCGGCCTTGTGGTACAGCGCGCTGGTTTTCGGTGCTGAGGGTGCTCAGATCGAATCCTGGCGAAGCGCCGCTAAAATGCCTCCGTTTGTGTCTCCTATTCATAGGGAGCAATGCTGGTCTACCTATATGGCGCCCCCATAATAAAATGGCCAGCAAAACTGCGGTGAATTATAGGTGAATGACTTCGCGACAAAGTGCCTCCGCATTGGAAAAAAAAATATTTGTGGGTGTCTGTTAGTGAAGTCAGGGATTGTGGGTCGCGACCTACAGGGGATTCGCGAAAAAAAATTAGAGGGGTCTGGGATAGTTCAGGTTGCTCATTTTGACTCCACTTTGAGCTAATTTTTGCAAATCATAGCTTAAAATGCGATGAAAAACAGCCCTGAGTACATAAGCTAAAAGATTTCTTAAGGGAAAACTAGCTGATATTTACATAGTTGGAGCTAGACCATGAGCTAGACTCATCCTGAAAGGAATGAAAATTAGATTTAAATGTAATCGGGCCAAACT
>OU015499.1:63243123-63255623 GCA_907164885.2 Dolomedes plantarius
TCTTCTACACAGCAGAAACCTCTAAAAACACGAGTCAGGATAACAGAGTCTTCAATACAATACACGCCTAACGCACTTTCAATGCATTCAATTCTCAGAAAAAAAAGAATACTGAGTTAAAATGTCAATGTCAGATATATTTATAGACTTCCCAACCGCCCCTATCGGCCAAGCAGATAGAAATAACTGGAACATTCCAGAAAGGCCAAGAAGGTTGGCGACCATTTGGCGACCAAAATAAGTTACAAATCTATCGCCAATTTGGCGATAACTCTCATATTTGGCGAGACATATTTACCATAGACTCGTAAAATTCAAACAATAGCAGTGGTGGACTCGAGGTAGCCTTGCGGTAAAGCGCCGGCTTTCGGTACTGAGGGTGCTCGGATGAAATCCCGGCACGTGCCATAAAATACCTCCGTGTCTAGGCCGTATATGGGCACGTTAAATCCTTAGACTTGAAAGTCCCTCTATGAGGTCAGAGAGGGTGGGGGAGAGTACAATTCCTACCAGATGTCGGCCCTGGGAGTGCTCGGTCAAATCGAGGTAACAGCTAGTTAAGACGGACTCCGACCCTTGTGGTGCAATACATAAACCGGAGCACACACTTTAGCCCGAAGCCTATATGGACGTGTGTGTGCTGGAACTTCCAGCCAGGGGGGGAGGGGTAGTATTAGAAACAACAACAACAACAACAACATAAGAGTGGTGCGCAACTGTTGCTCGCTATTCAGATGAGGGTGACGAAAAAAGACGAGGGGTCACGCAGAGTTTTAAGTAAATTTATATCATATTAAATTGTTTAATTAAAAAATGGGCTTTAAATTTTCTATGATTGTATAATTTTAATATTTTCATGTATGTTTTTCTATGTTAAAAATATATTATATGATACGGCTAAAAAAGGTGTCAAACAGTTTTACAAGTCTACACTAAAGGCCTGTTAACATTGCTTTCTGATAGCGTAATCGTAAAAGTATTGAAATACATTGAACCAATGACAAACCTCCAAATTGTTCAGGCTTATGATTGGTTTATTTCCCTCTCAGCGCCATTTTTCCTTTTATGCTTACGCTAAAGGACTGCAATGTGAACAGGCCTTTACATTGCTTCCGTTAGCTTCAGAGGCTGTTCGAACATTTTTTAGACGATTTTGGTAAGCGGTAATAAAAAATCGTTTGCTGCAAAAGAAATAATTGCAATTGTACTATGTTTTTAAAAGTCAAAATTATCGTCAGCGGCTTGAAAGTTTTGTTTTTATTCAAAATGGCGTTTTTTACAAAGCAGTGGTTCGAAGGCTACATTTATGCTCTTTCCAAAGAGAAATATGCATACTCCGTTATCCAAAAACGATGTGAGAGTCATGGTTTTGTGATATCTAAAGCGTCGATAGGTAATATCGTCAACAAGAAAGGAAAAAAACGTCAAATTGGAGCCTCAAGTGGGACAAAAATTCCCACCCATCGACGCCGCCCCATCGACGCCGCCGTTTGGAGTTTTGCCACGCACGAGGAAACTGGACTGCAGCGGAATGGAACCAGGTCCTCTTTAGCGACGAATCCAGATTCAATCTCGGCAGTGATGACAATCGTGTTCGTGTGTGGAGAGCCCGTGGTGAACGCTTCAATCCTGCCTTTGCTGTACAGCGACACATCGCTCCCAGAGCTGGTGTGATGGTATGGGGTGCCATTGCCTACAATATACGGTCAACCCTAGTATTTTTCCGTTGCACCATGACAGCCCAGTGGTATGTTCATGAAATCCTGCAACCACATGTGTTGCCACTCATGCAACTGCTCCCAGGAGCCTTTTTTCTTCATGACAATGCTCGGCCTCTTACGGCAAGGGTGTCACAAGACTATCTCCGCACTGTTACTACCCTTCCTTGACCTGCCCGATCCCCAGATTTGTCTCCAAACGAGCATATCTGGGATCATTTGGGACGACGAATTGGGCATCCCACGAGATGAACGAACTAGAGGCAAGGTGACAGCAAATATGGAACGAAATGTCTCAAGACATCAAACAGAACTTGTATGACTCAATGCCCGATCTATCGCATTGTGCATTCGCGCTAGAGGGGGTCCAACGGAGTATTAACTCCTCCGTTCTTTTGCCTTTTTCTCTGAAATAAATTATCCTTTTTCTTTGATTTTCTTATCATTTACTTATATCAAAGTAGTCATTACGTATGTAAACTTTCGTTTCATTTTGACGACGACTTCTTGGTGCGCTAATTTTTTTGTCCATAAGTGTATATATACATATATATACATATACAGAGACTGTTCGCACATTTTTTAGACGATTTTGGTAAGCGGTAATAAAAAATCGTTTGCTGCAAAAGAAATAATTGCAATTGTACTATGTTTTTAAAATTCAAAATTATCATCTGAGGCTTGAAAGTTTTGTTTTTATTCAAACTGGCGCTTTTAACAAAGCAGTGGTTCGAAGTCTACTTTTATGCTCTTTCCGAAGAGAAATATGCATACTCCGTTATCCAAAAACGATGTGAGAGTCATGGTTTTGTGATATCTAAACCGTCGATAGGTAATATCGTCAACAAGAAAGGAAAAAAACGTCAAATTGGAGCCTCAAGTGGGACAAAAATTCCAAACAAGTATCCAAGGAAAAAACGGACATCTTCGACTATTGCAAAGGTACGTTGTTTAATGTTAAAAGAAAATCCCCCTAGTCAAAGGACAGTTGCAAAATCATTAAAATGCTCGGTGTCCACTGTAAAAAAATGATAAACGTTGATTTAAATCTTAAGAAAGCGAAAAGACGCAATGTGCAAATCTTCTTCCAAATCATATCGCTGAACGCAGGAGTCGCTGCAGAATTCTATATGAGAAACACTTATCCAAAGAAAAATGGAAAACAATTGTCACAATAGATGAATCATGGGTGGTTTTAAATGACTGCAACAAAAAAAGAGCCATTTATTATCATAAAAGGGGAGAAAAAAATTTAAGTACACGGTTCAAAGAATCGAAAGAAAGTTTTTCTAAGGGATTCATGATTGTTGCTGGTTTTCTTATAATGGCAAGTTAAAAATGAAGAGAGTGGAAAAAAATGTCAAGATTAACTCCAAATACTATCAGGAACATATTTTATCGCCAATTTTTCTGAATGAAATACCATCGCTTTACCCACAGTGCCATCAATCTGTGAGACTCCATCAGGACAAAGCTAACAGTCACACATCAAAATCCACTGTAAATTTCCTAAAAGAAATGGAACAAAAAACTGGTATCAAGGCCATACCCTTCACTGATATCCCTACTAAATCTCCCGATGTTTCACCTATGGATTTTTGTGCTTTCGGACTTTTAAAATCTGCATTATCGAAACGTCGTCCTAAAACCCTTACAGGACTCTGGAAAGCTGTTCAGGAGGAATGGGATAGAATACCTCTTCTGACACTTCAAAAGGCATTATTAACCTGGAAATTGCGGTGTCGAAAGATAGTTCAGAATGAGGGATGTCAAATAGAACATTTAAAACACAAGAAATTTATGTAATTTAGTGTTTTGAATACAATATACATCGTCTAAAAAATGTGTGAACAGCCTCTGTACTATCTGTATGTGCGAGATTGGATATTCAAAATGAGTAACTATGAAAACAAACAAGTAATATAAAAAAACATTTTAAGGCATTTCCTACTTAGGAGCATGTTGAGAAGGTTTTCTAGGACTTCATGTAGGTCTTGTGAGAAGAGTACTGCTTGTGCACTGAATCCATATTGACCAAGTACTCTATCGAACTTGATGATTTTTATGAATGGTTTGATTCTCGCTTGTAGGCGTATTTCAACCTGAGTCAATTCTTGCAGCTCTCTTTGTATAGGGCCAGAATCCAAATTGTTCCAACATGCCTTCGGCGGCGAATGGTCCTTATTGTTGCTGTTGTGATTTTACAGCGATGACACAGTAGAAGCATTGGCTTGTTTTTATTAATTCATCCGGTAAATACGCCTTCGTTTCTGTCAAATAGCATTTTCCGACTTGATTGGGATAGCATCGTATGGTACAGATTTCGCAAGTTCTGTCACAGAATGTGTTGATGGCTCTTTCGAATGTAGCTATTTGTGCATTTACTCTTCTCGGTGCTTGTGAATGCTGAATACGTTGTCTTTCTTGGCGAGTTTCGCGTTGTTCTTGAGTTTCACTTTCTATTGATGCTGCTTGTTTACGACGAAGATCTTGTAATCTTGTATCGCGCTGCTCTTGCGTCTCATTTGCTATGGTTAGTGCTTGTCTACGACGTAGATCTTGTAATAATGTTTCGCGCTGCTCTTGCGTCTCATTTGCTATTGTTAGTGCTTGTCTACGACGTAGATCTTGTAATCGTGTTTCGCGCTGCTCCTGCGTCTCATTTGCTATTGTTAGTGCTTGTCTACGACGTAGATCTTGTAATAGTGTTTCGCGCTGCTCCTGCGTCTCATTTGCTATTGTTAGTGCTTGTCTATGACGTAGATCTTGTAATCGTGTTTCGCGCTGCTCCTGCGTCTCATTTGCTATTGTTAGTGCTTGTCTACGACGTAGATCTTGTAATAGTGTTTCGCGCTGCTCTTGCGTCTCGTTTGCTATTGTTAGTGCTTGTCTACGACGTAGATCTTGTAATCGTGTTTCGCGCTGCTCCTGCGTCTCATTTGCTATTGTTAGTACTTGTCTACGACGTAGAACTTGTAATCGTAGTTCACGTTGTTCTTGAGTTTCATTTGTTATTGATAGTGCATGTCTTTGACGATCAGCTAATAATCGAGTTTCGCGCTGCTCTTGAGACGCATCCTGTAATCTTTGATTTCGTTTATCTAAGCGTAGGCGCTTTTCTTATTCTGTTTCATTTGCAAGCTTTTCTTGGCGCTTTTGTTGTTCTTTCTCTAATCGTCGCTTGCGTTGTGTTGTAGTTTCTTTTCGCTTTCCTTTCGCACTGTCCGTGTGTGAACCTTGATCTTGTCGTGTAAACGTACGACCTTTCTTTAAATTAAGGAGACTCCTTTTTTAAGTTATCAAAATATCACTTTTATTATAACAACTTTAGAACATAAACATGACCGTTAAACTTATGCGATCTTACTACGTCTATTGTTTACATTTGCAGCCCGTGTTTACATTTGCAGCGCTCACGCGAGCAAAATAACTTTAACATTGCGCCATCTCTAAAAGAATTTTTTTTCCAGCGATCCACACGCTTCGCCACTGACGGTATTTATTCCTAAATTTATATCCTGCTAAATATCTTATATAAGAGAAATGTTTTTCTCCCATATTAAACTAAAATTAATTAATTAAATTTAATTAATGAATTAATATTTGAAAAACTGTATTAACATCAAATGTCATCCACTACAAGTTTTAAAAAATGTATTTGAACTTGAGTGGATGAATAAAAAGTATTTTATTAACAATTGAAAATTTGAACATGATATATAAATATATATGGGCAGAGTGTGAACTAATAGTAGGAATTGAAAAAAAAAAGGCTCAACCTGGTAAATGATATGAGAATAGCACTGTAGTGATATCAGATTTTCGTTCCTCTCCCAGCGCCTGCTTCGTGTTTCCAGGAACACCGTTAGTGACACTCTGTAGCGCATTCCTTGTTGGAAGGGGTGCGAGGGAGTAAGTTCAACGACCCCAAGGGGGATTAAGAGTGTGATCTATAGGAGAAGGTTTTTACCCACGAGGCGGCTAGGCCGTGTTGGTGTTTTGTCCCGTGCGGAAACAGGCACGGGGGCTGTTCGTTGAGATTATTTTAGGGAATCCGTGGTCAGGAAAGTTTAATCGCGGAAAACAAAGAATATTGTGTTGAGGGTTTAATACTCGTAGATATAGATATTGAAGGTAGAAATCTTACAGTTTGAGCTTCCCACCTTATTTAGTCAGATTAAAGTTTTATTTTGTGTTTCATCAGTTATTTTGCTAAGTGATTTATTTCTTGCACGAACCAAACAACGAATCTTCCAGGAGAAGGTAGAGGATTCGTTTTACAAGCACTCTCAAATATTTCGCAAAATATTACACAGGTTTTTTTCTGGGGTCCAGGCTCACCCTTCTTGTTAATTGTTCTCTATTTTAGTTTTTTACTGATAAATGGACTTTATAACTTTCAGTGTTTTAGTATGACACTCATAATTTTGAAAAATTGCTTGTTTTTGTTAGGAAACTGCGTAACCAGCGGCATTCTTCCCGCTTTTACACGGGCGTGACGTTCCATCTGCAGGAAGGCGTAGCTAGATTGGCAGTCCACTCTTCACAAACCGTGTTTGGCAACGGAAAATATGCAAAATGGATTGCCGGTAAAAATGGCCAACGGGGCTTCCTTAGTATTTATATGTCCCGGGTTCGATTCCCGGCGGTTACCTCTTTCCCAATTTTTATTTTTAATCCTTAAATTACTGTTTTATATGTAAATTTTATGTTTACTTGATAAGGGCCTATTTCTGATATTTTTAAATACTTGCTGAGCACATACAGTCTGATGCAATAAATTACTAATGGAGATAAAGTCTTACAGACCCTGGCACTCCGACAAGTTGATATGCGAGACTAGTTGATATACAAGTTGATATTATTGTCCTCGTACCTGTCCTGTCCTGTCCTTTGCTTTACTTTCTGTCCACTGGTTCCCCGCTGCTTAAAGATCGAGAAACCTGCGTTGGAGAGCGTGGCATAAGAAACGAAGTTAGCCCATTTTCTTATGGTCTTATGGTACGCAGCGGCAGACGTCGGCAGTCAATGGAAGTGAAACGGTTGAACAGACGTTGTCCATATATATATATATATGTGCCAGCGTGTCGTTAACTTGTGCCAACGTAAAGTTATATTAATCGGTGTTTTTTTTCATGGTGCAGATTTTATATTTAAAAGTATGTGTTTAGAAAAATTTGTCCTGAATAAACATTTTTATTTAATTTCCTTTTTACAAGTCTTTTACTACTGCAATTCCATTTTCGTAAACAGTTTTTGTAATTTTAATTTCCCTTGATTTATACCTAAAAGAAATACATGTTCGCATTAATATTTAAACATAAAGTTTTAGTCACGTAAGATTTGTGAAACACAAGCGCAGAATATAAGCAAGATTTTTTTTAAATTTTTTATTGTACTAAGTAAATATAAACCCAAAATCTACAGTTGATTAATTTTTACCATGTTTTTATTAACTTGCTTTCTTGTTTGTTTGTGTGTTTGTCCCTTACAAATCTTGCAATCGATTTTTAACTAACTTCCCGACTAGCTAAACATTAGAAACTTTTAGAATAGCTCAGAACACGGTGACAATGCATTTTTTAATACTTTTAGCCCTCTTTAAGCAGAATTAAATTAATTTTCAGTTATTTTCAGTTAATTTTGTTTTGCAGACTGGTTTTGCAGCCATCCATCGGCCGGGACGGGAGCGAAAAGTTAAAAGCAAGTTAACTTCCAATTAGCTTCATTTTCTTTCAAGTTGATGGGATAATTCATCAAAAAAATTTTTTTTAATATTTATTATACATAGAATTGCCAAGTTTATATGATTCAACAGAAAATTTAAAAACATGGTATATAAAAGTTCTTTTTATCTTGTAATTATTTTAAATAGTGTGTCAAATTTGTTTATTTCTTTGTCTATTTTTTTCTAAAATTTTCCTAATTAAAAAAAAACCACCCAAAAAATTTTCACTGGGGTCAAAGGATTTTTTACATAAAGAAAATGGGTCGTGGTTGAAAACAGTTTGAGTACTTTTCCGTATACCGGCCGCAAGTGATAAATCGCCAAATATGGTTAAAAATTCTCATTTTGGGGTTTCTTTTTTGTTTATTGACTGCAACTCTCTCGATTAACGTGCGTAAATAAACAAGACATATAAATAAATAGGTGATTTTTTCATCAATTAAATATTTAGTTAGGAGGTCAAAAATCTTTAATTCCTATAAAATGTCTTCAAAACAGTCCTCTTGTTATTATTTAGCGTATCTATAAATTGAGCATATATTTTATCCTTTTGATTTTAACCATTTGATTCTTTCATAGAGTTGCCCGGTTGGCGACTTTTCATTCTCGCCAATGGCGATGCTTGTAAGCGCGAACGCCAAATGCGCCCGGTTAACAGAATAGTCCCAAAGTTTGCTCCCCCCCCCCCCCCCGTTCTATAGCACCACAAAGGTCGGAGTTCGTCTTAGCTAGTTGCCACCTCAATATGAACCGAGCAACCCCAAGGACGCCATCTGGTGGGGACCGTATCCTCTCCCTCAGACCTCATAGAAGTATTTTCCGGTCTACAGATTTAACGTGCCTATATCTGGCTTGGATACGAAGGCATTTAATGTCGCTTGTCGGGATTCGGACCGAGTCGCTTGTCAGGATCCTCGCCGCTGAAAATCGACGCGCTACCACTACGGTACTTCGGAACCGTAGAGTTACTTTCTCTTTGTGGTGTTCCCATAATATAGTACCCAACAATATCACTTTGTGGAAAGTCCCTGACGCTTTAGAAATAAAGATTTTGAGAAAAGAAATGTTAACAATGCAAGCTCACTTCATGGCGCATTATAAACTTGCTGTCTTATCAAATCAGTATAAAGAATGTCGACGCGCAACCACTAGGTTACCTTGGGCCCCGTTTTTGTACCTTTAAAATCTTTATGATCTTTATAATAACGCAAACTCTGGCAATGCTAGAATACTTGAAGTTTAACACTATAATTTCAATCTAAATGCATAAAAGCCAGATACCACTGAAGTACGGGTATTAAGTATGGGTATTTATCTTGTACTGAATAAAACAACAGGTTTGGAAAATGGATAGTTTACGAACATATACATGCACTACTTGAGACTGAAATATTTCCTCCTCGATGAATTTGATGTACAATGACCTCGAATGAAGCTTAAGCAAGCGTGTAAAGTATAATTCTCTTATCGATCTTTATACAAATACCAGAAGCATTTTCGAGACTATGCAGGAAATGAATATCCGGGAATTCATAATAGACCATCATACATCGGAAATGGCTATATGCAGCTAAAATAACAAGAGAACATAAAGTGGGCGGACCGAAAGTACAGTATTAGGGCGTAATGCAATGACGTATATAACACATATGGAAATAAGCATATTCCCATTTTTAAAATATACCTCTTTTAAGGATATTTTTAAGGGTATTTTTTAAGGGTCTATCTGTATTAAAATGGATGCTTTGGTGCAAAATTTCGATTTTCTTTTATTGCTCTATTTCAAAGGCTAATATTTTAGGAATCTAAAACTGCTTTACTTTTATTCGTACGCTCATTCGATGAAAATTTATGATGACAATTTAACAAACGGAAAGTGATAATAAAAAACTGAAAGCATCTTTAAATGCATTTTCTAGAAAACTAATTTTTCTGTTACTTTTATAAACTAGAAAGCTAATAATTTAAAAACTTTTCGATATATTTCGATGAAATTTTCAATAGTGTTTTACATATTACTAACTATGCTTTGACCTAAAAGCTAAGCTCTATGTGTTAATTTAATAATTCTACAGGTGCCTGTACTTAAAAAAAGATAAATTTTTAAAAAAAATCAGTGTTGTTTCACTGTTTTCAGTATATTTCAGTGATATTTGGAAATATCGTAAAACTTTAACTTCAGAACACAGGTAAGTGTCACAGTTGTATATAGTATGGTAAAACTAGATAAGATGGTCAGATTTGGCGAAATTTGGAGCGGTTTCTTTTTCGCCAACAGCTTTTAGTGCTTGCTGAAAAAACGCAACGGCTATTTCGAAGACCTGTTAGGCTTAAAGTGCGAAATGTAAACAAAAACATCAATGGCGACCAAGAAAGAATAAATAAATTGGTAAAACAAACTTACCGCTGGCTGTATGAAAATTGTAGGCGCACACGGAATCTTCGCATCACTCAGATACCCTTGCTCCGCTACGCTACGCACCAGTCCAAAAATATTGCAGAAATCCCCAGCCGCTGGTGTTTAGCGGTCAATAACATACCTTCCGCTGGCTGTAGCGATCAGTAAAACACACCTACCTCTGGCTGTATGAAACTCGTAGGCGTAAATGGCAATACACCATTCAGTTACGGCACGTTTCCCTTGTACTTTCAATAATGTAACAAATATCGACGTGCATTCACTCCCCTCTTGCAACATCACCGATAAAGCAAATTAAATATATTTAGTTGAATGCAGTGTAGGGCGTGTGGCGTAAGCACTCGATTGTATTAAAAATTTATTTTAAAAAATTTCTATATTTTAAAACGTTATAAAAATTTTTACCAAACTTATAAATGTTCAAGATTTTATACCACATTGGAATAAAAAGCTGTGTATTTAATCACTACTGTATATTTTTGAAAAAAAGTGCTCCGAACTTAGGCAGATACGTTAAAATGTAGAAGCAAACATGCTAAAATCGAAAATGAGCGAAGCTATCCCATTTATTAAACTAGCTAAAAACCCGTACTTCGCTACGGAGTACATTCAAATTAAATACAACGGTCAATGCATGCAGTTAATGCCAAAAAAAAATTTTATATATATATATATATATATATATAATAAATACGACGATCAATGTATACAACTGATGTAAAAAAAAAAACAAAAAATCGTAAGGGAGATTTTTATAGACAAAAAAATGTAGAAGAAAATTTAAAATTAAATGTAATAGGACATACTAAAGATTATAGAACAGTTAATATAGTACAGTTTGAGGAACATAATATATTTTATTGTATTTTAATATTTTTTTGGATAATATCCAATAGTCTGCCGCATTAGCAAGAAAAAAATTTTTTTGTCTATTAGTTGTTATGCACGTGACGAATAATTATTAAACTATCAGAAAAAGAAATCACGTGATCAGCATGTAATAAATTAAATTCTAAAAATTAATCTTTAGAAATTCACTAAAAATCATAAAATGGAGGTAAAGATTCGAAAGAGATCTCATTTTAAAGGAATTTTCATGCTCTTTCTCGTGATATAAATTTTGCAAACTTAAAAAAAGTTACTAAAACAGCTTAAAAATTTAATTTAAAAAAATCTAAGAAGAATTTTTCAAAAATCTTTCTTAGTGCACCCCTACACTATAAGAAGAATCGCCATGCAAAATTTCAGCCCTTTAGGTCCAGCGGTTTGGTCTGTGCCTTGTATGTGTATAGTTGACAATATGATATTAGTAATGTATATAGATGATATAGTATTAGATGACAAAGCTTATTCTGCTTTGCACTAAATTAAACTTCCCGTATATTGCCCAGACATATTGCATGTGACGAAATTGATAACAATTTCGTGCCTGAGATCCTTAAATTTAAGGGAATAAGGGACCTTCAACCTTGCTTTTTAAAACTTTCAACCATTTACTCTGTACACAAAATGAGTATAATTTAAATTCTATTTTACTTCATTTAAGACACTTATAATTCCAGAATAGGTATTTTGGGGAAGAATAACACCTGTTTTTCAAAATAATCTTCAAAATTCTAGAACTTTTCAAATGCCCCATGTGCATTCATTTTCTTCTGATTCTTTCAAATTTCTCAGTATTGCTCATTAAAGTATTTACCACCAAACAGTGCGTCATTTTTGAACCACACAATTTATGAAATTATTGATCAGAAATAAAGCAAAATCATGCAAGCAAAAAAATAAATAACTTAATAAATAACAGGAAGATAAAAAAAATTATTTATGACTTTACATTCATACAAAATAAAATCAATGCACAATGATTCTATATATACGGTTAACTTTTCTTTGAAAAATTAAGGTTTTTAAATGGTTTGGATTGCCTATGGAGCATTTTGAAAAGTGCTAGCATTTTTGAAAATAGTTTGTAAACAAGCCTATTCAGCCTAAAAATCCTTATTTTGAATTCTATGGATCTTTAGTGTAGTAAAAAAGGATAAAAATTACAAGATAAAAAGAAACTTTTATATACCATGTTTTTAATTTCTGTTGAATCATATAAACTTGACATTCTATGCATTAATGAATACTTTTTAAAAAATATTTTGACGAATTTTCCCATCAACTGAAAGAAATGATCAAATGCGTAATAAAGAGGTATCAAATGTGTAATCTATCATTTAGCTCGGGAATTGGAAGTTAACTGCGTTTAACTTTCGTTCCCGTCCCAGCTGATAGATGGCTCACCATTCTACAAAACAAATAACTGAAAAGGAATTCATACTGCTTAAATATGGCTAAAAGCATCAAAGAATTCATTGTCATCGTGTTCTGACTATTCTAAAAGTTTCAAATGTCTAGCTAGTCGGGAAGTTAGTTAAAATCGATTGCAAGATTTGGTACTGCACAACACACAAACAAACAAACAATCAATAAAGCGAGTTAGTACCGGGTGTCCAAAAATGACGACGATTTGAAAAATCAATTTAAAAAAACGGAAGGCGATAGAAATGTACGGTTTGCTGCATTCGGCTTAGGTAACCCAGGGAATTTATTCTCACCAACTTTCAAAATTAGTAGCAAAATTTCGTCA